>JAOXOE010000856.1:5959294-6043939 GCA_028565055.1 Phoeniculus purpureus | reverse complement strand
GATCGAGCGGACCATCGGCAAAGGCAACTTCGCCGTGGTGAAACTCGCCACGCACCTGATCACCCGCGCCAAGGTGAGGCCTCTGCCCGCCCCACGGGGCCTGCGGCCGCCACCGAGCGCGCGGGGGCTCCGCCGAGGCCTAACGGGGCTCTGCGGGGCCTGCCGGCGCGGTGCCCTGCCGCAGGTGTTGCCCTCACGGCGGGGAGACCCGGCTGTCAGTGGGGGCCTGGTCCGGCCGCGGGTTCGGGCACACGGACGCGGCCGGCGCCCGGCGGAGCTCCGGGACACTCTGAGCCTCGGTACCGGCGGGTCCTGGCTGCCCTGACTGAGCTCACCCCCAGGCCTGGGCTTGCCGCTGGCACCGAGTGGCTCCAGGTACCGGCTCCGCGGGCTCGGCTGCTCTTGGAGCCCTGAGGAGAGCCGTGAGGAGCGGCAGCATCAGCCCCGCACTTCGGAAAGGGCCTGGCCGAATGCCTGTGCAGGTGGGGGCGGCTGTGCCCGGCCCAGCTCCAGGAGGGGCTGTAGGGACAGAGCGGAGCTGGGTACAGGCAGTGCCAGGCTCTGCCGGGATTCCACTGGCCCTTGTCATGGCCCTGCCCTTGGCTACTGCAGATGGAGGTTTTGGCTTGTGAGCTCTGCCTGGCCTCCTGTCAGTGCTGCAAGCTGCACTCTGCCTGAACCTTGGTCTGAATCCCCAGTCCAGTTGGTTTATGGAGGCTCTGGTTCTTTTCTTAGATGAACTGAATAAAATTAACATCAGGGCTGGTCAAAATCCATTCTGTGACCCCTCCTGAACAGCTCTGCTTGGAACAGGGCTGTAGCTGCCTCTCTTGTGTAGCCTGGCCTTGATCTCTGTGCTTTGGAGGTGTTTTTTGGGGCTCTGGCCATTGGATCCCCCATTCCACAGCTGAACTTTGCAGGTAGAAACTGGGTGGTGAGTTCAGGCACTTCCAATGTGGGAGGCTGATGCTCTTGAGTAGTCTTGAGTAGGGGTCACTCCTGCAGCTACAATGGAAGTCTCTCCCAGAGTCAGGGATGCTCCTGAGTGCTGCAAATGCTGCAGTTTGCACTGTGCTGATCCCAGAGTGTCTCTTGTGCGGGAGCAGTTGGGTTTTGGGAAGGAGGACAAATGCATGTAGCTGCTGCCTGGAAACCCTGGCCAGCACTGACATGGCCAAGGCTCAGTTTGGCCATGAAGAGGACTTGAAAGCTTGAAACACTCAGCTTTGCTAAATAGCAGTGAAGTGACTGGGGGTTGTTTGGCTTTAGGAACCTCTTCTTGGTGGGACAGTAGGTTTAGTAGGTGCCTCTGCCACCGAGCTTGGGGAGTGTGTTCCCTGTGCTGCTGCTGGAGGAGGCGAGACCCCTCTGCACGGGGAAATACCTGTGCTGTAACAATTGCTGCTTGATTGGCTCTGCCACTGCCTGCAGGCTGAGCTGAAACTTGACCTGGAAGCTTTCTCAGGTCTGAGGTCGGGTTTCCTTCAAAATCCCAGCCCACGGAGTAGGAACAAATGGGTTGGGGTTTGCCTGCAAACCCTGAGCACTGTGATTTGGGACTTTACCTTTGCTGATGGTCTATGTCTCTCCTCTGGGAGAGGAGCGAGGAGGGATAGTAGCTGCTTGCTGCAGGTGCTGGGTCTCATGAGGCTAGAGAGGAAGCGTTGGTGTGGAATGGGTTAGAAAGGGTGAATCTGTATGGAAAGGCCTTCTGGGATGGCAGGGCAATAATAGTACCAATGGCAAGATAATAGTACCGAGTGCTCCTTTTCATCATAGGAATACTGTTAACAGCCTGACTTAATGGAAACAACTTGGCCGACAGCAAAGCCTTGGCAAAATGGTCCCGTTTTGTGATCTGAAAGAATTCTTTGATCGCAGAATGCAAACTCAGGCAGAGAGCTGAGTGTGCTGGCAGCCCCTTCCAGAGGTGATCTCTTCCAGTCGTGCCTGCATGGAGGAGCTGAGCAGCAGAGTTCAAATATAGCCACCAAATCCCTGCACAAACCTGACCCTGTGTCACATTCTCTTAGAGAAAGACTGGTTTGCTCATTACAGCCCCTCCTGGGGAACATTGTTTGGCTGATGTCTCAGAAGGAATTCCAGAGTCACTGTCTGAGCTTGTACCCTGTCTTTGTGGGCTTTTCAAGGAGGTGAAATGTGTACCTGTCCAGTGGGAAAGAGGCCTGTCTGTGGGGTGCTGCATGGAGCTTGTTTTGCTCCCTGTGGCCAGTTACCAGGTCAGGCGGACTTTGACATGGCCTCTGGAGATAACAGCTTTGACATTCCTGCCTGACAGTCCGTTTTCCCTAAAAAAGAAAGGCTGGGGGCAGTTTGGTGCCTGTTCTGCAGTTAAAGGACGGATTTTTCTAGCCAGGTTGAGGCTGAGGAGTGGGTCCCTTCATGGGGAGGAGGAGAGCCTGTGCAGTGTTCAGGTCACCTAGAAGTGAATTTCCTCAGCTGAGTGTGGGGCAGTAGGGCTGGGGGCACTAAGGAGAATTAGAGTTGATCACTGTAAAGGGGAGCAACCTGTCTCTAGGATGAGAGGGCAGGGCCTGAAGCTGCCAGGGGAGGGCTAGGTTGGACGTTAGGAAGCCCTTCCTCCTGGAAAGGGGCATCAGAGCCTGGAATGGCCTGCCCAAGGCAGTGGTGGAGTCCCCATCCCTGGAGGTGTTGAAGGACAGCCTGGCTGTGGCCCTTAGTGCCCTGGTCTAGCTGATGTGGTGATGTTAGGTCCTGGGCTGGGCTTGAATATCTTAGAGGGTTTTTCTAGCCTCAGTAATTCTGTGATTCATCCCTGTCTCCTCTGGATCTGATGGAATAAAAGGGAACAGTTGACTATTTCTGACTGAGCTGACAATTTGCATTCAGTACCTGCTGAGGCCAAAGGTCTTCTGCCACAGACCCTGGTTCTCTGTGGCAGAGTGATGATGTTGGCACAGACCTTCACAGCAGCACTGGGGCGCTCTGGACGTGTCCACTCAGCCTTGGAGCTCCCAGGCATTTAAATAACAGTTGGGAATGGGCAGAGCTGGGGACAGGTTTGACTATTTGCCTGTAGTGGGGTATGAGGGGCTACCTGGAGCTGCCCTGTTGGATGGTAGCCCAAATCCATGATGTTTTAATCCTTGGCAGAGTGTGGTGGGTTGAAGAGTCTTGGTGGCTGCTCTGTGCTGCTCTTCCTCACCTCTGGTCAGTGATAATCCCTGAGTAGTAGGTTGTGTGATGGGTTTCATTGTTGTCCCGTCACTTGGTGAGGATCCCTGAGAGAGCCCGATCTGGTCACCTTTAATTGTTTTCCTTTTCTTTTGCAGTGCTTGTTGCTTCACCTGCCTGACTGCATGTTTCTCAGCCCTAAGAAAGGCTGATGGTTGTGGGTCCCCAACCCCTGAGGCATCTCTTGCATTGCTGCTCCCTTCCTCTTTATTCTCATGGTTTGGTGCTCTAACTCTTGTCTAGTAAATCTAGTAAAAGCCTGAAGGCTGGAAGCAGCCTCTGGCTGATCACAGTTGCCTCAGCAGAGATGAGAGGGGATATTCCTGTGGTGTGAAATGGGATTGCTGTGTCTTTCCTCTATAGAGAGCTTGCAGAGGTTTGGTGGATGCTGTGGAGGGTTCCAAGAGCCTGTATCCTCATCTGTGTTTGAAACAGGAATTGTGTTAGAAGGAAATCAGGAAATTGCAGCGTGTTGCTGGGAGACTGGGCTCCTTGGGCATTTGGAGCTCTTGCAGCCAGGCAGCAGCTGAACTCCTTCTCCACATTACCCTCACTGGCTCCTGCATCAGCTGTATGCAGTGGCTGCACAAATCCTCTCTTGCTCTTAGGGCAGTTGTGTAATAACTGTGTGGGTTTTCCCCATGAAAGTAAAGCTGTAGGAAGTTGCTCCAGCATCACCAGTTCCACTTTGTAGTGGAAGTCCTCTGTGAACTGAGCAGGTTCTTGTGTGAGTTGTGACTTCCCCATCTGTCAGTCCTGCTGTCGCCTGCAAGGTGCTGCCATCAGCTGAACGTGCGTGAATGAGGGTTAAACTCACTCAAGTGTGTCCTTTGGAGCTGGCTGGGTGGAATGAAGCAATTTGAAGGTTCTCTGGTTAATCCACTGGACCTGGTTATTGCAGATGGGGCCTTTCTGCAGAGCCAATGCAAGAGTTTAATGCACCGCATCACCGCTTGAATGAAGACGCCACCAAAGGCTGATGTGTTGTTAGTCATGCTGTCTTTTTCTGAGTCTGACCCCAAGACTCCAGTGGAGGCTGAACCTCGCCCTCTCTGTTAAAGGGCTATCAAAGGGGCTCCATAAGAAGAGAATTGTGTGGCTTCAGCCAAGTTTCAAAGTAGTCGAATCATCCTAACCCACACAAACAAACTCCCACAGCCGGTGGAACTGACAGCATTGTGCTCAGAAATAGCTCAGCGTGTGCGGGGGGAGCAGAGCTGAGCTCTGCCCTGTTTGACAGTGGTGCTGGGAGGACCCGCTGGGTAGGAGATCTGGGGGCAGCCAGCACCCACCCCTGAGGTGGATCGTGCTGGGAGCCCATCGTCCCTGACAGCCAGTGGGAGAAAGGCTGGGGTGGGGGGTGCTTCAGCCTACTCTAACACAGGTCGGCAGGGATGTGGGGCCTCAGCATGAGAAGGACGTGAACCTTTGGGAGCAAGATCAGAGGAGCAGGATCTGGGACTCTTCCACTGTCTGGATCAGGCTGCAAGAGTTGGGGTTGTTCAGTTTGGAGAAGAGAAGGCAGCAGGGACACCTTAGTGCAGCCCTTCAGTACTTAAAGTGAGCCTATAAGAGAGACTGGGTCAGGGTTTTTTTGGGGCCTGTTGAGGCAGGACAATGAGTGATGATTTTGAACTATGAGAGGGTTGAAGGAGACTGGGTGTTAGGAGGAAATGTTTTACAGTGGGGGTAGTGAAGCACTGGTTCAGGTTGCCCAGGGAAGTGGTGAAGACCCCATCCCTGGGGACATTCAGGGTCAGGCTGGATGAGGCTCTGGTTGCCGAGGCTCTAGTTGCAGGTGCCCCTGCTCACTGCAGGGTGTTGTACTGGACACTTAAAGATTCCTTCCATCCCCAACTGTTCTATGATTCTTGATGTCTTCCCAGCACTGGGAATAGGAGCACGGCATGGCCAGCTTCCCAAAGCACAACAGGGTCCCTCCTTGTCCGATCACCTCAGGCACAGCAGGGCTCTGTGTGTGCTGGGTTGTGGTTTGCAGATGGCTGAAGTGACTGGCCCCAGTTCTGGAGCTCTGTAATGCAGAGGATGACGCTGTTATTAACTGCCCAGTTCGGTGTTTTTGTCGGCGCTGAGGATCTCCTTGACGTCTGCTGCCTTCATGTATGGTTTGGCACCAGGAAGTTCTGCCTTCCACTTCTTAAAGTATCTGATGCAGTTATAGTGCATTAATTATCGAGTTTTGAAGATCATTTAGAAGAAAAGGAGTCTCTGTAGGGTATCGGCGTGCGACTGCGGGCCCGGAGCTGGAGGCTAGAGTGGTTTGACTGAGAGCCAGGCGCAGGACGACTGTCAGAGCTCCATTAGGAGAACGCACGCCTTGGTGCTCCTGGGAATACAAGAGAATGTGGGGCTGCAGCAGCGGAGAAGAGCCTTTCAATTAAAGGCTGGACTGGGAGGCTGCGAGTGCCTGCTGCCTTTCAGCAACCAGATGGATGTCTCTTGTCTCCTTCCAATAACTTTTAGAAGATGATCAGTCCCATTGGAAGTAGTTTTGAATGAGATGGACCCAACAAAGTGTTTTCAAGGCCAAGAAAGTGCAGGCGAGTTTGTGCAGCAGAAGGGAAGACTTTTTAAGGTTTTTCCTTACCTAAGCAAGTCTGTCCTTGCTTGTGCTCGCGCTCTGGCTGACCTGGCCTTCTGGCCGTATTGCTTCCTGGAGAACCTCTTCCCCTGCATGCAGTGCTGTGTGCAGGAATGCCACCACTCCTGGCATGTGTCTGCTGTTCCTCTGTGCTGTCCCTCCAGGAAAGGCTTTGTGCTGCCATGAGGCTTGGGACTGCTCCTGCTGGGTAGATACCACACTCCAGGGTGTTGAACTACCCCATGATGTTACCAGCCGGACTGTTTGCTCTGTTTGTTTTAGAATGTCTGCTGAGAAGGTTGAGGGGCTGATCTCTAACTGGGGCTGTAGGGAACTTTGCACTGAAATTCTTAGTGTTGCAGGAGACATCGACCTCTTGGCCAGTTACTCCAACTGTGTGGCCACGTCTCTGTGCTTCCTAGACTTGAGCTTAAGCTCAGTAGCGCTGGCAGCAACTAAAGATGAAAAGTATTAGTCTTCGTGCTTAGTCTCTCCTCTTGAGATGTGCTTGTAGGAAATCCTGGGGCTCTAATCTTGCAAGTGGCTCTGTCAGGGTTATCAGCCAGCTGCGAGTGCCACTGACACACGGGGCTCCTGGCACAGAACGCAGCTTCTCCTGCAGGCCCAGCGGCTCCTGACTGCTGTTCCTGCTGAGGAACGTGGAAAGAGGAGCATGCCACAGGGTTTCTGTGTGTGATGGGTGCCTCTCTTGTTACCAGGTGGCCAGAAGGCAGCGGTGCTCTTCTGCAAGAAGCTTCTCTTGTCGCTGCTATTGTCTGCATCCTTGAGGCTGGCAACTGCTCTAGCTGGTTTCAGCAGTTCTTGTGGTCATAGGGCTTCCCCCCTCCAGTAAGTTCAGCTGTTTTATACTCGAAGCAAAACGCTGAGCTGGTGAAGAGGACAGTCACAGTGCAGTCTCCTTGAGGTGCTGCTGTGTGGGTGCTGGGTGCCCTGGCTGAGCTGAGCTGTTGGATCTTTGTGCTTTCTGCAGCAGCTGAGGGATGTGGGGAAACCTCTGCTTAGTCAGAACAAAACATCAATATTTTTTCAGCCAAGCTGAGACTCCCATTACACAGGGAAAAGACAAGTGAGGACTGACTATAGGTGTTTTCCCACTCAGTAGGTGCTTCTGCAGTCTGAGTCACTGGCTAGACGATGTGGGCCCTAATCTCTCCTTGGCACTGTTGGGGTGTGCACTGCTGGTCCCAGTTTGGAACAAAACTGGATCAATGTTCTCATTTGCTGTTGAGACAGTCAGGTAGGAAGTTAGTTCCTTGACATGAGCTTGAAGAAAAATTTGGTGCTTCAGGAACTGCAGATTGGGGTCTGAGGCTGCACCACCTCTTTCGTTAGATTTTTCAGAGCCCTGGAGGCCTGTGTGCTCTGGTGTCCTGTTGTGGGCACGTTTCCTGCAGAACCCCCAGCTCTAGACCATCTTTTTTGATGGCAGTGGTCACTACTGGGTGTTGTGCTCCCATTCCAGTGGCAGCAGGATGAGCACTCTGAAAAAAAACTCTTCCAGTAGATGAGCTGGTAGAGCCCATGGGGCAATGCAGGTTCATGCCGAGTGTTGTCTTTGGGAGACCTTGAGCAGAGAACAATGGAACTGCTTGGGAACAGATAGAAACTTAGGATCCTGCAAGTGCTGTTTGGCTTTGCTCAGGCTGTGAGGTTAGTGGGTGACTGTTGGAGGAGTCTCTAATAACATCATGGCTTTGCTGCCTGTGCCTCCCATGAGGGCTGGGAAGATGCCGTTAGGATTTCTAAAAACACCTTGTAGGAGGTGGGAGGTCTAACATTCCTGTTTGATTTGGGGAGGTGTGTGTCAGCTTTCCTCGCTCCCTGAGCAGAGTGGTGCATTTTGTGCTGCAGATGAGGGTTCACAGAGCTGCTCTGAGCTCTGCAGCGTGTCGGTCAGTGGGGCTAGTGAGGTGGTGATGAACTTTGGGATTGGAAGTTCTGCCGGTCTTGTCCTTGCTTCAGCAAAGCCTCTGAGCAGCTTTCTGAAGGCTGCAGTGGATGGGAATGTTTTCTAAACACCAAACTGTGTCCAGATTTGTTTACCCTTCTGTGAGGATTGTTTGTAAATCACAGAGCGCTGCAGAGCCTCATGAGCTGTTTCCTTCTTGGGCTCTTTCTCCTGGATTTCTGAGCAGTCGTGGACTCTCCATCGGTCTCTTCATGCATTCCCATTCTGTGCGTTCCAGCATCTTGAGCTCTTCAGTGAGGTCAGCAGGAAGAGGGCTGAGCAGCATGGACATCAGGGATACGTGGCAGTGCTGTCTCTGCCTCTGTGCCCAACAGTGTCTCTCAGCAGACCTGTTCCCTGTGGGGTTTGGCCATCTCCAGCTTGTGGTGGGGTAGATGAAAGCAGCCTCTGAACGCAGCTGCTCCAAAGCTGCTCTTGTCGTAATGAGCAGGAGATTAAAAGGGTGATGGTTTACAGTTCCTGGTGTTGCCTTGGCTGGAGGAGTGTTGGAATTGATAGGGCAGTTACTGCTGGGCTTGTAATGGGTTGGGACTCTCACGTGCTCCGTGAGACACGAGTGAGGTGGCTGGAGTGGTGCCACCAGCGAGGCTCTAGGCAGAACCTACCTGGGTGCTCCAGCGATGGCTCCTTCATGCCCAGAGCAGCCATGACCAGGTCTGAGCATCTCGGAGGGAAACACTGCTTCCTGGCCAATTTGCATCCCCAGCCCTAAGTCAGCATTTTGGGGTTTTGTGGGGTAGGGTGCTCTGGCTTGTTGCAGTGAGTCATCATTCAAATAGTCACCCGAGCAAACGTGCTTGTCCCAACAAGAGGAGCTGCAGAGGCAGCTGAACTGCTGCCTGTCTACAGCCAGGGATGTGTCTGTGAGGTAAAACAGCACAAAGCTTTCACTGTGTGTAGGTGTCCCCAGTGGAAATCCTCACACGTTAGTGAGGGTGACAGGAGCTCCCAACTACCTCAAGCAAAGATTCCTCCCAGATTAGAGGAAAAAGGGAGTTTGAAATGAGCAGATGTGTTTCCCTTGCTGGGTCCCAGCACAGAGGCTGCTCTGCAGTGTTTACCAAGGTGCTGCCACCTCCTCTCAGGTACAAACCAAGGCTGTGTCTGAAGGGTTTGTGGTGCAATTCAGTGCCTGGGATGCTCCAGTTTGTTAGATGAGCAGCATCAGCTTTCAGCAGAAATGGTGCTCAGGATTGGCTTTGGATTCTTTTGCTAGGCTTTTCTCTTTCTGCTCTGTGTGTTTTGAGACCTGAAATGGTAGTTCCAGGTGTGTGGTTTGCTCCTTTGGGTTCAGATGCCTTTCCACAGAGAAGGCTGCAAGTGGCTCTGCAGGGATGGCGTGTGGTGTCAGGAGGGATGTTTGTACTGGGTTCTCTTCAGGTCAGTTTTCTGACTCTTCTGCACTGCTAATTTGTAGCTTGAGTAGGATCAGTTGATGGTGTGTGACATGGGTGAGTCACCCCTATACAAAGCTGCTGGCGGCTGTCAGCTGCTTTGGCTTGTGTCCCTTCAACCTGTGTGGGACAGGCACTGTCATACTGGCTGCGCTCTGCTCCTGCCCTGGCCTTACCTCCTTGTGTTTTGAGGGATTCCTCCCCTCCTCTCTGCAGAGGGGCTGCCTGATGCCTCCCTGCTGGTTCTTTCACTGCAGTTTTGGTCCTGAGTGGATTAGGTTTAGAGAGTTACCAGACCTGCAGCTCCTCTGCTGAGCCCTAAGCTCTGTGGTGACACTGTTTTGGCTTTGGATGGTGTTTTTCTCTGTAATGGGCTTCTCTGGCCTTGGACTTTGTGCATTTGTGTCTGGCTGTGCCCAGCTCTGCAGATGCAATGCAAGGGCAGGTGCAGCCCATAGGAGCTGCTCCAAAACCTCAGGGTTGAGTGGGCTTTGTGCTATGTGGTCCCTGGGCTGTGAGGGGTCTGGGGAGGTCTGTATGGTGAGAAGCCCGGAAGGAAACTGGGCCCTGGTCTTGCACAAAGGTGCCATCTCTCTTGTTGGGCACTAAGCTCATGTTATAAGAATCTTGCTGTGGAGTTATTTCCCTTGTTCTTGGCAAACCCAGAGTCAAGTGAATGCATGGTGTAGTGCAGCAGCTTCCTAGTGATGATGTGGAGTGGCAGCTGCTCACAGAGCCAAGGATCTCCAGCTTTGTTCTCAAGTGCAGAACAAACTCTTGGAACTGAATTCCTCATTTTTCAACTGCTCCTTACTAAACAGTTGTGGGATCCTGTTGCTGTTGGTTCACATCCGCAGGCTGGGCTCTGTATTTTCAGTGTTTTCAGAGCTCTGTGTGTTGTGGCTCCTGAGGATGGAACATGGGCAACAAAAGGGCAGTGACTGGGAAGTACTGAGATCTCTAGGTGAGCACTCGGCTTAGCTCTGAGTGATACTGGTGATAGTGGGATGGTTTTGGTGCAGATGGGCTCTGCCTGTATTCCAGCTGGAAGAGAAATAGAGGTGGTATGGGAACAAGAGGAAGGAAATCAAGTGCATCCTTGCTTTTAGCTCGGTGTGTCCATAACATGAACTGGGTGGTGTGAGCAGTGCCAGAGTGTCCTGTGAGCTGAGACTTGTGGCTGGGTTTCTTGTTCAGCTGCTGCAAGAGCAATGGGAAGAGCTCTCATTTAATGGGGGGGCTTTGGGATCTGTTTGGCTCCCATCCAGCTGATGTGTACAAACATCTCTTGGTGAGGGATGCTGAGGGCCTCTCTTTGCACCTCTGGGCTTCCTTCCAAGGTAGTTCAGTCTCGTGCACATGTATGGGAACACTTTAACAGAGCAACCCCCTGAACCTCTTCTGAGGAGGCGGCTGCTGCTGCTCTGCTGGTGGTTTATAGTTTGCTAATCACATCCTCTCTGATGGGTCTGCAACCAGCACTGGAATGGGTGCTGAAGGCAGTGGTTGGGAGCCAGGTTGACTGATGCCTTCGGCAACCAGCTCCCATCAACAGGAGCAGATACAAGATACTGGGCTGCTGTTCAAGCTGATAGTGCTGGAGAAATATTTAGCACATAGGTGACACTTCTAATCTTTAAAGCACTTCATAAACATTTGCTAATCCATGGTGCAGCTCTTGGTTGGCAACTTCTCTGTCTTCCCTGGAGAGAACAACTGGCTGAAGGACTGTGGGGAGTTGCAGCACAGGGCTGTGGTACAACCTGAATTTCAATGTGAGTTCTGTAAAGCATAATTCCTGCTGCCTCTGCAGCCTGAGGCACATGCACTGCCTGCGCTTTGCTTGTACCTAGCGGGACATTTCCCTGTCCCCTTCCATGGGATACTGGGCTGAGCAGTGCAGAAACAAGATAATTGTTTTGAATCTGAGCACATTTGGCCTTCTCTATTTGTGGGCTCTTTCTCTACCTTTCCTTAGAACCCCCTTGGTTCTGGGGCACTGCCAGCACATCTTTCCCTTCAGACGGCATGGCTTTGCCTTTGGCATACCATGGCACTAGACTGGGCAGGTGTGGAGGAGGTGGTGGGGTGTACATACCAGCCACACAGAGTCACGAGCAGCTGGAGTGGAAGTCTTGAGAAGAAAATGAAGCAAAACCTGCTCCCCATCTGTGCACCAGGGCCACTGTTTTGTCCTCTCTGCTTAAAACTTCCTGAGTGGGCTGCAGAGGGTTCAATGGAATCATCCCCTGTGTTCTATTCTGGCTGAGCTTGCGGGAAAGGGTGGGTTTGGACCCTTCTTGGACTGCAGCCCCATCAGCACAGGTTGCTGACTGACAGCACAAACTAGGAGGAGTAGTTAGACTGGAGACCACAACAATAAAGCTGAGGGAATAGCGAAAGAGGCTGAGGAACTGCAAGAGCAGCCTAACTTTCCCATCCCCTGGAGCCTGTGGTGTGTGAAGATGAAGAAAAGCAAACTGTTGCAGACAACTCATCCCAGGAAACAAGCTGGGAAGGCCAGTTGCTGTTCATGTGGAGCTTCTGGTGGAGCAGAAGGAATGTGGAGTGGTGCAGAATGTTGTGAGCTCTCCCTGCGTTAGTGCTGAGTACCCAGTGACTGGAGCAATAAAGCTGGACGTCAGCAGTTTGTTTTGTAGGAGGCAGTTGGCTTCCAGCTTTTGAGTAACTCCTCAGGAGAAGGTGTGAGTGCACTGGTCTGCTGGCACGGGCACCCCGAGCCTCTGAGTCACTGCCTGCCTGAGCCATCCTTTCTAGGGCCTTTGCAGTCAGGCTGCCCACAGCAACCTTCCTCCTCAGCCTTGAGAGCTTGTCCAGGGCTGCGTGTGACTGCTGGATACACAGATTTCATTTCAGTCACAATTTTTAGCCAGGGTTCCTGTAAGCTCCTGCCCGCTGTGACACATGAGCTGCTCAATTCCTATCGGCTGGAATTGCGTCTCTCAGCAGACTGCCTTGTGCACCTGTGCTGCACTTTAGATCCACACTGGATAAAAAAGCAGATCAGACGTCACAAGTGTAATTAGAACTCACTGGGGAAGTGTTCTGAAACCACTAGTGTCATGTGGCTGTAAAGGTGTCCCATGGAGGGGTGGCAGAGACAGCACTGAGAGCTGAAGCTGGCTGATGTCCAAGTGTAGGGGCTGATGCTCATCTCTGCTCCCCAGGTTGTCAGTGGTGGCTCTGACACCCTGTAGGTGAGTGAAAGGGAGCTGGGAAACAGCTTTTACAGCAATAGCAGAGCCGAGCTGGTGCCTGAGGACAGCCCTGACTCTGGCTTCTGAGTGCCCTGAGTGCTAAGCTGCAGGCAAACAAGGGAGGGGATGCACTGCCTCTCCTGTTGCAGCCGAGGTGCTGTGTAGGAAGGAACGTAAGATTTGTATCATCAAAGACCAAGAGCAAGAGGGAACATGATTTTATAGCCTAGTGATGAGGGAACTCCCCTGGGAGGGGATGGGCAGCAGCTTCCATTGCTGCTCCAGGGACTGTTTATGTATTTGGGGTTGGGAACTGCTGGGTGAAGCACACCCAGAGCTGCGGCCACACTGCAAGCTGGAGGCGGTGCTAGTAACTGGATAGTAACTGTCTGGTACCTGCATTTCACCCCCATGGGCTCTCCAACCTGTTTTTGTGGGGCAGGACCCTGGTTATCTGGTGACTTCAAGCTGCTGAGTTTCCATAGCTTGGCAAGTTATTTCACTGGAGCATTAACCACCCACAGGAGCTCTGCTCCGCAGCAAGGGAAGTACAATGTGTGTGTTTGGCTCTCCTCAGACAGCCAAAGGTCTGGAGATAGTGTGGTGTTAGACAACCGCTACCAGAAGATGAGGTAGTTATTGAGTGTTGACAGGTAGCCAGTTTTGTTTAGATCTAATGATTAAGGACCTTGCTTTCACTTCTAACTTACGACTTGGGTATCGAAACTGCTTCAGCAGAGCAGTATGGAAAGGAACAGGGTAGGAAATGTGATTCCAGTACAGCCTGGACTATGAGGAGCTTATCAGTTGGGATAGGGGGATCCCGCAATAGAAAACTGAGAAGGGGGGCTCAGAAGACCCAACAGCTTTCAGTATTTTTTGGCAATGGTTTGTAGAGGTGGGAAGAGGTATGAGACTGGATCCCTCAGCTACCTGCTGTCGGGAGCAGGAGCTGCCAGGGTGTTGTTGCACAGAACAAGCCTGGTCCTGTACCACTTTGTTTAGATGGAAGATACATGGGAGGTACAGCAGTAACCTGCAGTTATTTGAAGGCTCTCAGTCACTGAGCTGAGTGTGGGGCTGCCTGGTCAGCCTGGCCAGGGAACTGTGGCCAGGCTAAGGCTGCTGTCACAGGACCATGTCCACAGGGTTCTGGCAGAGGCGCTTTGTTTCTAAAGTGCTGTTTGGGCCCACTTCGTGGTGCAGGCTCTGCAGGGCTGCCCAGAACCAGCAGTCCCTGGTGCTGGTGGGTCCTTGTTTCACACAGTGAGACCCCCTTCTGGTGGCAGTGCTATTCCTTGGCAGAGCCTGTGCCTGGGCACTGTCTGGTGATACCAGCCTTGGCTCCAGCACCTGCAGGGTGTTGGACAGGGAGGTTGTTTTGATGAGATGCATCATCTTTGTCTGGGGAGGGATGAGTGTTTCCCCAGAAAACAGCAAGCACCCCTCAAACTATTGGCTCATGTGGAAGAAGAGGAAGGGTCTGAGCTTTGTGTAACCAAACACTTCACAGCAACAAATTCTGCAAGTGAGCTGGGGCACACAACAACAACAGGTCTGCTGGCAGTTGGTCATTAGTCTCAGCAGCTTTGGATCTGTCCATATGCTCTTGGCGTTATACTACTCTCCACCAGAGCTGAGCACAGCTGAGGTGGGTGTGTGGGACCAACTGCTTCCAACCACTTGATTGTTTTCTCCTCAGGAAATAGCTACAGCACCTCAGCAAACCCTGTGTCAGCCCTGAGACAGGGAATTTCTTGCATTTCTCTCAAAAGCCATGGCACCACTGTTAGTCGCACCTCTGGATGCGGCTGGAGAGGGGCAGAGCCAAAAGCCCACCTTGACTATCACCCCTGCTTTCCTGCGTGGGGCCTAAGCACTCACTGCCTCTACTACACAAAGACCTTCCACGTTCAGGGACCTTTGGGGTTGGATTTGTGTTTTGATGCTCTCCAGGCTGTCTGCTGCTGCAGCAGGGCAGCTTGTGGTGCTGTTGATACTCCTTTGGGCACAGCCCTGCGCACAATTCTGCGGGGCTCTGTGGGGTGAGTAGTGCTGTGAAGTGCTGCTCTAACCTTGTGTGCTGGATGCACAGACTGAAGGCCTTGCTCTCGAGATTTTCCATTGCTCTGGGATGACTGTACATTCCTAGCGACTGATTCACACGATTAACATAACTTTTGTGTGAACTGAAATATTTCCTCAGCCCTTTGGAGCACAAGGGATCCCAGGCACAAGCCCAGATGTGTTGCTGAGTGCTCTCCAGTGCTGGGTACAGGCACACTTGAGGGGTAAGGCTGTCCTTTTCCTCCCCATGCCCAGTGCACTTAGTTCCCTCACATTCCATTTGGGTGATGCTGGAAAGCCATTTTTCCCTTCTTTATCCCCAAAGGGCCTAAGCAGAACTGTTTACTCTCAGCCAGGCTGCTACCCCTTGGACAGATGAGAGCAATGAATTTTCAGTGTGGAGGGGGAAGGAGGGATTCTGTGATGTGAGGTGCTGTGCTGCTCATCCGTGTGCTCTAGCACAGCGCTGTGGGGTCTCCATGGCCTGTGTCTGAGACTCTGTGATTGCTGCTGCAAAGTAGTGACAGGGCAGCACTTAGTACAGCTTGATTCTATCCCCAGCTTAGGTTTTTTCCCCCCATTACTTGCTCTCAGGACAGCTCTGCAGAACTTGCTGCCTAGAAGATGATTTTGATTTGGCAGCATTTAAACCTTGTGTGCCCATCTGTGGATATGAAGTTGCCAGCCTGTGCTGAGTGTTGGGTGACTGGCACAGCTCACTGCTCTCTTCCGAGGACACTTAATCCCATCATCTCCCCTGGCTCCAGTCACTGCTGGGGCTGCCTGTTTGAACCTCTCTCTGGCTGCCCTGCTCCCAACAGCAGACGCAGGAGCTGTTTTCACCTGAGTTGGGGTGTGACACTGTCATTTCATGTTTAACTCCCCTCACTGTGATCCTTTTAGGTTTTAAGCAATTCCAGGCGGTTAATCCTGCTGCAGTGGAAGCCCTTTTGCAAATCCCTGGGACCCACAGGTGGTTGGTGTGATGCAGTGAATTACTTTATAGTCTGGGTTTTATAGTTTGACCTCTGAGCCCGACAGTTGTGTCTGGCTCTGAAGGGAGGAATGGAGCTGTCGCTGTGTGACTGACTCCCAGCAGAGCTGTGGTCTCTCTGGAAGGTGCTTGCACTGGTCCTAGCACAGCTATCTCGGGCGTCACTGTTACTTATTCTCCCAGACTCGACCACATTCCTTAACCAGGGAAAAGGTCTTGTTTTCCCTGAGGCAGCTGCTGCATTTGAGGAATTTTTGGTACGTGCTAGAATAGAAGCTGGTGTTTGTTTTGTACCTGGATCATGCAGTCAGGCTAATGCCCCAGAAGCTTGCTTCTGGACAACCACACCAAGTTCTCCTGTGGCACACCAGCCCCCTGTGGCTGTGCCAGCTCTGCTTGACTCTTTCCTTTTTGGTGAGGAGAGCAGATGTCCCTTTCACACCACTCTGACTCTGTTTGGAGCATGAGTAACCCTTGAGAGTGGCTTTTCCAAACATAGGGGCTTTGAAAAAACCCCACAAAGCGTGGCTGGAAGTTGTACTTTTGGTGAATGCTGTGGCTGGAAATGCCCCTCCGTTCTGCACGCTCTCCCATCGGTGAGGCAGGACTGCTGTGGCAGGAGACTTTCCTGGAAGGAGGTTGGCAGGGGCAGCACCTGCCTGGCCTGGGCACAGCAAGCCTTGGCATGTCTGGAGCACAGCTGAGGCTATGGAGAGCAGCTCTGTTCCCAGCCTGGCTGTCTGAGGCCCTCATGCCAGCACAAGGTGAAAGCGATAGTTCAGCTTGCCCAAGGCGCTCTTCTCCCAGTGAGTGAGGACTGTGCTGAAATAAGGCCCCAGGTCTGTGTTAGCACCTGCCTTTGATCCTGGCTGGGTAGGGTGGGTTTGATATGTGGGCTTCAGTGCTCTTGGATGAATCTAGAAGACAAAAGATTAACTGGACAGTGTGGAAATAAACTTGTGGAGGTAGAGGACAGGGAAGGATTTGGGGGATGGAGGGGAGGACATGGGGTTTTAGAGACTTCTTTGCTACCCTCGCTGTTTTGCAGTCTGTCCAGCTGAGGTGCAAATGCTGGATTACCTAGTTTTAAGCACTGAAGGCAGTGATGACGGTTGTGTTGCAGGTGTTGCAGCTGGTGAATAAGTTTTAAAGAGAGAAAAAGCAGTAATCAGCCTTGTGAGCAGAGCCTTTATTTTTCCTGCTGGTGTGGTTTAGTAGAAATGTCATTTATCTGCTGGTTATCGACATCCCTGGAGAGCAAGGTCACGGCTGCTGGGACAAATGAATGGACAGAGGAGGAGATGGGAAATGTGATCTGAAGCTCCTGCAGGCTCGCTCAGCTCACACCCGCCGTGTGTCAAGGCGGACTGCATCCGTCACTGCCTTACGTAAGGATCTGTAATGCTACAGCTCTGAGGTGCCAGGGGTCTGCTGAGGCTCTTCACACAGAATTGGCTCGGAATGTGCCCAGCAGAGAGCTCACAGTGCTTACGTACAGCTCACGCACAGCTCTGCAGCCACCCAGGAGTGCTTGGAACCCTTAGCATCAGCGTTTTCTGGGTGTTGCAGCTTGGCTCAAAGTGCTGAGAGCAGGAGGACACAGTTAATGGGTAAATTTGCTCCTCAGTGTCAGGGTTTGGGTAAGATGTCAGTACCCAGTGCGACTAAGCAGGATCCTGTGTTGAAGTTGCTGCGTTCCAGGCTGCCATGACAGTCTTGCCCAGTTCAGTCCTCTTCCTACCAAATCTTCTTCCTACCTCTTTTGATCCCACACTTCATGTCCAGTTTGGGGAAGCATTGGCTGTGTCCTGCCACCAGCCAGCTCCCAGTTTGCAGCTGGCAGCTCAGTGCTTCCTGCTTTTGCCATTTGTGTGGTGGCCCTGTGACCTCCAGGTTTGGAAGGTGAGCAGCGTGCTGTTCTGGGTGCCTCACTGGGCAGCAGCATGGCCCAAGCTCCTTGGGGCCATTTCCTACAATATACAAAGCCTGAACTCAATCAGAGGTGCTCCTCCTGCAGGGACAGGCTGGGATTTTGTGTTGGGTTCCAGGTTTTGTGTGCTGTCTAGGTGCTCTGAGAGGGATGGATGGAGGTGTGCTCTGTTTAGGGGGTGGAGTGGGACAGACCTTCCCTGGGATGCCGTGGGGTGGTGGTGTCCCATTATTGCACCTTTCTGGGCTGCCATTTTCAGTTAAGGGTTGTTTAAAAAAAGAAGAAATAGTCTGTCAGGAAAAGGCAGCCCTGACTTGGCAGCGTGTCCGGCCGATCCCTGCGAACTGCAGATGTGCATCTTGGAACAATTTACTCCTGGTTGTGTTTAGGGCTACCAGAGCCACTGCTGGTTCCCACATCTGGATAACGCTTTGGGAAGGTAATTCAAACAAATGGGGTGCCACTTCCAATTTTTCAGGCCTCCAATTCAGGAGCCAAAGCTGTTCTCCTGGCTCCAGTTTGCCCACCCTGCCTGTACTGCTTCCCACATGATCTGCCAAGTTTGCAGAGACAAGCTGAGTTCCCCTTCCCTTTCTGAAGGGACAGAAATCCCTTGGTGAGGGGGAGCTTTGCTGAGCCCCCCAGTGCCCTTGTTTTGCCCCGGCTTCTTGCTGTGCTGTAGGATCTGCAATAGGAACAGTGACTCCCTGGTAAGCTGAGCGTTGCGGGCTGGGTTTAAGCCCCCAAAACGGGTCTTCGCATTGCCTTTATTTCTTAGGGTTTTGTTTTCTCACTGTTCCTGTGCCTATGAAAGGGGCTTTGTCCTCCGCTGGGCCCCACGTTTCACATGGACAAGGAGAGGCATTGAGCGAGGTCCAGGCTGTGGCTTTGCATCCACGTGCCCCAGCTGCGCTTACCTGTATTTAGTGCATGTCTCTGACTCACTGTTTACTCTGGGGTGTTTAAACATTCCCTAGAAATTAAATCTTTTAAGAACATTATTCTTCACACCAAGTGCTTGTAGAAGACCAGTTGTGTGGCACCTACATGTGCGTGTTGGCTGCTCTGACTCCCTCGGAGCAGGATTTTGGGGTGGCAGAGCAGCACAGTAGCTGCAGTTGGGATTTTGAGGCCACAGCACTGAATTCAACTTCTGCCATCACAGTGTCTCATGCTCCCAAACCCCTGCATCATCTCTGGCTCTCTGGGCTGTGGGGGTTATCTGTCAGTGCAGACCCTGCAGACACATAAGCCCTTCTTGCTGGTATGGGAGCTGGGACAGAGCAGCACTGATAACACCCTGGCACCGGTGGCTCTGGGTGATTCTGGACCCTCTGTCGCCAAGCTGGGGCCCATGGCAGTGTGAAGTACCTGGAAAGCAGCAGGTTGCTCTAGTGTTTGGTGCAAAGCTCTAGAATTGTCTTTGCACCTTAGAGCTCCTTGGAGGAGCTATGTAGGGCTTCAGCATGCCCAGAGGTGAATCATGAACACCAACTCTGATTTCCTGGCTTTTGTGATGGTTCAGCTCTCTCTTACAAAGTGTCAGGGGTGATGCTGCCCCTGATGTGCATGTAGAGTTGGCAATAAAGCCTCTGCTCTGTTCCTGATCATATCCCTGCCTAGTGCTCTGTCCTTACCTCCTTTTTTCCTGAGCTCCTGGGAGGGACCCCTCAGCTCACCCACCTTCAGAAGGGGAAAACCCCCACCTCAGGGGCTCTCGCTCACTGTGTGAGAAGATGCTCTGTGTGGTAGCACTGTGTGGCCCTCAAGGATCAGAGATTGGCAGCAGAGCCCTTCATCCCTGAGGTTCTTCCCTCTGCTGTGAAGTGACCATCAACACACAGCACTGGTGAGAGCCCTCCTAGTTGCCTCCGTTCCTGCAGCAGCCAGACCCTGCTGTGCAGTGCTTCCCGGAGAGGCTGTTGCTGTGTCATGTTTTGGCTTTGAAGTAGGTTTTGAGCTCCTGAGTCTGTTATCTGTGGGTTTAAGTCATTTTGCTGATAAGGGAAATCTGATAGTGGTGTTGGAAGTGGCTTTGTAGGCTCCTCTAGTGCCGTTATCCAGTGCTGTGCTGAAGTGGAAGGCAACTCGGAAACGCTGCTCTGCGCAGTTCCAGCTGCAGAAGGACCTTCTCTCAAGCCTGATTTGTCGTGAAACAACTGTGCTTGTCAAAGCCAATGGGTTTGTTTGTGCTTCGGGGAGCTGCAGGAGGTGGGAACCGGGATCCGACATCTCCGGCCACTCCTGGGGGAAATGAGGACAAGGGGGTGCTTGTCCTCAGCCAGTTGAGCTTCCTGCTTGGGAAGAGCCAGGGCAGCCATGGGGGGAACCCGGCAGCAGGCCTTGGGTTGGTTTGAGCCAGTGGTGTGCGGGGCCAGGGCTGGTCTGTGCCTGGGTGTTTGGGTCCTGCTTGCGGAGGGTTAATGTGGGGAAGGCTGCATTCCTTACAGCTCCGCTGCTGGCTTCTCTTCCGAAAAATTTCCACTTCATTTCATAACTGTTCTGGAGTGAGGGTGAGGGGTGGTGATGCTGCAGAGCCTTTGAGCCTGCAAATGTTGTTCTATGTTGTTGGGGGGGGCTGGAGGCAGCCCCGGTTGTTTTCAGGCCCAGGGGAGTGTGGAACTGATCTTCCTGACAATAACCCTCCCTAGTTCAGCTAATTGAGGGATTTTTAATTAACTTAAGGGGTGTGGAGCCTGTAAACGGAGGCAGTGGTTTGGAGAAGAGATTTGCTGTCTGCTTTGGTGAAAACTGTCATTTTAGAGCTAAAAAGTTGTTCTCGGATCGTTGCTGTTCTTGCAGCCAGGCACCAGCTGAAGTTCCCAGGTTTTGCAGGGCAGCAGATAGTTCTGTGGGGTAAACTGCAGCCTTTTGGGGAGCATCTGAGCAGGCAGGAGGTAACCCTGCAGCCCGTGCTGTGGTGCCCACCCCTTGCTGCTGGCTCCGGGCCCCATTCAGGGACTCCTTTTACAGGAGTCCCGTGCTGAAGGTAAGGAGTGCTAATCCTTCCCAGATCTATTTATCCCAAACTGCTGGCCCTCTCCTATGTCCTTGGCTGATCTGTGCTCGTCTGGTTGTGACACCCATGCTCCTCTCTCTGCTTTTTTCACCAGGAGAAGAGCTGCTTCAGCAGTGAGTGTTTAGCCAGGCAGGAGGAGCTGCCCAGCTGAGAGCAGCTGTGGGGTGGGTTGACTGCCTCAGAGCACACGGTGATCCTCCATGGCAGTAGGGTCTTGCTGGAGTGCAAGGGGATGCTAAGCAGAGCAGCCCTGAATGCTGCCCTGGGCACTGGAACTGTGCCGGTGCTGAGCAGCTTGGGAACCCCTGGACTAAGGGAGGGGATGGTGCCTTTGGAGCTCAGCCCTAAGAAAGGGCCGTTGACAAGAGATCTTGTGACAGGGCGCTGCTTGTTTGTTCCCATAGAAACTGCCATCTAATCGTGGCAAAGGCAGAAAGGCTGCTGCCTGGAACACTGGGTCCAAGTATTGCTAAGCACAGTGAGAGCAAGTGTTTTGCTGGAGCCTTTGCTCTCCTGGCAAGGCTGTGGTCTCATCCCGCTCGGTGCAGTCCAGTTCCCACAGCACCAGTGCATCTGGCACCTCAAAAATAGTCCCTGAAATAAAGGTGAGGCTGTCACTTCCCAACTGTGATCTTAAACATGCCTGGCACAGGACCAGCATTGACTTGCAGACACTCAGCGGGGACCGGGCTCATCTCAGAAGCATCTCTCGCCCTGTTCATATCTCACTGGAGTCCAAGGGATGCGTTTGAGGTGGGCACACAGGACTGTGGTGCTGTGGACTGCCCATGTCTTAGTGCTCAGAGCTCTATGGCAGGTCCAGTCCCTGCAAACAGACTGTGTACATGGGAACCTTTTATGCATCTGATATCTTTAGTATTGACGCAGAACCCTGATGTGCTGGTAGCAGAGTCCCCAGGCAGCTGTTGGCTGTCAGATGGGACTGTTTCGTAGCTGTTCTCACTGTCTTTCCAGTCGCTCAGTAGTGTGTATGACCAGTGATGTGTGGATGTTCGTACTGCTGGAACAGGCCGGTGATTGCACCGAGGAACTGGCTCCTAGCAGAGCGTTTCATTGCCTCACTGGTGTTGCTGGAGCAGTAAGAACCACAGACCTTTAGAGCAGGGCTTGGGATTGCCCCAGATATGAGATGTGCGTTTGGACTGATAGAGCTGTAGGACTATGAGAGCATTGCTGCCTTTTCTGCAGGGGTGAGCTGTGGTGGTGCCTGTTGCCTTTGGTTTGTTTGGAGTAGCCAAGCAGACTGAGTATGGTGTAGAAAAGCCCTAAGACATATGAGCTCAGGAATCTGGTGCGTATGGGGAGTCTGCCCTTCAGAACCCCTTGCTCCCAATTCCCAAAGGACCCTGAGCCTGTGGACAGAAGTGACTCAGTCAACCTTAGCTGTCACTGGAGGTTGTCTCTGATGTCCTTGTGGTCCTGCTGTGATATTTAATGTTCCTGCAACCTTGTATTTTCCTTCCTTAACCAGGAGCTATTCAGTTTCAGACTGGAACAGCACATCCCACCCCTCCAGATGGGAATGGCTGCGGGTGCAGGCACTGCTGGCAGAGCTGGTCTGGTCCCTGGAACGCAGGCAGGACTCGTGTCATGGCTCAGCACGGAGCCACCGCCGCCGAGGCTGCGGCAAGGCAGAGCGAATGGGCCACTGAGGTTGAGTGAAAGAGATGGTTATAGGGGATGACAGATTCCTCTGGAGGTTGTTGCTGTTTGCAGAAGGGAAGCCAAGGCATCAGTGCTTAATATCTTCCAGAAGTCTTCTGCTTTAACCCTTCAGGAGCCTCAGCAAAGAAACTGGAAGTGGTGCAGAGGCTCCGTGCGGCCCTGCTACACATCCTGGGGTGCTGGTCATTGTTTTTCCTGGCAGCAGCCTGTGGCACAAGGAGTTCTCATGTTGTCCAGAGACTGGTGAGCCAAAGCAGAGATGCTCTGGTGGTGGTTCTGGTCATTAAAACCCAGCAAGCTGTTCTTGGCTTGTGCAGAGACCTGCTCGGGCCCCAAAGCCCAGTGTGTTTAACACTTCCTACACCCAATGGACTCTTTCCTTACTGATACCCCAGTCCCCTTGTGATCAAAGCCAGGTCTCTCTTCCAGCTGGGTACCTTTGTCTGCTAGTTTTCCCTATCACTGAATCAAAGCAAAACAACATTCAGGGGGGATTTTCCATAACAGTTCAAGCCTGCTCTCCCTAATCTCCCAGCAGGTCACTGAAGGCTCCTCCTGTTACTCAAGATGGGTCTTTCCCTGGCAGGTGGGCTGTGTCCTGTTTCCCATCTGCTCCCCGTGAGCTCTTGACAGTGCAGTGAGTGCAGCTCATTCTGCAGCAGGCAGGCCAGGCCAGGGCCGCTGCCCTGCAGCATTCCTGATGCGTAGCCTGCTGTGACAGATTTCTTCCTGCCTGCCACTACATTTCCAAAACTCTGCTGCTAAGCAACTCAGTCCAGGAGTCTCAGTGCCGAGTGCTTGGGCTGCAGCGCGGCCCTCGGCTGGCCTTGGTGTGGGCTCTGTCCTCGTCGGCCAGCTGGAGGAGGCTGAGGGGGAACAGTGGGGAAGGAAGGAGACACTGTGGAAGATCTTCATGTCTGGAACAGCCCAAAAGAAACACTCAATGGCTTTAACTGTAGCTGATCCCAGCTCTGCTGTGGAAAGGGAGTGAAGTGTGGAAGTTGTTCTCAACCCCGTGCCAATCGCTCTGGCTGTAATTCCTGCCCGACAGGGGCACCCAGCATGTCCTCCCACATTTTGATTCACCTCTTGGACTCCCTTGTTTGCTGGGAGGCCCAGGCTGTGCTATGAGCAAGAGTTTGTGTAGGTCTAAGCAGAAGTCCTGTGTTGAAGTTTGCTGGCCACGGTGATCGGAGCCTCCTTGACAGAACCATCAGGCTTACGTGACCAAGCGCCGCTCTTACGTGACCCAGCTCTACTTTTTCACATCCCATTTGACTAGTTAACCGGTTTACAGCAAAGTAAATGCCCCTCCACAAGGCTCTGTGCTGGTTGAGGCTCATTCAAGAACCGGTTTTAATTAGCAAGTGCAGGCTTTGTGTATTAAGTGCCAAGATTGCTTCTAATTTGCAGCAAGCCCACGGAGGTAGTGCTGCCGACTGTCAGCACCTTGTTTGACCGCGCCACAGCAGCGTTTGCTGCTGGATGGTCCATCCCTTCACCCCAGCAAACCCACAATGTGCTTGTGCTGCCTCATAGATCCCCCTGTAATTACTGTGGGACCAATTGCTAGTGCTGCAGGCTGAAGCTGCTCCCCCTTAGATGCCTGTTATGGTGTTTTGCACCCACAGCTGAGGTCAGATCTGACCAGAGAGTGGCCTGACTTGCAACTGGAGTTTGTGAGCCTGTTGCAGTGTGCGCTGGTTTGGGAGATCCCAGTCTCTGCCATGGGGAGCATCTCATTAGGTGGGAACAAGATGTCAAGAAGTCCCAAGGTGCTATTCGTGGGTCCAGGATCCCTTTTCTTGGCTGTTCTGCATCTCTAGGCAAGGTGTGAAGGAGTTTGATGAAATCCCAGACCCAGGCATCACTCTCTCCACACAGAGGGATATGTGGTTGTGTTTAGCTGTGGTAGCAGCTGAGGCCAGCGCTGCAGGCTGACGGCTGAGCGTGTGCTTTGCTTTTCTCCTCAGCTAGGATAAATAACTTTCCATACCTCCTCTCGTTCACGGCCCTGACTCCAACAGAGTTCTCTGACTTGCATCTGTTAAGCATTATCCTAATTTTGTAAGGGCTTCTGAACTCCAAACAAATCACTGGCACAAATGTCAGCTGGGGCTGTGGAGCTGGAGGGGTTTTTCTCTGCTTGGAACAGGGTGCTAAAGGAAAAGCTGGAGAGGTCAGTCATAATGTCAACACGGTGCTGCAAACCTGTTGGCTCCATCCAGTGCAGCCTCCTGCTGGGGCTGAGGCAGAAAAGGCAGCAGCGGTCAGGACCAGGAGATCCAGAACCAAGGAAGTATTCTGGGGATGTGCTAGAGGCAGATGTGGTGGAGCCTGTGTGGTCAGGAGAGTTTGGGCCTCTTGACTTTTCTCAAAGGTCGTCAACATTTCCTTCACCTCATGCAAGACATTGCTGCATTGATTCCGCAGAGGGATGTGGACAAGGTGAGAACTTCCTTCCTGAGCAAACACAGCTCTTCTCTACCCATCTCCGTCCACAGTTTCCTGCTTTCATTTGTGGCCAACATCTGCATTTGTGGCACCTCCAAAAGCCACTGGTTTTGCTGCAGCATGGTCTTGTTTTATCTGCTGCATCACTGCTGCTTGGGTGGGTTCTGATAGTTTGTTAACTCTGAGGAGGAGCTGCCGCTGCTTTGCCCACTAGCTCATCAGGAGGAGCCTTGCGGGTTGGGTGATGCATTACTGCCTGCACATCTGGTACGTCACTTGATGCAGCTCTCATCAGGAGTTTGCCAGTGACTAAAAACGGGGCAAATTGCCTGTTTGCATCTAGAGCCATCACAGCTGGTGATCCTGAATGCTGACAGCCATTTGCCTCTGACATAGACTCATAGAATCATTATGACTTCAAAGGACCTCCAGGATCATGAAGTCAATCCCACTGTCCAGCTAGGGATGTGGTGTTGCTGCCGAGTGACATTGGCTACTGAGCTTCTGGCAAGGGCCAGTGGCCTGCAGAAGCCTGGGGTTCACATCCATGTTCCAGGGACACGGTTCTTCATGCAGCTAATTCCTGTATCCCTTTCTCATTCGATTCTGAACTCTGCTGCTGGAGAGTCCAGTGCAGCTTCATTATCTGCTTGTCGGAGTGATTTTTTGCTTTTTTCCCCCTGCAGCAGCTGCTTAATCCAAACAGCTTCTGCTTCCCTGTGCTGCTGGCAGGCAGGAGCAGCTTAGAAGAGCCGCTCTTCCCTGTCCATCCCTTTGACAGCTCATGTTGTCAGCCCAGCAGGACCTGAGCTCTAGCAGAGCCCATCTCCGCTACCATGACTTGATAGTGTGGAAGGAATCCAGGGGCCTCCTCCAGTCCAGTTCCCTCATTAGCGCAGGGGCCCGCAGCAGTAGCAGCTTCGCGGTCGGCTGTAGTGATGCCTTTGTGGAGCAGCATGAGAAGCGAGTAGCTGGGGCACGCTCGCCTGCAGCAGAAGGCAGCCGGGGAATGTTTATGGAGAGCTTTCCAGGAGGGATTTGGAGCAGGAGGGACTCGTCGGAACAATTCTAGGAAATGCTGCTCCTCAATAAACATGTTGATTTCTTTTTCTTCAATGCAGTCAATTTGTTGGAGCCATCTGTTGGCTCTCGTTACGCTGAGGAGATCAATTGCTGACTGATGGGAACGCTCGCTGGCATAATTACACCCTCTACCCGCTCTGATTAGACCCGTCATGTGCTCCCCTGCCCAAAGAAGGGGGCTTTCGCCTGATTCCTCGCTCGGGCTGCTATAGAAACAGCCCAGCTGAAAGCGAAAAGGTGGTTTCTTTACGGAATGATCAGCCATGCAGGGAAATGTTAATTATAGTTTAATTATAGTTTTAATTAGATCTGAGCCTGTGTGTGGCATCAAGTCCTAGCTGGTAGCCCCGGCCAGGGGCTCTGCCTTTTTCCTTTGTTCAGCGTTGCTGGCTGCTTTCCACTGAGCCCTTTGCTCCTGCTCCTTTCCCACCCCGGTGCAGAGCAGGGTGACTGTCCTCTCCTGGCCCTGGTCTCCTCCTGGGCACCCAGCAGTGTTTCCCCTCCTGTTGGCAGGACAGTGGTGATTCATGGAAGCCTTCGTGAGTATTCCCCACACTGGGCTGATAAACAGGATGTCTGGAGAGCTGCTGATTCCTGCCAGTAGGTTTTCTCAGTTTGCACCAAGACTTGCGCCTCACTTGGGAGACCCTTGGCCTGATCTACCAGCTCTGGTGGCTACCAGACTTTAAGTCTGGCCTCTTAGAGGAAAGAGACATTTGTAAGTTTAGGCTGTAATGGAAACAACCTGCTGATTGGGCCTGAAATATTTCTGTTCCTGGTGTCCACACACACTCAGCTCAGCTCCACAGTTAGAGCCGTAAGCAATGCTCAGTTGAAGTTCACCGGAGAGGGACAGCCTGGAAATAACAAGGGACAAGCCCCACTCTGTATGAGAGCAGCACTTCTGCAGTGGGCAGTTTGCACACTCTACTCCGTGGCCTCTTCACATGTCTTCTTCAATCCAAGGAGTAGGGAGGGGAGCGTCTGGGAATGGAGGGAAGAACATTAATTGGAAGCAGCGTGGTTGCTCCAGCCTTGGCTCTTGCCCTCCTGCTTCATTAACAATGGACAAAACAACAGTTAATTTTTCAGGCTTTTATTGTTGTTTTGGTAGGATTTGATGATTTAAGGAATTAGCTCATGGTTTTCTTCTACTTGTAGCAGAATTTGACTGTGTTTAATGATGTTTAGTCTTGCTCTCTCATCTCTGTTCCACATGAGGTCTGTGAGCAGGAGGGAGTGTGCTTGGTTTGGGTTTTTTTTCAGGGTTTTCCTGACCCTACCTGAAATGATTCTTTCAGCATCAATAGCAGCACAACATGCTGTTACAGCAGGGCCATAAATGTCCCACTGGCCAGAGCAGGAAGCCTGTTTGCCTCTACTTTGATGCTTTCTCCAGGGCTGAGATGGTTGTGTGTCGGCAACAGCAGGAAGAACTGCAGCCCAGTGCTGCAGACTCGTGTGTGTGGCCTGCAGTGTTGCCTTGGAGGATGGGGCAGAACCCAGGAGGAGGAGGGTGTGTGGTTGCAGGGGCTCTTGCTTGGTCAGAGGTTTAGGCAGGATGGACTTTCCCAGCGGAAGGGAAGTGTGCACTTAGCGGGGCTGAAGTCATTGTGGCTGCTGCCCTGCCACTGCCTGCTGGATGAAGTCAGTCTGGCCGATGTGACCGGGGGACTTGAGCCAGGCTTTCTTCTGTTGAGATCCTGTGTTGGCTTTCAAGGGAAGGGAGGACTTGAGCCAGCTGGGAAACATAGGAGTGGAGAAACCAACTCAGGCTGTTCTGAAAAGGCTTTAAACTGCTGTGTTCCTCAGCACAGTGTCCTCTGGAAGCAGCCCAAGAGCAGAGCTGTGAAACCCACCGAAGGCCCAGGTGAAACGCAAGTCCTACCCTGAAATTCCCTGCCCTTTCCCTCCTGTGGTGCGAGCAGAGGGGATTTCCTACTTCCACCCTCACGTGTTCATGAGGAAGCTCTGAATTTCCTGAAATGGGAGCATGGGGTGCTTTCCCCAGGCTTTTTCAAGAGACTTACACCTTTTATGTTACACCAGCTGCTGGAGGTGTTGGAATGAAATGAAAACACTGAAGAAACCCCTCCAGAAAAGCCAGGTCTCTCCTCCTGGTCACATTGGAGCCTGGGTTTGCTCAAGGGCTGCTCATTCGGCCAAACTCCCCATGAGGTCCCTCCCCAGAAGACACCTCTGGCTGCTGTTTGTGTTCCTTTGCTGCTGCTGCTGCGGGCGTTGTGTGTCTTGTGGGTGTGGCGTTTCAGAGCACCACGTGTGTGGCCTGTGAAGCCGCAAGGTGACGGCCATGGGACGGCTGAGATGACAGGCTGGTTCTCCCTGCCCCGTCTTATCAGAGAGAAAACAGAGTGACTCAGCTCATGTGTTTTGTCTGGCCCTACTGACCAACTTATGCACAATCAGATGCTCCACATACCTTCACCTTGGCCAAGAGAGTCACCCAAGCCATCTCATTAAGCTGGGAAATGAGATTTCCTCACGGCAAACATGGAGCTGGACGGCGAGTAAGGAGCTCGGGAATGCCCCAGACCTGGGGAGTTTCATTTACATGTTTGTGTTCCACGAGGACTCCTGTCTCTTGGTAGAGAGAGTCTTGGTCTCTTGACTTTGGTCTTTGGGGAAGCTCTGGGTGTGTAGAGAAGCTTGTTCTTGCAGGGAAAGCCCCTGGTGAACAGTGTGTGGGGAAGGACTTTCAAGTCCCCCT
This sequence comes from Phoeniculus purpureus, assembly GCA_028565055.1. NCBI lineage: Eukaryota > Metazoa > Chordata > Aves > Bucerotiformes > Phoeniculidae > Phoeniculus > Phoeniculus purpureus. Next base: position 6,015,558 of record JAOXOE010000856.1, on the reverse strand, counting down.
CCAGCTCTCCAGACTTTTCTGCTCTGCTCCTGAGCATCGTCCTTGAAACTGCAGTGCAGACCTATGGAGAGGTAGCTAATGGAACAGCCTGCCTCTTCTCACCCGGCTGCCGCTCAGCAGATGAGCTGCAGCCCTGAAGGCTGCCAGCCCAGCGCAGGGCGGCAGTGCTCGTCACCCTGTTAATCACTGCCGGTTAGCACTTGGCAGCCTCCTGCAGTGGGTCCCGTTCTGCCGTTTCACCGTGTCTGGGCTCTGGCCCCATTCCTGCCAGCAGCTCCGGGTGTTGAGTGCCAGCCCTGGCTGCCTTTCAGCTCCTGGTGCTGCTGTAGGAAGTGTGCGGGGTGGCTTAGCAGTCTGTAACTGCTCTCTGCTCAGAAGTCAAGGAAAGAAGCAGCTTATTGTACTTGGTGCATTCTCGGGGTTCTGCTCTGCTCTGCCACCACACAGGGCAGTAATAACTTCCCCAGGCGAGGACTCTGTCCTCAAACATGAAGCTTTAACTGTCACGTGCTGCATGTTGGTCCCTTAAAGATCTCGTTGTTTGTTTGCTTTGCCCCAGACAGCCCCGTGCCGGGTAGAGCATCATTTAGCCTTGTGCTCGGGGTTGGTTTGGCGTGAGAGAAGTGCCCGGCTTTGGGTCCTGTGCTGCTGGGGCTTTTGTGTGTGGATATGGAGCCCTTGTCCCTGCTGAGCCCCAAAGTCTGTCACCAGCTCAGCATTTCTCCAACTGGGCTTTGGACTCCCCTGTCGAATCTGGTTGTGCCCCATCAGCACTTTTCACCTCAGGCTGTTTGCATGCCCTTCTCCGGGACTTGATGAGGTTTCCTGGTCCTTCATCATGCCAGCTCTGTTTTGGTAAGCCCTGAATCCTCATCTAGGCTCACACTGCTGGTTCTTGGTAGGGAGGAAGGTTCTTCCTACCTCCAGGTTGGAATCTGGTTGAGGAGCAGCAGCACAAGTATCCCTCTGCCAGAAAGAGCAGCCTTTTCTCAGCATTTGCTCCAGCAACAGGTCGCACTGGCAGGTGCCTTCTCTCCCTGGCTGAACCTGGCCTTCTAGAAAAGGTTCCTTAGTGTCTGTATGGGGACTTGTAGCACAGAAGTATCTCTGTGGTTGGAGTCTGATGGCTTTACTGTCCTTGCCCAGCAGTGCTGGGGAAGGTGGAGGGAACTTCTAGAGGCTAGGGAGTTCTGGAGAGAGCTGACTGGAGCACTCACCCTTATTTGAACTACGTTAGTGCAGCATTGTAGAGCCCTTCTGCTGGACAACAGATAAATAAACTCGATTGTTAGAAGCCTGAACCTCCCACTTCCATCCTTGCCTGTGTTTATCTGCCCTGCTATAGTGAGAGCTGTGTCTGGGGCAGGGCAGCAGCAAGGCCAAAGAGTGATGCTGGGTGCTGAGATCAAGCCTAAGATCTTTCTGCCTCCCGCCACACTGCTCTCTGAATGAGGAACCCTCTGGGAGCAGGGGAACAGCTTCTCCTTGGGCAGCTTGCTGGCTTCTGAGAGGCTGCTCACAGATCCCAGGTTCTTGGAGGCAAAGACATTGTCTTCACCTTCGTACAGTGTTCAGGTTGCAGTGTTTGCGTATAAAACTGCTTTTCCTAAAAGACAGCTGGGTCAATAATCTCTCTTCTGTTCTCCTCCTCTCCTAGGTTGCTATAAAGATAATTGATAAGACTCAGCTGGATGAAGAGAACCTGAAGAAGATATTTAGAGAAGTCCAGATCATGAAGATGCTGTGCCACCCACACATCATCAGGTTATATCAGGTAGGAGCACTCTGTGGCAGCTTTTCTACTCTCCACACTATCCCTTTACACCCTGTAACAGTGCTTTCACCAGCCTTATCCCTCGGATTCTCCTGTGTGAAATACTGGGAAAGTCCTTAATGTTTTCAAGGTCTCAGTACTTTGATTAGAGGGGTGGGGGGGGAAAATTTGGCTAATTCTCTTTACTGGGAGATCAGGCTTCCACTAGGGACTGGACTCTTGCCACTTGTTTATGGCTATTGTGTGCTTTCCAGTTTCCCAGTTCAAACCGGATGCAGGCTCCCTGCTCAGTCTGAGGGAGAGAGTAAGTCTGTGCCACAAGCAGGACTGAAAGCATGTGGCTCCCTGGCTTTCCTCCCCTGGCCCAGCTGCTCTGTAGCCCTCAGGACTCGCTGGGCTGCTCCGCGTTTTCCTGGACAGGGGATCGATAGCAGCGTCAGACCCACTTTGGCCTACTGTTTGTGGAGTTTGTCCAGATAGTTTAGCATCTCAGCCCTGCAAACACAACCACCAGAGATGGAGATCCACACATGGTGTTTTTCACACACACAGTCAGTGATGCCCCTCTGACTGCACCATCAGCAATTCACCCTGCCGTGCCTGGCAGTGGAAGTTTGCAGTGTTCCATGGTGTGGTTTGCAGTGACGGAGCTATGCAGCCTACTAAAGTTTTGGAAAACACCCCGAGTGCCCCCTGGCTCAAAGGCGAGTCACAAAACACAATGTGATCCACCAGAGCGCCCTTGGAGCCACCCTGGCGTCATCTGCAGCAGGGAGCTGCCTCCTGCGCTGCTTCATGTGCACTCAGTGCCATCTATGCCTTCACCCGCTGTCTGTGAAGCGTTTAAACTGCTGCTAAGGCCTGTCTGTAGCACACAGCACCTTGCCCTGTGCTCTTCTGCTTCAGAAAAGCCACTTAGGCCCTCAGCGGATACTCCCCCTGGGGCAGAGTGTGTTGGTCATTGCTTCGTTGGCAAGTGGAACTGGTTTGGTTGTGGCAGCCTCGATGAATCTCCCAGGCTGCTGAAACAAGACAAGAGCAGGGAGCCCTCACTGAAGGGAGGGGAAATAGAAAGGGAGGAGAGTGATGTGTTTGATGGGATGGAAGTGCTGAGGGGTGTTGCAGAAGGAATAACAAAGGTCAGTCAGTGAAGTGTCCGCTTGCTCACGGCTGTCTCCTCAGCCATCACTTCTCTGTCCTTGCGTCCAGGTCATAGACACGGAGAAGACGATTTGTCTGGTGACAGAGTACGCCAGCGGAGGGGAGATATTTGGTAAGTGCATTTATTGCTTCCTTTAATCAGATAATGCACTTGGGCAAGTACGGTAAACTGAAAATAGCTGCCATGCTCTTGTTTCAGCCGAGAGGTGCCCTTCAGCCTGAAAAGTTTCCATTGACAAGGGCTGAAGGAATAAACCATCCCGTCCTGATGGAAAAAGAACTTCTGTAACCTCTGTTTCTTCCTTGGGTTTCACTGACAGGTGCTGCTGCTCCGCCCTGACACTGGCTTTGGAATTAAAGATGTTGGGAATAGGCATCCAGTTGGATTCTAAAGCGTTGCTGGCTCCTTTGCTTCCTCGTAGGTCACAGGGAACTTGTGGTGGTAGCAGAAACACTGCTGTTTGTTAGCAGCTCTCAAAGACACTGGCAGTCCTGAGGTTCAGCAGCATTTTGTTCTCAGACCCCTCTATTTTCTGATCAGTTTGATGTCTGATGTGATCTTAGCATGATCACAGCCATTTGAGCTCTGCTAGCGGGGGTTTGGCTCAGCTCTCCTGACAACAGAAGTTACTCTTTAAACGAATCTGGGCAGCACAACTGCCACTGCTGCTGCCTGAGTTATCAGTTTGCTTTCTTGCTGTGACCAAAAAGGGAACTTGGAGAACTAGAGATTTACTCACACAGCTGCCTTTTGTGCCCGAGTCAGAACTTTGCAAGGTTGGTCTTGACTGACTTGGCCAACGAGAGCCTTGGGAAGGGAGGGAAATCTCTTGTGCTTGCAGCAAGCCGGCTTCACGCTACTTCCAGGTCACAGCCCTGCGAGGGCAGGCTTGTTCAGCCTGACACTTAGGATAGAAAGCAGAGTATTTCTATCTGTGAACAAGATTCACTTTGGATGTCAGAGCCTCTTAACTCTGCTGGAATCAAGGCTGAGCAATAATAAAAGATGTAACCCTTCGTGAAGCAAGAGAAGCCTTGGATTAAGGAGAGTAAGACACCTGCTGGTTTCCAGTAACTACCATCTAAAACCAGTACCTCTGAGAGTGGTTGTCACACTGCCTTCTCTACACTGGCCGTGTCCTTTGGATTTCTCCTTGGAGAAGGTGACAGCTGAAGGAAGAAGCAGGCAGCAGCTGATGTTTGAGAGGTGTGAGAAATGTGACTTCCTCCAGCCCAGTCCTCCAATTGTTTCCTTGACCAAGAATGACAGTGCTGGCCACCCAGCGGATCTAGAGGCTCCTGAAAGTCCTGGGACCTGGTGCCACAAACCAAAGTGGCAGCGTGATCGCTGGAGAGTGTGAGAGTTCGCTGGGGCGTGGATCACCACAGAAGAGGAGAAATCGCTTCTTACTCCCTCCTGTGTTGGATTTGGCAGAGATGGGCCCATCTTTTTTTAAACTCGGAACTATGTGCAAGCTCATAGACAGACTTGGAATGGAGTCTCTTGGTTACAAAAATAGCCTCTCCGTGAGTCGAAGTGAAAATCTAATTGCTGTCTGAGAGCTCTCATGCTGTAGTAAATTCAGCTCGTTAGCCCGGGCTAATTGCCATTGCGCTGCCTGGCCTTTCATCCTTGTGGGCAGCCAGGAGCAGTCGGTCATGCAGTGGCCACAACATGGTTCCAAGCTGTGCCGTGCTCACTGGTGCTGAAGATTTTCAGGTGTTGCGCGAGGCCCCGGCGTTAGAGCAGAGAGGGGAAAACTCGAGTCTCAGCTCTCTGTAATCAGAGTTTCCTGAGGAGCCACAAAGACTTTGTTCTAACAGCGGAAGCAATTTACAGAGAGGAAGCAGAGACTCGTTTGGGGAAGGTTTCCTCATGGTCATTACCGTCTCCAGGGCTGAAGAATCTCACGTCCTCATGTTGTGGAGAGGACATCACTCACAGCACAGGATGGCTTTGTACTCCACTCTGCCGAGGCATTGTGCAACAGCTGGAAGCTGGGGAGGATAAAACATTCTTTAAGCTCTACAGTCTTCTCCTGTTGTGCTTTCACGAACTTCAGGGGTTTGGTAGGTGCAGATCCAGGATGCTTTCCTTGGTGCTTTGGAAGGCGTGAACTGTACAGGTGTCAGTATTCCCCAGGCAGAGGTGCAGGTTGGGGTTTGTAGCTAGAAGAATGGTGGTTTCCCTGCATGGCCCTGGTTTTGGTCAGCGTGGGACACGTTTTTGCCCTGTTGCTGGTTGGTCTGAGCTCTGCAGGTTCTCCTGCCACTGGGAGTGCTGTAACTCACCTGCAGTCCTCACCGATGAGAGCACAGGTACTTGTTTAGTTAACAAACTCTCAGCAACCCTGGCCAGGCAGTAGTGTCCTGGTTAATGGGGCTGGTAATGACACTGGCACTGGCTCTCCAGCTCCTGTCCTGAGCTTTCTCAGTCCAGATGCAGTGTTTAACTGGGAGGTCCAGCAGCGTCCCAGATCGCAAGTTCACCAAATGCACTGGAAATGTCACTTAAGCCACCACACAGAGGAGATGTGAAGCTTAGTGAGCGTTTGTTTCCAGACAAAGCAGCTCCAAAGCCCGAGGAGTCTGTCCAGAAGCCAGAAGTGTCTGTCCTGTCCTTCCACCAGAGGATGTTTTTTTCTCCAGTGTAGATCTGTTTGTTTTTAGTGCCGAGAGCAGCGTCAGGTGCCTCATGCGAGCACAGAGAGCAACAACTGATGGTTTTAAGGGCTGTGAGGTGAAATGGTGCATTACTTCCTCTCCAGAAAACACTCCGAGGAGCGATGCCAGACACCTTTCTGGCTCCCGCAGAGCAGGACAATGTGTGCCCAACCCAGCAGCGCATCAGGGCTCCTGGGTGCACTCACCATCAGCTGGGCTGGAGGTTACAGGTCAACTCTGTAACCGCCGCTGCGTGAGAGGTCTGTGCAGATGAAGCTGGCAGCGGTTAATTTTGGCGTGCAGTTGCCCATGGTGGTATGTGAAGTATTCTGTAGCCTCATTGTTTCTGCCCTTCCTCTGCAGCTTGTGCAGAAATGTCAGCGGTCTGCGAGGGTTGTGCTTGCTGCACAGCCTGGGACCAGCCTCCACTCATGGTTCTCTGTGCAAAGGCAATTTTTCCACCTGACCTAAACTGATTCTTTTCACTACCTGAGCAGCACTGACTAAGGAAAGGGCAGCAGAGTTGTGTGTGCTGGGCTGGGCAGGCCCAGAGAGTAAGACTCTGCAAAGTGCTTGTGTCTGAGTAGGCTGGGGTTGAGTTCTGGCCTGAAGGAGACTCTCAATCGCTCCTCAAAACATTGGGGCACAGGAGCTTTTGCTCTGCTCTAAGAGCATTTGCTCTGTCAGCAGACTGTGCTCCCAGATTCAAGAGGGGTGAGAGATGTCAGTGACCTTGACTTGCTCACTCTGGTGGTGCAGATGCTGGAGCGGGCTCTCACTTAACTCTGCTCATCAGTCGTCCAGCTCTTTAGAGTCAAAAATTTATGGCCATGCAGATGACTTAATGGCATGAGATGGGGCTATCTGAGACCTGAGGGTCATACTGGAACTGGTGATGGATTTCCTTCCCCAGCCCTGGCTCCAGCTTGCTCATGGGATAAGTTTATCCGATGAATAAAACTTAATTGACAGCTTCTCTGAAAAACAACTTCACTCGGTTGCACAACAAGAGTAGCCGAACGTAGAGTAGTAGTTTGCTGGGCAGTGCAAAGCCAGTGGAACTGCTTTGATGGCCCTGGGTAATTAGTATTTACTGCAAGTCAATTATGTCGCAGGTATTTTAATTAACGGGTGACTGGGAAAAATACCACCCCCTGATGAGAAACCTTCACAAGTCATTTATTGCTCTTCGTTTCAAGAGCTGATACCTCTGCTGAGCCCTCCAGTTCAGTGGAGCGGAATGAACCATTTCAGCCTGGGCTTGGCCAGAAGTCTTTTGAAGTCGACTCTCCAGCTGTGGGTGCGTGAGCTGGAAAACTGGGGGTGAGGAGCTGCTTTCCTCTGTAGCTAGTGGAGACTTCACTGGTCTGTATGGGAGTTGTCCTGGTGAGGCTTATGGGACCAGAGACACCTTGCTGTGAAAAACCAAGGGGCAGGAGACCACAAGCCCGCACCTTTCCTTGCTGAGGTCGTTCAGTACAAGGCTTCATGTTTCACTGAAGGAAAAGGTTAAAGTTTTACTTTGTTGTTGAAACTTTTAAATGTCTCCCCAAACTGTTCTGATTTTTTCCAGGCAGCTCCCTCAGCTTCTGTCTCAGCAGAGGAAAGTTGCTCATTTAGCTCCAGCGGTGACCTTGCCTAGTGCTTGAACCTGAAAGACGCCCTGTCTAGTGCTGGAACCTGGTGCCTTCATGGTGCCCTGTCGTTGTGAGCCTGCAATAAACCCCTGTGTGGGTTGTGCTCCCTCTGTGAGTAACCCTCTTTATTCTTTGCTTGCTCCCTTCCAGATCACTTGGTGGCCCACGGACGTATGGCCGAGAAGGAGGCCCGGAAGAAGTTCAAGCAGATAGTGGCTGCTGTCAACTTCTGTCACTGTCGGAACATAGTGCACAGGGATCTGAAGGCTGAAAATCTCCTCCTGGATGCTAACCTGAACATCAAGATAGCAGGTGAGCTGAGCAGGGCGGTGCAGAACGAAGGCAGCTGCTTGCAGAAGTCCATAGATGTAGGCATTGGTGACTTCCAGGTATTCAGAGAGAAGGAAACTTGGTGCAGCTAAAGGAAGCTTTGGATTTCTGCATGGCCTGCTGCCCAGAGCCAGAGCTGCCAGGCTGCAGCAAAGAGATTTAGATTTCCCTTCAAGTAAAAGCAAGGGACAAAGAAAGCAGATTTGGCTCCCTGGGCAGGTGTGTGGCTGCAGCTTTGTAGGGCTGGAACAAGATGATTTAATACCACCCTGGTCATCTTCTCTCATGGGCTTTTGTATTGGAGGAGCTGTTTAATTCTAGCAGAGCCTAATGCATTGTAAAACAGCTTTGGGAAGCACTTTGCCCCTCTCCTGAGAGGCTGCCTTGGAGAGCTCATTGGCTTTTACAAGGGTTTGTAACTTGATTTTTTTTTTTTTTTTTTTGAAAAAAGTAAGTGCTTAGGGCTATAGAACTTCAGCCTGAGCAGTTTTAATCCTAGGAGTAGGGGAAGACTCTTGAGCTTGGTACCATACTGGGGAGAAGAAAGCCTTGTTCACTGTGTCCCTGTTCCCTTCTGTGCCGTATGCAGGTGTCAGATCAGAGTCTGACATCCGTTTGGGGTGAAATGATCAGTAACTTCCCAGTTTCTCTCATCATCACTTTGTGAGGAGGGAATGGGGAAAAAACAAAGAGTGGACTGTATGAAACATCCTCTGGCACTAAGAAGTGTGAGCACAGTCCTCCTTGCTGTTCAGGGAGCAGAGGCTGGGCAGGAGGAGGTCTTCCTAAGCAGCACTTAGTGGTTCCTGGTTTATCCCAGAACTGTGCTAATGATTTGAGGCCATCTTGTGTTCATGGTGTAAAATCTCGGGTGTCCCTGGCAGATACAGAGGAGGAAACAAGTTACAGACGCACCCACGCAGAAGTTGGGATGCAGCTGGATTCCCCACAGAGGTGTCCCCGTGAGCATGCTGACAAGCTCTGGGAATGTCTGGGATTTGTGGAAACAGCTTCTTTTTTAATCTAAGGGAGCTGGAAACTCTTCTCTTTCCAGATTGCTGCTTGCAGAATGGACTCAAGAAGGCAGCTCCCACCCTGGTGGTGGTGGTGGTGTTTGACTTGGCAGGAAGATGAGGTAGTGATGTGAAAAGTAGCCTGGAAAAGCTGATTTATGGTACAGGATTTTCCAAGGATTGAGTTCTGTCTCTGTAACTCATCAAGTGCAGCTTGACACCAGCTCTTCTGTTGTTTCAAAAGAAAAAAGCGATAGCAGCTGATCTTCTCTGGGCAGCCCTAGCAGAAGTACTACAGAGAGGCACAAAGATCTGCACAGGGCAGAGCATCAGCCAAGCTTTGCTGTCAAACCCATTCACCCTGCCCAACCCAAATCTCACGTTCTGCTGGTGGAAGCTGTAGGTGCATCCTGAGTGTCTTCCTGAGGCTGCATTTGGGAACTCTGGCTGCTTTCGACCTGCCAGGGAGCAGCACCTTGCGCAGCATGATGGCTGCTGTGAGCCAGCGTGGCACCTCAAACCCCAGAGCTGAGCACTACAGTGTTGTAGTTCCTCCAACACCCAGACTTCACTAACAGCAGGGTCCCATTGGCTCTTGCTGTCCCTGGCACTGTCCTGGCACATCTCTGCCAACCTCCCTTTGTGTCCCTTACCTGACCTGAGTGAAGTGACCCTTTACAAGGTGGTGCTGCACTCCTGGAGTGCCTCAGTGCTGCTCTCCTCACTCCAGAGCAACTTTGAGTGCTTTGTAGGGTTTTCCCCAGGGATCGTGGCTGTTTTCTGTGAGCAGCAGGGAGCTGCTGTAACCCTCACTCTCACTTTTCCCCAGCGTACCTTCGCAGGGGCTGAGTCAGTAGCTTCTGGCACCACGTTCATCGTGCCTCCAGTCAGAGAGTTCAGCCAGGAGCTGCCTTTGTTGCTAAATACCTGGCCTTCGTAGGGAAAGGTATCCCATCTGTGTGACACTTCGCATCCATCTGCAGAAGTCTGCGCTCGCTCCTTAACTTTCTGGAGGCAGCAGGCCCGTGGGACAGATTCTGAAGGAGCTCCCTGAAGCTCTGCTCTGAGGGAACACTGGGGACCGGACCCCTGTTTTCATGGGTACAGAGATGGTTCTTTTAAATCTGTCAAGGCCACATCACTGGCTTTTACCTCTCTTCAAAAATCACCCTCCTCCCTCTGCTTCTGTTTGTGGAACAAGCCCTGCTGGCTCCCAGGGGACTGGGATTTATTCATCTCTTGGACTTTTCATTTGTAAGAAAAGCTCATTGAAGTTGCTTTTTGTTTGGTTTAGATTCTGTTTTGTTGTTTGTTGCTGTGGGGCTTTCAAACGCTCCTCCTTAACTTCTTTGGGGGTTCTTTGAAACCTGCTGTTTTCCACCAGCCCTGACCCTGGCTCCTGTGGTGCAGGTGGGTTCTGGAAGCTGTTTCCAGCCTTTGAGCACTTCTTCATGTGAGACGAAGCTGTCTGGCTCCAGCTCCCTGTGGAGTTCAGCAGCCTGACTCACCCAGAGCCAGGAAAGTGCTGGGCAGAGCAGCAGCTCTCCACAGGGAGAGGCTTTTCATCCTGAAATCCGGGGCAGGGAGCTCCAGGACCTGCTGGTTGAACACCGATGTGCTCACGGCGTCTCTGCCCTCCCATCCCAGCTCTCCGAGGAGACACTCAGCAGTTTTTGTCTCTCTAATGTCACAGAGCTGTGAACCCATGAGCTAATTTCACAGAGGGGGTAAAGTTTCAAAGGCGGCCAATCTCCTGCTCCTGACGCAGCAGAGAAGGTTGCAGGAGGCAGCTGTTGCCTGTCTGTTCAACGGCACCAGCAGCTGCCAGCTGGGATGGCACAGCTCTGCCCTAGCTGCGTGCCGCTGTCAGACAGGGCTTGTCCATGCGGGGAACACCTCGTTCCTCCCCCTGTACAGAGCTGGAGCTGCTCCTGGGCTGCACAGGAACATATTTGAGGCTCTGAAGACACCGTTGATTCCCAAAGTGCTGTAGGGGCCTCTCAGTACCACAAGGATAAGTAACTAAACTTGGGACCTCGGATCTCACCAGTGTGCAGGCAGGCAGCTCTGATACCCAGAGGTGCTGCAGCTCTGACCAGCTCAAACCTCACCTCTTTAAAGGAGGCTCTGTTAACACACTGCAGCTCAGCCATGTATTTCTGCCACAATGCTTTTTGCCTTAATCCATCAGAATTTGCAGACTGAGTGTCTCTGTCACGCCTGCCCTGAGGATCTGCTGGTGCCAGCACCAGGACCAGTGTCCTCATTGCTCTGAGGTCCCGCTGTGTGCCCGGGGCTGGCAGGTTAATTAGCAGTGGATGCCTACGTAAGCTGATGGTTGACTGCCCATGAGGTTAAGACCCTTCTCTTAATTTCCCTTTCAGGATTTATTATTTGCTGGATGACTTGGTTTGCAGAGCTGCCCACCGTAACCCCAGCTCTTTTAGTATTTTCTGGAAAACTCAAAGCAAGAGATCACATTCCTCTCATTGCTTCTTTGTTCTTTCAGATTTTGGGTTCAGTAACATCTTCACACCTGGGCAGCTGCTGAAAACCTGGTGCGGGAGCCCTCCCTACGCTGCCCCAGAACTGTTTGAAGGGAAGGAGTACGATGGGCCAAAGGTTGACATCTGGGTACGCAGTGAACCTCTTTCTCTGTTCCTCTGGTGCAATTTTTGTTTTGCTTCCTGATTATTTACTACAAGCCTGAGCAGAAAGAAACTATTACGACATTTCATTGTGGCTACTCTGCCACACGTGGTCTGTATTGGGAGACAGGGTGCCAAAACCATTTGTTGCCCAGAAATGGGTTTTAATTTAACTTCATGAAGCCACAGTTTGCTCCACAGCTATTGAATGTGGAGGGCTGGAGCTGGCTAAGCTGGAACAGGAAGCTTCAGGCTTTTGGTCTGGGCCTGCGAGTTGACCAGGGACTCTGAAGAAAGACTCTGGATTGAGGCTTGAAGTTGGAAACAGGAATTAAGCTGGCCAGGCTCTGAGATGTCAGCATGGCCCCTTCCAGTGGGACTTGCTTTTTCTTCCCTTTTTATCTCTCTATTCTGTGCTGCCATTCACTGGAGTCTCCCCGGCTCTCGCCTTGTCCCACACAGAGTCTCGGCGTGGTGCTGTACGTGCTGGTATGTGGAGCTCTGCCCTTTGATGGGAGCACCCTGCAGAACCTGCGAGCCAGGGTGCTCAGTGGCAAATTCCGCATTCCCTTCTTCATGTCCACAGGTAAGGCCTCTGCTGGGTGCTGCTCTGTGACTGCAGCAACAGTACTCCTATTCAAAAAAATCTCTACTTTCCCATGTGCAGCTGTAAACCATAGCAGAGCATCTCTCCTAGCTTTGGGAGATGCAAAAGCTAAGAGCAGAGCAGTGACTTAGGAAGACAGAGGCTTTCACTGTCCCTGTTTGAGGCCATGAATGTTTTACAGCCCTATGGCACCTGCATTTCCAGCAGGAGCCCTGGCAGAGAAGAGTGGCTGTGGTCTGTGTCTGCAGAAATGCTCTAGTGGTCAATCCTGGGTTTGGAAGTGTGAAGAATTGTCAGATAGAAACAAAGAACGAGGTTCTTGGTTGTCTGCTCCCGAGTCATTTGTCATTGGCTGCATGGAGTTCCCTACCTGGGGCAGAGGTGGGTTCTCTCCTCTCACAAATGCTCCCTGCAGCCTGTGGTGCTTTCAGAGCAAGCTCTGATCCCACCCCAAATGGGGGAGAGCCTCTGCAGAGCCCACAGGGACAGCACCATGTGACACGATGGATAAATCAGTCACAGTTCAGGAAGTGCTTTTCCATTCCAGAGCCACTGGTGTTCCAAGGCAGGGAGGGACAGGATGACCATGTACCACCTTGGTGCTCCAGCCATCAAGCACAGGGTGGCCCATATGACTTCTTTCCTTCCTTCCCAGCCTGGGGAAGGCCAACATCAGCAGCCCACGGGCGCAAGGGGACTGAAAGGGAGCAGCAGCACTTGTGCTCTGTAAGGGTCACCCAGCCTCTGTCTTTCCTTGCAGAATGTGAGCACCTGATCCGCCACATGCTGGTCCTGGACCCCAGCAAGCGGCTCTCCATGGAGCAGATCTGCAAGCACAAGTGGATGAAGCTCGGGGAGGCTGATCCAGAGTTTGACAGGGTGAGAAGCACTGTGCAGCTTGACTGGGCTCTGCTCGGAGCAGCCTGTAGTGCTGCAGTGTTCATTTCACCCATTTGAGAGCTGTTATTCTGAGCTGCCTTTTCTCTCTGTGTGTCCTGCTTCTCCTTGCTCCTCATCAGTGTCTGTTTTTCTGTCTTCTCCCATGGTGCTGAGCACTCGAGCACTGGGGTGTTTGGATCCGTGTGCCATCATGCTAGCTCTCAGCTCTGAGCACTGGCCTCACCGCCGGGCCTTTGGGACAGTCAGTGCTGACGTCTGTGTCTGCTCTTGCAGCTGATAGCAGAGTGTCAGCACCTGAAGACTGAGAGGCAGATGGAGCCGCTGAACGAGGACGTGCTGCTGGCAATGGTGGACATGGGGCTGGACAGGGAGCGCACGATTCAGGTGAGACAGCAGCTGGCCTTGCACCCTGCCTCTAACCCCTGGGGATCAAATGGTTGGTCTGTCCTTATCCTCACTGGTATCCAGGCAACCCAGGCATGGCACACAGCGTGTGCTGCTGCTGGGCACGAAGTACTGACCACGTTTTCCTTCTCCTTCAGTCGTTACGAGCCGACGCTTACGATCAGTTCAGCGCAATCTACAGCCTGCTCTGCGAGCGCCTGAAGAGACACAAGAACCTGCGCATCACCTCGTCCCCCAGCATCCCCCGCACCATGACCTTCCCCACCTCTGCAAACATCCAGGTAAGCTCTGGGTGGGTAGGGTTCTCCCAACCCTGCTTGTCCCCATCTCAGCAGGAGTGTCTAAATGTTCCTTGTCCAAGAGCCTGGGCTGCTGTAGTCGTGAGGTTAGGAATGGCTTGTTTGTGAGCCAGAAGCTTAGCAAAGATGCTTCAAACCAGTTAGTAACAAGAGGAAGGCAGCACCAGGTTACTGGCTGGGAACTGGAATTCGCAGAGCAGGACTGAGCAACACACTCCATTTGTGCTGCTGTCTAAGAAGAGACAGTTTGCTGCAAGAGGGGCTTCCAAGAGGGGCTTCATGTCTTCTGATGTTGATCTCTCTTCTCAGCAGACAGAGCAGACAGGCAACACTATGAGCATCAACGTACCGCAAGTCCAGCTCATCAACCCTGAGAACCAGATTGTGGAGGTGAGGCTCCCCCTTGATGACCTCTGCAGGGCTTACGGTGAGGCCTTTGCTTGATGTTCATGTTGTATTTCAACACCTCTGGTATTTCACATGCCCAGACTGATGGAACGATGAACCTGGACAGTGATGAAGGGGAGGAGCCATCGCCCGAAGCTCTGGTCCGTTACCTCTCAATGAGGAGGCACACAGTTGGAGTAGCTGACCCACGGTTAGTACCAGGCTCTGACTCCCTGAGGGAGGGTTGAGAGAACTGGCAGATTAACTCCCTGCACCTGACTTTGGTCCTTGTGAGATGTCACATTCCTTGGGGGGACTTAAAACATGTGAGAGGTGAGGCCTTTGGGCCTGGTGATGGACTCCAAGCCTCTGTGTTGTTCTCACCAGACCACGTGGTGGTAAGTGTGTGTGTTGGTGTCAGACACTAGTGTGGTTCCTGCTCTAGCCCTGGGTGGCTTCTGCAAATTTGATTCTTTCCTACATGGAGAAAGAAATTCCAGGTGTCTTTTGAAGCAGAAGTTTTCTTTTAAACATCCTCATCCCACAGCAGAGCTCTCGCAATGTTTCAGGTGAGGATGGGATGCTTTACTCCTTCCTCTTCTGTGGAAGCTGTACTGGTGTCACTGGTGCAAGCCAGTTTCTCACCCAGATGTCACATCCTAGGTGAAGTGTTTGCTGTAAAGGGTAATGCAGACAGTTAGTGCTGGCGAATCTCAGCTCAGAGTGGGAAGAGTAACACATAAAACTCGAAGGGTGCCTTGGCTGCTGTCTGGGCTTTTCCAGAGCCTTTGAGTGCAAGGAAGCTGAGGGCCTTGGGTGTTCGCACCATGCTAACCCCCCTGTCCGTAACTGTGATCCCACAGGACGGAAGTCATGGAAGATCTGCAGAAGCTCCTGCCTGGCTTCCCCCGTGTCACGCCGCAGGCCCCGTTCCTGCAGGTGACCCCCAATGTGAACTTCATGCAGAATGTGCTGCCTCGGCAGAACCTGCAGCCCACGGGTCAGCTGGAGTACAAGGTACTGGCCCATGCACGAGCTCCCTGCCGCAGTGGAGGGGACTGTGCTTGCGCTTGCTCACTCTGTTTGCCAGTTCCCCAGCTCCGTAAGCTTCAAGATCGAGCTGCTTGTTGCCTGGTTCTAGTTGGTGGTTAAAAAGCTGAAGAGTGAAAGAAGGATGCAATATGAAATGAACTGATGGGCTGGGGAACTGCACGTTGTAACCTCCCTGGTAGTTAAAGCAGAGCACATGGAAATGGGGAGCCAGGCACTGCTTTTGGCGGGGGGGGGATGTCAGACACTGCTTTTCTCCTGGTGCTGCCTCAGTAACAGCGCTGTCTGTGCTTTGCAGGAGCAGTCGCTGCTGCAGCCCCCAACCCTGCAGCTCCTGAACGGGATGGGCCCCCTGGGGCGGAGAGCGTCGGACGGCGGAGCCAACATCCAGCTACATGCACAGCAGCTGCTCAAACGTCCTCGGGGTCCGTCTCCACTCGTCACTATGACGCCAGTAAGTAGCAAAAGGAGGATCAATGATGTGCTTATAAATATCTTCTCCTGCAGGCAGAGGGGCCTGTCTCCAGGTCTGCAGATCTGGAAACACTACAGGGAGCGAGCCCACTGGCTTTCACTGGTTCCATACTCTGGTCCTTTGTGGGAGAGCTCTGGGGGCCAGCAGCTGAGATGTTTTTCCTCACTGGAGCTGACAATGTTGGGAGGCTGGGTTTAAGCAGCTGCTTTTCTTCTCCTTTAACTGCTCCTGGGGAGCAGTGAAAGGTCCATCTCGGGCAGTAATGCACACTCGTTCTTCCTGGATGTGTCTCTGTCAGTGCCTTTTCCTGGCAGCTCCAAAGAAAGCAGCAGCCCTGAACAGGCAGCTTTGGTTGAGGAAGGAGTGTCAGAAGGGTTCTCGGTGCTGCAGAGGAGCTGACAAATCCCCTTGTGACAGCTCATTTGGGTGGATCAGGGGTCCTCTGTGCAGAGAAGACTGTGCTGGCCACTTCCTGGAACCCCATGGCTTCTCTTCTCTCTGCAGGCTGTCCCGGCAGTCACCCCTGTGGACGAGGAGAGCTCTGATGGGGAACCGGATCAGGAAGCTGTGCAGAGGTAACTCTCAGTCTGTTCACTTTTGTCCTTAGTGCCTCCCAGAGGCTCAACCCTGGGGTGCTTCACTTTGGAACTAAAACACCAGCAACCTCCTCACGGGCAGGAGTGTCCATTTACACTTAAAGCTCAACGTTTCTCTCCTCCTCCTGGGTGTCGGTTCCTGTAGACAATCATCAAGTGCTTCCAAGGCTGGGCTCCCCCTGAACTGGTTTGCTAATTAAACACTAGGTTCTCCAGAAACTCTGAAGCTGCTAAATTCCTTTGCTTAGTGTGCACCAGCATGCGATCCACACTAACCTGCCAATGGAGGGAGGAGGGTCCCCTCTCTCTCAATGGCCTTGGGTCTCAATGTAGCTTTTGTATGAAGACATGCAGTAAACATCCAACTCTGATGCCTTAAACAAAGTGAGCTTGCTGGAAATTCAGGTGCCTCTGGCTTCTAATTTTAGCAGTGAGCCTTAAAATAGTCTGCTCCAATAAGGAAAGGATTATTAGACATCAGGCTGGAAACTTGGGCTCTTTGTCTGCTCCAAACACCTACTAGGAAGTGGGTAGAATGTGCTTGTACTGTCTTGGGCTGTGCAACCACTAACCATGTCCTTGCTAACACTCTCCTAGTAGCTTTTGCTTAGTTTCTCCTCTGCTAACCAGCCGGTGGGTGCGGGTACGGAGTGCTCCTCCTCCTTCCCTCAAACCTGAAAAGTTGTCTGGATTCCCCCCAAGTTTGTGCAGACCACCACCTCCAGTAAGGCAGTATTTCCTTGGGAGGAGAATTCGCATAGGAGGTTGGTTGCAGGCAGAGAGCAGTGGGGTGGGTGGAGGTCAGAGTGCAGGGTCTTTGCCAGCTCTTCTGCTCCATCAGTGCTGCAGAGTGAAGCAGGATTTGAACGTCAGATGTGTGCAGTGACAGACTGTGCTGAGACTCCTCAGAGCTGGTCCCTGCAAAAGAGCTTGGCCCCAGCCCTACGTTAGAGCCGACACAGAGCACATGGTGGATTGTCTGTGCAGCCTGATGCTGTAGTGCTTCACCAGCCTCATCTCTGTGCTCAATCTGTCAGTGTTGTGGGAGAGTCTTTCTGACTGTGCGAATCGGATACTTCTGATTCTTGACGAGGGGTTGCCTGGGCAGGGTTTTGCCTCTCCTCTTCTGAAAACTAAGGTTTCCATTGAGTCTCTAAAGCATTAGCTCAGCTGGAAACACTTCTAAGAGCCTTGTGCAGTATTTTGTAGGTGGCCAGGCAGAGAAACATTTGGAAAGCCCGGTCTCCTTGGCCCCACAGCTCACCCTGCTGCTCTTGCCAGCGCTGCCCTTAGGCCTTTTGTGCCACATGTTCTTCTACCAGATGGCCCAGAAAAAGCCCTGTCCAGGTTGTGTGTTAACTTACTCTCCACCTCCTTGTGTTGCAAGACATCAGTAGTCACCAGAGCAGGGTAAACAGCACTAACATCAGGGACAGATGCAAATATTTAGCTTCTCAGAACACTGCTCTGAACATGCTGTATGGAGCCACCATGAGCAGGTGCTGCCCCCCCCATATCTGACCTTGGAAGCAGAGCATAGTCTTTGCTCAGTTCCAGGGAGCAATCTCATCTCCTCTGAGCTTTGGGACTGTCTTCCACCCAAGATGCTGTTAGAGCTCATGATTGGATTGTTCCCTGGAGGTCTGAAATAAAATGATCTTAGCAAACCACAGCTGTAAAGCTCTTTGGGAAACTTCCTCTGGCTGCATCAGATGAGTCTTAACCAGCTAATGGCACAGGCTTTGGCAGGGTACTACAGCACTGAGCACTCTCCATTCCATCAGCTTACTGTCTTCTGCTGGAGTTGCTTCAGCAGGTCGCTTGGGGAAGGACACTCCTAACTGCTTGCTGCTCTCCTGTGCTTGGCTGTGGGATCTGTGGGAGTCTTCACAGGGGGAATGAGCGAAGGTGAGATGTCCCCATTAGCATCCCCGGGGGCGCTGGCCAAGTGATCTTTGTCACAGTTACCGCAGCTGCCTCGCTGCTGCTGGCCCACAGCAGAGAAATCGTTGAACTCATGAGTGGGCATTGAGCCCGCCTGGCCTTGAGCAGTGGGCAAGTGCTAGCCCTCGCACTTGGCACAAGTCAGGCTATCTGGGGTAAGTGCTCCTCTCCTTATCTCTTCTGGCCCCATGCACCCAGCTGCTCTGAACATTGCTGCAGCCGCTAACCACCAGTTCAGGGCAGTGGCTTTGGGAGCTTCATGGGCCCATGTTCACACCCTTCCCAAAGCAGAGGTGTGCCCAGTTTTGCCCCAGATGATCTCCCAGTCTTTAGAGTCTGCAGAACTGCAGACTCTTGGTTCCAGTGCACAGGGTGCTTTGGTTTAAGCTGGTGTAGGAGGCAAGCCCAGCCATAGTGCTGGTGGCTTTGGCTCCAGAGGAAGGGACCCTCTCGCTGTCCCTGAGTGGTGGTGCCCATCACCAGGTTTTGGATGAGAGCAGAGCAGGGACTAGATGGCGCACATGGGCCAGGCTGGTCACCAGCCTTGCCTCAGCCCTTCCTCATGCTCCTCAGGCTCTGCCCACCCTGTAATCTCTGTTGGGGTGGCCCTTGGGCACCTTTCCCTGCTGACAAGGTGGGAGACCCAGGGCAGCCCAGGGTCGGTCTGAAGTTCAAGACCAATCCCACAAGGGTGCGGCTGAGCAGCAGCTCCGCTCTACACCCGCTCTCTGGGCAGCTCTTGCTGGGATTGTCTGTGCCTCCACTCTTGGCTCTGTGTGTCCCACAGACTTCCCCATGGCTCAGCGGGGCCTTGGGAGAGGGAGGCAGATCTGTCATAGCGGCAGAGAGTCACTTGGGTATTCCCAGAGGAATAATCTCTGGAGATGAGAGGGACTTTCCTTTCCTTTCCTGCTGGGAAGAGCAAAGGGCTGTCTTCCCTTCTCAGTGAGCAGCCAGAACTGCACTTGCCCCCTGCACTGAAGACCCAGTGATATGGCAGGCCTGGGCAGCCTGTCCCTGGCTGCTTGTCCCCGTTGGTTCTGAGTGCTGCAGCAGGCATCCAGTAGTCTTCCTTCCCATGTCCTCTGGCTCACCTAACGCTCCCCGCTTTCGGAGTGCTCCCGTCAGTCTCTTATAAAATGTGCTCCTGCTTGTTGCAGATACTTGGCAAATAGGTCAAAAAGGCACACTCTGGCAATGACCAACCCTACAGCTGAAATCCCTCCAGACTTGCAGAGGCAGCTAGGACAGCAGTCCTTCCGAACCCGAGCTTGGGCTACACACCTGGTACCCGATCAGCACCGGTGAGTAACGGCACCGGCCCTTCGGGCAGCTTTGCGCCAGGAAACCTGCTCTCATGGCATCTGGAATGGAGCTCTGAGGACATCCCGCTTGGCAGGGAGGGGAGAGGAGGAGGAGGAGAAACAAGTACAAAGAGCAGACCCACAGAGCAGAGGGTGCCTGATGGCACTGGGGACACCAGTTATGCACTGGCAGATACCAGCAGTGCAGGGGCAGGAGTCCACTGGCTCTTCTCCTCCAGGCTTGTTCTTGGACCTGGAGGCAGTTTGCTGTCATGCAAGGGATGGTAACAGGCTGCTCACTGTAGAGAAGAGCATTTCTCTGTTGGGTTGGTAGGTGTCAGGCTAGCAGCAGAGAGCAGATTTTCTACAGAATGTTGGTGGAGGCAGACACAAGCAAAAGACTGCACCAGCAGTCATCTACAGCAGAGCTTAAACACCTCACTGTGCTGCACCAGAGTTGTGTGTTCTGACTGCCGAGTCTTTGCAAAGCTCCTCAAGAGTTGTTCTACTTCTGATCTGGACTCCTGATGTGATCAACATGAGGAAGGGAGCTGGGCTGGGAAGAGAGTCACAGGGCCTGGGAAGGAGGGGATGGATCCAAACACACTGGAAACGAGGAGATGAACAGAGGTGTTGGTGTGACACGGAGGCCTTGGCACAGAGGCAGTCCGGAGATGCTGGTGCCACAGAGGGAGCTCTAAACCCTTGCTCTGAACGTCTCAGTGCAGAGAGCTGCAGAGTTTGCTGCCTGTCGGTCTCGAATGTTGGGATAGGAGGTTCCATATAAATATGAGAAGGAACTTCTTCCCAGTGAGGGCAACAGAGTGCTAGAACTGGCTGCCCAGGGTGGGTTGTGGCATCTCCTTCTCTGGAGAGGTTTAAAACCCACCTGGATATGTTCCTGTGCGACTTGGTCTAGGTGATCCTGCTGTGGCAGGGGGATTGGACTTGGCTGTTCTTTTGAGGTCCCTTCCAATCTCTAGTATTCTGTGAAAGCAGACACCTGCCAGGCTAGATGGGTGCTTGTGTTCAGCCGCTGAGCCAGCTCGCGCTGGCACGCTTGACAAAGCGCTTTTTATTGTAGCCAGATCCCTGCTGAGCTGAGCACTGATGTAATCAGCAGAGACAGGTGAACTCTGAGCAGACCGAGACAGTGCTAGTGCCACGCTGGAACTCCGCAAAGCCAAGATAAGCACCTCTCTACCCTGGAGTTACTTCCTCACAGAGGTGCTGGGGGCTGGGAGGAGCAGGAGAGGGGGAGAGGTTTCTGGGGTCACAGAAAAGCTTGCTAGGAAGAGGAGTGCAGCTTGCAAAACACTCAGAATGTGCTGTGCCTGCTGCCAGGATTGCCGGAGTCGCCAAGGTAAGCTGGGCTCACGCAGCACAGGAACTGGTTCTTTACACCGCTGTTAAACACACTGACCCCATAAACACATTGGCGCCACCTCTGCCTCTTGGCTTGGGACTCTGAGGTGGCTCAGGGTGGTACCTGCTCGTCCCGCCCACGGTGTTGTAACGTGCTCTGAGCTGGCCTCGTGTTCTACTGTGAAATGAGGGAAACATCCTCTGACCATGGCCCACATAGCTGGCCCTCTGTTGCCGCCAAGACACACATGGCACAGAAACCATCAGCCCTGTGTCACCACACCAGTACCCCTCAGCTATCGCCTGGCAGCTGGGGGTTATTTTAGCACCTGGTGTATTTTAGGCTGTTCTATTATGTAGCACCAGGGCTTGGCCATGAGAACTGGGTGTCTGAAAGCAGAACTGCGATACGAGGTGGTGCAGTTGTTGTGCCTCGGCCCCACAGGTTTGGGAAGCTCAGCAGAATTTTATCTCTAGTTTCTGTTTTCCAACAGTACAACAGAGAGAGCAAATGGATCAGGCTAATGGACGGGATAGCCCTGAAGGGCTCTGTCCTTGGGAGGAACTGCTATGTGATCTAAAGAAACTGAACTCATCCTGCCAGGGCAGGGCAAGTAGCAGGAGCTGAACCCTGTGGGCTGGGAATTCCCAGCACCAGTTGCCTTGCGCTCAGAGAGAGCCCTGGTGTGAGGCACAGCCCAGCATGGTACGGAGAGTTCACTGTGCCACTGCTTGTACTGGAGGCACCTATAATAGCAGGGCAGGAGCTTAGCGACCGTCTCTGGTACTGGGGAGCCCCTGCCTTGGAGAAAACCGCTCCTGAAAAAAAGTCTGGCTCCCTCTGATGGTGGAGAAACCTCATTGTGAAGGGAAAGTGCAGTGCCCTGGGTACAGTTGCCTTGATACTGGCTCTGATGGCTTTTCAAATGGTCCTGTCCTGGGCCCTGGGAAGCAGCCGCTGAAGAAGCAGATTTTAGATCCTTATGATGCTGATGGTTTCTGTAAACCTGTTCCATCTGGGGGATGGATCCATCTGTAGGGCTGGACAATGAGCTGCTGCCCATCTGCAGGCTGGTGTGTAGCTGAGCCATCTCCAATCCTTGAACACATTTCTCTGCCCAAGCTCCAGAGCAGCTGGGTGACCCTTTTTGCCTTCCCTGGTGGTGATGGCACCTTATTTCTTGAACTAAAGGAAGGTTTATTCTGGGTGAGTGGACAAGTAGAACTGGGCATGGCTGGTTCTCTCTGTCCTGGAGTTTGGAGCTGGCATTGCTAACCCGCTTCCCCCTTTGTTCAGTCCTATGTACAAGGACCCCAACACTCTGTACCTCCCCACCGAGCGCTTCTCCCCGGTTCGGCGCTTCTCAGATGGTGCTGCCAGTGTCCAGGCTTTCAAAGCCCACCTGGAGAAGATGGGCAACAACAGCAGCATCAAACAGCTTCAGCAGGTAGGAGCGAGTACTGAAGTCCTCAGAGAGCCCCTGTGAGGACTTTGCTTTGTCTCTGCTTCAGGAAGCAGAAGGTGTTTCACTGCTAATGGCTGAGGACTTGCAGTCATGGCTTTCCAGATGAGGAGCTGTTTCCCCTCTACAGGAACCCCGCAAGCTGGGAGCCCTGGGGATTTCCACCCTTTGTTTTCTGGGGAGCCAGGCTTGTGGCTGTGCCCATGCCTGGGCTGTTCTGCAGCCCCACAGCTCCCATCAGCACTGCCAGACTTCAGCGGCTGCTCTCCGTGGCAGCAAAATCTTGGGGACATTCCAGGGTGTTCCAGGGAAAAGGTTTATTTGCAGGCCACAAGCAGTCACTTACAGGGTGCTTTGGATCCTTTACAGGAGTGTGAGCAGCTTCAGAAGATGTATGGAGGGCACGTAGACGAGAGGACGCTGGAGAAGACGCAGCAGCAGCACATCCTGTACCAGCAGGAACAGCACCATCAGATTCTCCATCAGCAGATTCAGGTACTGCAACCTCAGCCAGGCTTTGGGAAGGCTGAGCTGTGTTCCTGCACAGCTGCAGCTGCCCAGCAGATCCTGGCTGAGGGGTTGCTGACTGCAAACCCTTCTTGTTTAATCCTGGTTCCTGCTGCAGGACTGTATCCGGCCACCCCAGCCATCTCCACCCTTGCAAGCTCCATGTGAAAACCAGCCAGCTCTGCTCACTCACCAGCTTCAGAGGTAAGAACCAGCTTTAGCAAAGCTCTGGGGAGCAGTTTTACTCCAGCCCAGGAGTGAGCTCACGCACAGAGAGTCCAGGGCTGGCTTACGAGTGTGAGCACTCAGAACAGCAGAGCCAGTTCCCGAGTGAATGTGCCTGGTCCTTTGAGCTTCCTTCTGTCTGAAGGACTTTCAGAAGCAGAGAATTGTGATTCAAAGGCACAGATCTGCTTTGAACCAGTGATTGACAGTTCTGCCTCTCGACGAGCTTGAAAACCCACTACCTGCCGTAGCCAGTTTCTCTCAGGCTTGCTGCTCAGAGCTGCTGCTGGCCATCTCGCACCCTGTCAGGCTCTTGCTTAGGCACCTACCCTTGGCTTCAGCTGCTGACCTGATGTGGCAGCTGAATGTGACGCAGGAGAAGGGGAGGTTTCTCCCCAGCCACACTGAGTCAGTGGATGAGCCACCCTTGCCCTTGGTGCCCCGGGTTTCTGCTGTGATCCCCACGTCATGCTCAGGTGCTGTGTGGCCTAGGCAGGTGAGGTGGCTCCTGGAGAAGAAGCTGAGCTGTAAAGAGCTGGGGGTCCAGAACAGGGGCTTCATGGCATTTATTTAAACAAAAGGAATAGCATTTGTTGTCAGCTCTCACAGTTGAAAAGGCCCCATCCTCAGTGAGGAGCAGTGTGATGCGAAGGTGCTTGTTCCCCACCACAGGTTACGGATCCAGCCCTCCAGCCCACCCCCAAACCACCCCAACAACCATCTCTTCAGGCAGCCAAACAGCAGCCCACCCCCTGTGAGCAGCAGTGTGCTCCAGCCCCATGGTAAGCACTGGCGCTTCCCCAAGCCCTCTGCACCTCTACAGCCTATTGACCCTGCAGGACAAGAGTGCAGGGGCGTGCTGGGGGCTTTGGTTCCCCCCCTGCGGCCTAGACTTCGTGCGGTTTGCTGCTGATGGCCAAGATTTTCCATCTGGCAGCGGGGGCTGGTGTTATCAAGAGCTTACGAGGAGCTGCCAGCTGGAATGTGCTGTTGGGCTTCTAGTCATGAGATCCTTAACTTATTGCTCCCTGGGGTAGGGAGGGAAGGGCTGAGATGCTGGGCTTATGCAAATCACTGTCAACCCTGTATTGCTTCCCTTTCAGTGCAAGGGGCTCTGGCTGTGACCTTTGCACGCTGGTATCGTGTGACGGAGCAGTCAGCACTAGAGCTCCTCACCACCCTCAGCCATGCTGCACTGGGACTCCCAGTGTGGCCCAGCAGCTCCTGCACGGGGAAAATCTCATGCCTGAGCCCTGCTGGGTACTGAGGGTCTTTGTTCCTCGTAGGTGCCACATCCCAGTCCCAGTTCCAAGGGATGCCATCCCACAACACAATCTTCCCGCAGTCTGGTAACTGTTCCCCTCCCCCAGCCATGGGGCTGACGTGCCTGGGCCTGCAGCAGCAGTCACAGCCTCAGCAGGTCACAATCCAAGTGCAGGAGCCCGGTGACATGGTCAGCAACAACCTCCTGCCAGGGGCCTCGGTGGCTGGGCAGGGCATGTCCCCGCACACGCGGGCTGTGCCCATCAGCCCCAGCACCAACCAGATGCAGATGCAGCACCACCGGGCAACCCTGATGGCCTCCCTCAGCTACGGCCACCGGCAGCTCTCCAAGCAGCTCAGTGCTGACAGCGCCGAGTCACACAGGTAAGGTAGCGCAGAGCATGCAGGAGAGGGAAGAGAGGGGATACCTGGGGCTGAGACATGGTTTTCTTACCTGGCAGGGCTGTGCTGGTTTGTGGGAGCGAGCTGGTTCCCTGCCCCTGGGCAGCAGTTACTGAGCCAGGTCAGGGCTCTGGGGGTGTGTAGGGCTACTGCTGCCTGAACCAGGCAGCGTCTCCCATCCTGGAGCAGTTTGCTTTGCCTCCTGACCAGAGAAGGCAGCGCAGCTCACTCAGCACAACTGGAGCTGCTGCAGTGCAGTCATTTGTTCCTCTTCTTGCCTTCTCTGCCCTCTGCATGTGAACAGGTACCCCCCCAACTACGAGCAGGTGCACTTACACCCCCACCTGTTCCCGGAGCAGCCCCGCGTCTCCCCCAGCAACTACAGCCCCGCCGGAGGAGTCGGCTTCCCTGCAGCTCAGCAAGCTCTCAAAGTCCCACAGCTTGACCAGTATCCCAGTTTCCCTCAAAATGCACATCAGCAGCAGCAGCAGCACTACACGGCGTCGGCACTACAGCAAGCACTGCTGTCCCCAACGCCTCCCGACTACAGCCGACACCAACAGGTACCGCACATCCTCCAGGGACTGCTCTCTCCCCGGCACTCGCTCACGGGGCACACGGACATGCGGCTGCCCCAGGCAGAATTTGCACAGCTCATCAAACGGCGGCAGCAACAGCAGCAGCAGCAAGAATTTCAAGAGTTGTTCAGGCACATGAGCCAAGGGGATGCTGGGAACATGGGCGCCGGCGTGGCACAGAACCTCTCGGAGCGCCAGTCCTTGTCTTTGCCTTATCAGAGCGCCGACACCTACCACCCGCAGAGCAGCCCCCAGCACCTCTTAAAAATCAGGGCGCAGGAATGTATCCCGCAGGTCCCCGCCTCGGTGCCGCCCCACGGATACGTCCATCAGCCAGCCCTGTTCCACTCGGAGAGCATGGAGGAGGAGGACTGCGCGGTGGAGGGGGTCAGGGACAGCTTTCCGGACACTAAGAGCTCAAACGCATTGACCAAAGGCTGCCATGAGACCCCTCTGCTCATAAACGCGGGAGGGCACGGGGACCCCGAGTCTTTGCTAGGAACTGCTAATCAGGAGCTGGGGACGCAGCAGTACAGGCACCAGCCCGCGGCAGGATTCAGTAGGCATAAGGTGCCCAGCAGAGGTAAGGTTTGGAGATGCCCTGCAGTGCCCAGTCCAGCCCAGTGGGGCTTTCCTCCCCCAGCTCCACGCGTTCCTGGGGGTTTTGGGCTTTGAGGGTGTTAGGAACAGCCCCTTCTGTGCAGGCTTTGCTGGAGCTCCCACAGACACACGGAGTAAGAGTGGTGCTTGGCGTTTGGTGGGTCAGGGACCCTGCAGCAGTTTCTCTGGTGTTTTGGGGAGCAGCAGCAGCCAGGCTCCAGCCCTGCTCGGACTAGGAGGAGTTGACTCAGAGGGAGCAAGTTTCAACTGGCTGTTAGCATCCAGACCTTTCCCACTGCTTGGAAGCAGCTGTACCTTTGCTTCTTGGTGGCTGCACTGGCAGTGGTTATCTGCATGAGAAGTTGCAGCCTGAGCAGTGGTTACAGCCTTGCTCTGCGCAGAAAACCCCTTCACAGCCCAGCTTGAAGGGGACAGTCGAGAGAGACCCCCCCACACCCCCCCCAGGCTGTGTTGGGGGATCAGTATTCACTGCAGGATTGAGCCAGGCTGGGCTGAAGCCATCCGCTTGCTCTTGGCATGAGTGGGAGCGCTGTCCCAGGCACAGGAGGGTCTGCTTTGTTTGGGGACACAGCACGGGTTTGTTGGGAAAGTACCGGGGTGGAACAGGCTGGCTTGCAGGGCAGAACGGGCTCGCCAAGCCCCGGCCCCCTGGAGCATGGCCAGGGGGGTGGGACAAGGTTCAGCTTTGCCAAAGTCGCCTTCAGTTTTGGACTAGCAATCCATTTGCTCCCAGACCTTGACTTTCCTGCAGAGCTCGAGGCATGGAGGGGGAGAACGGCCCCAGGCTGGGCAGCGTTAGGGGTCTGGAGGCTGTTTTCTGCAAGATCAGGGGGTGGCATCTAACCGCTGGAGACCATTAGTTGAGGAACTGGATTTAACAGAGTCTCTACCCCTGTCCTCGCAGTGCTGGAACCAGTTACACAAGGGAAAAGGACTTTAGACTACAAAACTTTGTAAATGTGTAAAAGCAGGTAAACCTTTACAAATAGGGTTGTGACAGCTCTTCTCACGGGGCCATTTGGAGGGTTCCTGTGGTAAAACCAGCTCCTGAGACACAGCTGCTCACACTGTGTCCCTCTGCCTCCCATAACCCACTTGGAGTCAGGCCTGTGCTGCCTCTGGGTACCTTCCTCAGCTGTTTGGTCCTACAGAACCTCTGTGGAGCTCTGGTGCTTCACTCGCTCATGTAGCTCAGTCCCACATCGCCGAGGGTGAGTGGGGAGATGTGCCCCGGCCAGGGGGGCTCCTCTCGCTGCCGCCTGGGGCTATCTCAGCCGCATGCTGGGCTTTTCCCGGAATTTTCCCTGCACCATGTTCCAAGGCTGCAACTTCTATTGGGATAAGGACATCTTCCCTCCTGCCCCAGCTCACCCCATGTTTTCCCTAGAGCAGAGTGGAACCTTGCAGCGACCTGGGGGCATTTAGTGCCTTCTGAGGGAGCGAGCTGCCCCCGACTGCAAAGCCCCAGCTCATCCACTGAGCATCTGCTGGAGGCTGTGGGAGCTGCAGCCGGCTCTATGTGTAGGATGTGACTACCCCTGCTGTGAGCAACCCTGCTCCAGTTCTGCTCCAGCCCAGCCCGTCACAGGGCTGGGATCGCTGCCCATGGGAACCCTGCCTGGGCACCGAGGGAGCCCAGCTGGCAGCGGCCCTGCCTGCAGTGCCAGCATCACATGCTACACCAGCACAAAGGCTGCCGGGCCCCGTCCCCTCCGTGTGTGGGGCCAAAGACTCTCCTGCACCTCGGGATGAGGGAAGGGCTGTGAACTGGGGTCGTCCCATCCCTCTGGTGCTGGACTGGCAGCGGGAACCCACAGCTGGGTTTCGGGAAGGGGCAGTTCCTGGCCACAGGGGCTGTGACTGTAGGGCCTGGCCGCAGGAACGGGGCTGTTTGTGGAGCTGGAGTCAGGCTGTTCCCCACAGCCGTTCCCACAGTTGGAGCGGTGTCCGCGCAGCGCGTGGGTGGCACAGCTCCACCAGCAGCTGTTACCTCATGTTTTCCTTCTTGCTTTTCCGGGAAAGCTGACTGACTGCTAACCGCACGTAACCCCGGTGTGGGGCAGAGCCGGAGGCTGCCTGCATCTCCTCCGGTCCCGGCACCGGGGTTCCCGCACGACTGCGGTGCCCTTGAGTGAGGCAGGGCCTCAGGATTGCTGTGCGAGCCACACTGCAGTGCCCAAGAGCGCTCCAGAGGCGGCCTGGGATGGGGTCTCGTTAGGATCTGGGTCACCTTACAGACAGGGCTCTTTGGGGAGCATCTTCCCAGCATCCCACAGCACAGCCCCAGCTAGGAGTGTGGGGTCCCAGCACAGCTAGAGCTGCTCCCGCTGCTCTGCCCAGGGATCTATCTACCTGTGGGGCTGCAGGGCAGCCCCCAGGGCTGGCAGCCACGTCCGGGTGCGTTTGCGAGCAAGGTATTTACAGAGAGGCTCCTCTGCACCTCAGGACTTTATTCAAAACATCATGTTCCTGATGACGGGAGGCTTTGCTCGATAGGAATGTGCCCTTTCCCCCCAGCAGAAGAGCTTGCAGAGCAGATGGACTTTGCCAGGCAGAACACTCGTGCGCTCCTACAGCCAGATTGCGGGAGGGCAGGGAGAAGTCATCTGATAAAGGCAGCGTCCGGCCAGCTCTTCCAGCAGGGCTGTTGCTTACAGCTGCCAAGGGGCCCTGCTAGAACAGCCCGGCCAGGAGCCTGGGGAGGTGCTTCTCCCCCTGCCCTGGTTTCACGGTGGAGGAGGCTGAGTTCAGGCTTCAGGGGTTACCAGCAGTCAGGGGCTGCTTCCTGGGCTGTGAGGCTGTTGCCCTGCCCCTCAGATCTCAAGAGGCAGTGTTTTGCTGCGCAAGCTCCAGTTTCTCGTCCTGACCTGATGTTTCTCTGTCTTTCCTCCAGAGTCCATCGTCGGTAACTGCATGGACAGGAGTTCCCCTGGCCAAGCCATGCAGGTGCCTGACCACAACGGGTTGGGGTACCCCGCACGACCCACCTCGAGTGAGCATGGCCGGTCCCGGGCCCTGCAGCGGCACCACACCATCCAGAACAGCGACGATGCCTACGTAGGTTTGAGGGGGCCCTCAGGCAGCACTCAGCTCCCTTCACACGGCAGGGGGGGTTTATATTTGTGGAGTGAGGGAAGGCAGCACCCCGCTCTGTGGGGCTGCTGGCCAAGAGAAGCTGCAGGGACACTTCCCAAACACTGATGTAGGTTTTGTTTGTCCTCAGAAGGCCTTGCTGATGGCTCACAGGAGCTCCACGGGCAGCTTGTTGGAGCCAGGGCAGCTGCAAGGGGCTGGTGTGGGGCCCCTGCCATGACCAGTGTCCCCGCTGTCTCTCCAGGTGCAGTTGGACAACCTGCCTGGAATGAGCCTGATGGCAGGAAAGGCGCTGAGCTCGGCTCGCATGTCCGATGCCGTCCTCAGCCAGTCGTCGCTGATGGCCAGCCAGCAGCTGCGTGACAGGGAGAGCGACGGTAAGGAGCCGGCGTGGGCCTGCGGGGCGCTGAGCGGGGCTGAGGGCCCTTCTCCGAGGGAGAAACGGGACAGTTCCCCATGAGATGTGGCCTTGTGGGCTCTTGGTGCAAACCTGGTTGCTGTTCTGTCACCCCACAGAGTGTGGGGAGAGTTTGGAAGGTCAGGAGCACCCCAACCTGGGCGATGGCAGCCAGCACCTAAACACCTCGTGTTACCCGTCGACGTGCATCACCGATGTCCTGCTGAGCTACAAGCACCCGGAGGTGCCCTTTGGGATGGAGCAGGCGGGGGTGTAAGCAGGAGGGAGTGTGAGTATTGGACCTCCTTCCCTTCCCAACTCCTCTCCTCGCATTCCCTTGCCCACAGAGCCAAAAGCCTGACCTTGGCTGCTCCTGCAGAGCCCCACGCAGCAGCAGGACCCTCTCCTGGGGTGCAGCTTTCAGGAACGGGGTGGAGGAGGAGGGCTGGTGGAGAGTGGAGCGTGGCTGCTCTCCAGCACCTGCTGACCTCTCCCCCTGCTTCTGGTCTCTCTCGCAGGGTTCGTGCACAGCTCTGACAAACGAAAAGGTCCATTTAAAACCAACAGTATCTAGCAGCATTGCGCCAAATCGCCGTAGTATTTCTGACTAACTGGAATACCATGGCCCCCTTCCTCAGCATCACTTCACCCCCGTGTGTCGATCCTTTTGGGTTTCTTTATGTTTTGCCATATTTGCCTGTAACTCCAGCTACCACGGAGAGAGCCGCAGAGCCCGAGTCCTACACCTTGGCGGAGGATTCTCGGAGCCTGAGTGCTGAGGGTGCTTTGGAGGGCTTGGACTGACCAGGGCCTGGGGGTGGCTCCGATGGGGGTAGTCCCAGCTGCTGCCTCTCACCCCGACCCGACGGCGCAGGATGGGGGTTACGGACGGTGCCAGCCCCTGGCCTGGCAGGGAGCCCTCGCCCTGGTGCAATACGCTTCTGTCTCATCATCGTCCGCTTCTGTTCCCCTCCCTCCCGGGGTCAGTCGTGCTGAAAGGATCCCCCCCCACCGCCGTCCCCACCCTCTGCTTCTTCCCACCCTTCTCCTTCTCAAATCCGCAGGCGACTTGGGGTTGTTTTTCTCTCCCTCTCTCCTGGCTTCGCGTAGGGAAGACAGATTTCTCTTGGTTTAGCTTCTCCCTCCCGACGGCGTAGGAACTGTCATTCTGGGTCAGTGTTGTTTTATTATTGTTGTTGTTAATAAAAGGCACCAGGAAACTGCCGTCGGAGAGAAATTTTCAACTTGAGATCCTGTTCTCTATGAATTGTGACTTGCACCTTCCGCTCCTCCAAGGGTTTGGTTTCTGTCAAAGGACGTTGTGACTGGTTTTCCCTCTCTCGTGCCGGTGGCGACAGTGGTCTTCTCCTTCGCTCGGTGCAGCCAGACTCAGCTCCACCTCCTCCTTGTCCTCTTTCCACCCTCCCCTCGATGGACAGAGCGGCGGGGGAAACTCCCTCCGGCCGGGGCTCGGGGTTCAGCGTTTTTTGCCTTCGGGACTCTACAAACTGCAGCTCAACCTCTTCTTACTGACATTTTTCTGGGATCTTTTATAAAAAAACCAAAACCCAACCAAAAAAAAAAAACAAAACCCCCCAACCAAACCAGGAGAAAAAAAAACCAACCACCTGCCCCGACCCTCCGGGATTTGCACAGCAGGACGCGGTGGGGGGAGAGAGCAGCAATGAGGTGCCGTCGCTCTCCTTCCCGACGCCGCGGGCTGGAGCGCGGACGCACGGAAACAGCCCTTTCTCGCTCTGTCCCCTTTTCCTTTTGTTTACATGACGCTGGACTGGCGGGAGAGCCGACGGCCGGCCGGCAGGGCCCGGCCTCACGGTGCCATTTCGCAGTCTCACCCGTTTTTTATCATGGCTTTGTATGGTAGCCCCCACCCCGCGCAGTGTGTGTTGAATGTACGATGAATAGACTTTGCTATCATTTCTGGGGTTTGGAAATGTCAGGAGTATTTGCCTTCCCCCCGCCCCTTCCCCTCTCTTCCTCCCCTTCTTCCTTATTTACGTCGGACTAAAACAACGACAACAGCAGTGGGAAAAGAAGCCGTTTTGGTCAATCTTCAGTCCTTTTTATTTTGTGGGTCACTTGCAACCGGTCAGTTAGTTGGACAGTGGGATCATGACAAATAAAACCATGATTACGATCTTCCACTGTCTCCTGTTGGCCTTCTTGTGTTGCTCGACGCCCGCTGCAGGGAGCAAGCTCAAGATGCTGCTGCTGCTTCTCCATCCGTCAGTGAAGGAGGTGATTCTGGCCCTCTGCTCTGCACTGGTGAGACCCCATCTGGAGTTCTGGGTCCAGTTCTGGAGTCCCCAACACAAGAAGAACACAGAGCTCCCAGGAGGTGTCTAGAGAAGAGCAGCTCAAATGAGCAGAGGGCTGGAGCACCTCCCCTATGAGGACAGGCTGAGCAAGGTAGGGTTGGTCTGCCTGGAGAAGAAGAAGAGGCCCCCAGGTGACCTTGGAGCAGCTTTCCAATCTCTGAAGGAAGTGGGCTACAAGAAAGCTGGGGAAGGGCTTTTGACAGGGGGGTTGGTGAGAGGACAAGGGGAAAGGGTTCTAGACTTGAAGAGGGGAGATGGAGGTTGGACATGAGGAACAAATTCCTTCCTGTGAAGGTAGGGAGATACTGGAACAGGTTACCCAAGTGCCCCATCGCTGGCAGTGTTGAAGGCCAGGCTGGATGGGGCCCTGAGTAACCTGCTCTAGTGAAGGTGTCACTGCCTGTGCAGGGGGGTTGGAAGTGGATGATCTTTAAGGTCCCTTCCAACCCTGGCCATTCTATGATCCCCAGAGCCGGCACCTCAGTTCTGCTTCCCTGTGGTGCTAAACCAGCCTCTTGTGCCCCCTCCTTTCCTCATCTCCTCTCCCCAGGCTCAGCTCTGTGCACTTGGTCCCTGCATCTCCCTAGGCTGGTGGCAGTAGGATGGGGCAACCCCTGTCCAGGGGGGTTTGTGGTGGCCAAGCTGGTGTCTGAGCCTTTGCTGCACTGCTGGGAGGGCTGGTGGGACTGTTCTCGAGGGGACGGCTCCCAGCACCTCTGTGCTGGGAATGTTCCCCACAAACCAGGAGGTGATGTGAGGGGAATGACGGGGTGGAGAACGAGGGCTGTGGGTACAGCAGCCCAGAACCCTACGGGGATAAACCCCATCCCAGGCTGCTGGCCAATCCCCAGGGGCTGCCGAGAGGCCCTGGTGAGGCGAGTCCACAGCGGCGAGCAGGAATCTGGGTCACCAGGAGCGTAAACAGGCTCCTTGGCCAGCAAAGCACATCCCACCGGGAGCTCCTGTTTGCTCACCGCCCTTGCCAAGCCGTCGCTGCTCAGCGCTGGCCCGAGTGTGCGATCCTTGAACTCTCCGCACCACATGGTGATCTCCTGGGCTGCGGCGCTGGCGCTGCCTTATCTCCGGCTGGAACTGCCCCCTCCTGCATAAATAGCGGCTGCAGGGAAGCGGCCGGCTCAGACAGGACAACCGGCAGCATCGCAGAGGCACGAGGAGCTGGTAAGAGTCTGGGCTGGCCCCCTGCACCCCCTGAGTTGCCCCGCTGCTGCTGGCGGGCAAGGAGCCTTCGCCCGGGGACTCAGCCCCAACTCTCTTGCTCTGCCTCCAGGTCCGGCGCTAAGATGAGAGCCGCGGTGGTGGTGGCCTTCGCCCTGCTCTGCCTCACAGGTGGGTCCACACGGGGATGGGGCGGCTCAATCTGACGCCGGCGCTGGTAGGTTTCCACAGCGCTGGTGGCTCCCCCCGGGGCTCCTCCAGAGCTGGGCAGGTCCCTGGGGGGCGGCCACGGGGCTGTCCCTGCTGTGTCCCACCGAGTGGTTTGTGCTGACCCACCGGGTTGTCCCCGCAGGCACCCAGGCCCGGTCCTTCTGGCAGCATGATGAGCCCCAGGCGCCCCTGGACCGGCTCAAGGACCTGGTGGAGGTCTACTTGGAGACAGTGAAGGCCAGCGGCAAGGATGCCATCGCCCAGTTCGAGTCATCCGCAGTGGGCAAACAGCTGGAGTAAGTGGAACTGGAGGGGGGTTATGTGGGACAAGGGGTTGGCAGAGGGTCCACGGGTGCCGTGCGTGACGCCCCCTGCTCCGCTTCCCCCAGCCTGAAACTGGCCGACAACCTGGACACGCTGGGCGCAGCCGCCGCCAAGCTGAGGGAGGACATGGCCCCCTACTACAAAGAGGTGCGGGAGATGTGGCTGAAGGACACGGAGGCTCTGCGCCAGGAGCTGACCAAGGACCTGGAGGAGGTGAAGGAGAAGATCCGGCCCTACCTGGACCAGTTCTCAGCCAAGTGGACGGAGGAGCTGGAGCAGTACCGCCAGCGCCTGGCCCCTGTTGCTCAGGACCTGAAGGAGCTCACCAAGCAGAAGGTGGAACTGATGCAGGAGAAGCTGACCCCGGTCGCCGAGGAGGCCAGGGACCGGCTGCGTGGGCACGTGGAGGAGCTGCGCAAGAACCTGGCGCCCTACAGCGACGAGCTGAGGCAGAAGCTGAGCCAGAAGCTGGAGGAGATCCGGGACAAGGGCATCCCCCAGGCTGCCGAGTACCAGGCCAAGGTGGTGGAGCATCTGAGCAATCTGCGTGAGAAGGTGACGCCCCTGGTGCAGGACTTCAAGGAGCGCCTGACCCCCTACGCCGAGAACCTCAAGGCTCGCTTCATCGCCCTCCTGGATGACCTCCAGAAGAGTGTGGCCGCCTGAGCCAGCACCGCCAGGGACTGACCCCGGCCCCACTGCCACAGCCACCCCCCCCGGCGCTGCTCCTGCCCTGCCGGGGGGGGGCTTCCCCTAGGGGGGCTCTGGGGACAGGCTGCGGGACGTCCTCCCTGGGGACCCCCCCTTCTCCCCTCCTCCTGCCCATCTCCCCTTCCCGAAGCAGCTTCACCTTCCTTTTGTCAAATAAACTCAACTTAAGTTATTGGAGCTCGCTCAGTCTTTGCCTTGGATGCTGGCAGGGGGGCTCAGGGAGGTGGCAGCGTGGGTGCCCCTCAGCCCTGCTCTGCCCAAGGTGCTCCCAGTTCCTCAGACACCACTGACTGGTCCGAGAGAATCTGGAGCTCCCAGTTGTGGTTCCGGCACTCGGCTCGCACTGCCCTGGGCTAGAGTCTGTGGGGCAGTGGCCCAGGGAGCTGCCCCATGGAGGGAGAGGGGTTACAGCAGGAAGGAGCAAGCCCCCCTACCCCGTCTGTCCCTCGGCGCTCACCCTTCCTCCTCCCAGCCAGACACCACCACAACCATCGGCTTCAGCGCTGCTTTATTGCAAGAGCTGCCACAGCAGGTGGGGGGAGCCCATGGGGAGCCCAGTTAGCCCCCCTCTGGTTCTATGGGGTCGGTGTCTTCTTCCAGAGCTCGGCCAGCTGCTCCT
Source organism: Phoeniculus purpureus (assembly GCA_028565055.1). NCBI lineage: Eukaryota > Metazoa > Chordata > Aves > Bucerotiformes > Phoeniculidae > Phoeniculus > Phoeniculus purpureus. The sequence continues at coordinate 5,981,071 of JAOXOE010000856.1, read as the reverse complement.
TCAGCCAGGCCAGCCGCTGCTTCGCCAGGTCGGCGTTGTCCGACAGCCAGCGCCTGCGAGGGGAGCAGGGGGTCACTGCAGGGGCAGTGGGGTTGGCAGGGATGGGTGCCCAGGGCTGGCAGGGAGGGGGGACAGGGGGGCACACCTGGCCATCTGAGCCCCCTCCGAGTCACGGATGGTGCTGAAAGCCGACTTCATCGTGGCCGAGGCTTTCTGGGCCAACTCCTGCACCTTCTGCACCAGCGCCTCGGGCTCCCGGGGAGAGTCCTCCTCTGTGGGCACAAACAGAGTGGGAACGGGGGAGCGGCACCCCCACCCCAGAGCCTGCACCCCGACACCCTGAGCCCCATCCTGGTGCTGCAGCCCTTGCCCAGCCCTTACTTGTTCCTGCAACCAGGGCAGCTGCGCAGGCCAGCAGCAGTATCGGTGCCTTCATGGCTGGGGAGAGAGCAGAGCACATGGGGGGATGGCACCGGGCGGGGGGGGGTCCTGACCCCAGCCCCTGCCCGGTGTGACCCCACTCACCTGCAGCCAGCACTGCTGCATGGGGGCAGCCTCCAGCTGCCCTTTTATACCCTCCCAGGGGGCCTCGGGGGGGTTCTGTGCAAAGGTCAGGGGCCGCAGAAAGGGGCGAGAGTCCTGCCAGGGGCTGCAGAGCAAATGACCAGGGGTTGGGAAATCCCCAGAGACTGGGGCTACTGGTGTCTGTGGGTGTTGGCAGGCATCTCTGGGTATGCTGGTGCCCATTCAGCCCTCCCAGTGCCTGCTGGTGCCCATTCAGCTCTCACAGTGCCCATTGGTTCCCATTCAGCCCTCCCAGTGCCCACTGGTGCTCATTCAGCCCTCCCGGTGCCTTCTGGTGCCCACTCGGCCCTCCCAGTGCCAGCCGCAGGGCTCTCCATGGTGAGGGCAGCCATGGGGACATGTCTGGGCACACGGAGCACAAGGGTGACATCCAGTGGTACTGGCCACGGGCTCGATGCCACCAGGCTGGAGCACCGCAAGGCTGTCTCAGCTGGGGAGGATGTGCCCAGGCTGTGCCCTGCAAGGGCTCTTTGGACCTTAGCACTGGTTGTGCCTGGCTGTTCCCTGCCGCTGCCAGCTGTGCCCTTCACCCTGCGGTGTGACACATCAGCACCAGCCCATCCTGGGAGCGGGGCCAGCGGGGAGCAGGGGGCTGTGACCCTGCCGAGAACCTGATGTCCATGGCCAGAGGAACCTGAGGGGGGTCCAGCCCAAGAGTGGGCACAGGGACACCGTCCTGTGTTCAGCCTTTAGCAGAGAAGGCTCAGGGTCCCCCATGGCTCAGCACCTACATGGGGGCTGCCAAGAAGACGGTGACTCCCTTCTCACAAGGAAAAGACACAGGGGGTGGCTCTGAGTGACTGCTGGGGAGATTCCCGTTGGAGTCCAGAAGAAAATCCTTCCCCAGGAGAACAATCAACCCCTGGAATCTCCTCCAAGGGAAAGGGGTCGATTGCCCTGCACTGGGGCAGTTTTCAGACCCAGCTGGACAGGCTGCTGGGACAGTGAATTTCAACTCTGTTGTTAGCTGGAGAGGTTGGACTGGATGATCCTTGGGGTCCCTTCCAACCTGGGATTCTGTGGGTCTGTGTGGCAGCAGCCCCAAGCTGTGTTGAGACGATGCCTCATGTCCCCCCCTGCACCAACCACAGACCCCTCATGCCCTGCTGCCCCCCTGAGCATCCCCCAGAGCCATGGCTGCACCCCCTGTCGCTGCAGAGCTGGGGGCTGCCCCAGGCGGGGCTCAGCCATGGAGGTAGCCTGTGTGCTCCCCCAACCCACCCTCTCCCTGCCCCAGCGCTGGCACCCTGCCGGGGGCTGGCAGGGCTGTGCTGATGTCAGGGCTGAGCTCACGTCAGGCGCCTCCACGTTGCTCCCTGCTAAAGTCCAGGCCTGTGCCCCAGCCCTGCGGGGGCGAAGCTGACGGCGCTCAGGCTGCATAAATAGCCCCAGTGCTCCCCAGCACCCTAGGGACCCACAACCCGCCATCGCCGCAGCGAACAGAGAGGTGAGGAGAGCCGCTGCCTCTTTGCAGTCCTGGAGCTGGGAGCGAGTCCAGGGCTCTCCTCACCTTGCTCTGTGTCCCCGCAGGCATCGCCCAGCGTCAGGATGACCCTGAAGGCAGCCACCCTCGTCTTGCTGCTCCTTGTGGCCTCAGGTGAGGCAGCCTGTGGGGTCCCAGGGAGCGGGGTGCTGCTGCGGTGCAGGGCTGGGGAGGCTCTGCTGTCCCAAGGGGGTGGCTGTCGCGGCGCTGACCCCCCGCATCCTCTCACAGGGGTTCGGGCTGATGTCAACCCCGACGAGGTGGCCGGAGTGATCTGGAAATACTTCACCGAGCTGAGCACCAACGCCAAGGAGGCTGTGCAGGGGCTGCAGAAGGAGGAGATCACTAAGCAGCTCGAGTGAGTTGGGGGCTGCAGCGCTGCAGAGGGGACCCCGGGGCCGTCTGGGGGGGTTGCAGGGCTGGGCTGGGCTGGTGGCCGTGGGCAGGCTGACGTCCCCCTTCTCCCCAGCACCCTGCTGCAGAGCAACCTGAAGGTCGCCAACTCCTACGCCGAGGACCTGCAGCGGCGGCTGGTGCCCTTCGCCACGGAGCTGCAGGCACGGCTGGCGCAGGACTCGCAGCGGCTGAAGGAGCAGATCCGGAAGGAGCTAGCGGAGCTGCAGGCCAAGCTGGCGCCCTACGCCGACGATGTCCACAAGACCATCACCCTCAACATCCGCCAGCTCAAGGACCAGATGACCCCCTACGCCGAGGAGCTGCGCTCGCAGGTGGACAACGGCGTCGGGGAGCTGCAGCAGGTGCTGCAGCCCTATGCGGCTGAGCTGCGCGAGCGGCTGCAGGACAACGCTGAGAGCATCCAGGCCTCGCTGAGCCCCTACGCTGACCGGCTGCAGCAGCAGATCGACGGCAGCGTGGAGAGCCTGAAGGAGCGGCTGGCCCCGCTGGCCGACGAGCTGAAGGCGCAGGTGGAGCGCAATGTGGAGGAGCTGCGGCGGGGGCTCAGCCCTTACGCCGGGCAGGTGCAGGACGGCCTCAACCGGCAGCTCGAGAGCCTGACGGTGCAGATGGACAAAGTGGCCGAGGAGCTCCGCTCCCGCCTGGCTGCCAGCTCGGAGGACCTGCGAGCCCAGCTCAGTCCACTGGCTGAGGAGCTGCGGCAGGTGGCCAGCAGCGATGCCGAGGGGCTGCAGCAGAGGCTGGCACCCCTGGCGCAGCAGCTGGACGAGCGCGTGAAGCAGACGCTGGAGGCCTTCCGGCAGCAGGCAGCCCCCTTCGGAGAGGCCCTGGGGCAGCAGCTGGTGCAGCGGCTGGAGGAGATGCGCGGGAAGCTGGACACGGGCGCTGCCGGAGTCGAGGACCACCTGGAGCTGCTGGAGAAGGAGGTGCGGGAGAAGGTGGCCGCCTTCCTCAGCACCGTCCCACCACCAGCAGACAACTGAGATCCCCCTTAGGGCTGCCCTGCTGCCCTTTCCCTACACCATGAACACTTCCAGAAATAAAGTGGCCTCTTGAGATTCTCCAGCTGCTCTGTCCCTCCTTCCCTGTCCCAGCTCCCAGCCATCCTGAGCACTGGGACGGGGAGCAGTGGTGGGGCCAGGTGGGTGGGGGGCTCCATGCTCAAGGCCAGGATGTGGCCACAGGCAGCTCCAGCGGGGCCAGAGCCCCAGCCCATGGCAGAGCATCTCCACTGTGGTGGGGCTGGGGGTGATGGACAGGCAGGGAGCAGCTCCTTGTCCCCAGGGGAGAAGGGGATGGGCACAGTGGCCATAGCAGGTGCCTCCAGCTGCTCTGCCTGGCACCTCCCACCACGGGATCCCTGTGGATGGGATTGTGGTCAGGGCTGCCCAGGCAGACCCAGGATAAGGGAGCTGAGTGGACTCCAGTGCCAGAGGGCTGCAGGTGACTCCTTGGGGCTGCAGCCCCACACTGTGCTGAGCTGGACCGCTGCAGGGGGAAGGCACCAGCCCTGCCTGCTCCACCTTCCCTGGGCTCAGCCGGTGAAAGGTTGCAGCTCCCTCCTGATCTGCAGTGCTGGGGTCAGCAGGACTCCGGGGGTCCAGGCTGCGCTGTGAGCCCCTGCAGCAGGAGCTGCCTCCAGCGTCCCCCTTCCAGCTGTTTGCTCTGTGGCTGCCAGGGCAGGGTCATTGCAGGAGCTGCCCAGTCAGCAGCCAGGGCTCCCTTATCACTGTGAAAACAGGGGCCACTCCATCAGTGGCATCGGGGTGGCCTTGGGGCAGCTCTGCCCTGAGACCTCTGACCCTGGGAGATGCTTGGGGAGGGGCAGAGCTGGCCGAGCCGGCCAAGGGGTCAGCTGGCCGGCCCCCGGGTCACCTCCGGGAGCAGCTGCGGGCTCCACGTTGTGTTTACAGGGACTGAGGTCCAAACCACTTCCCCTGCCGCTGCTCCTTATCGCCTGCAGGCCCCGGCCTCCCACCGCCCAGCCGCTATAAAGGGCCCTGCGGGCCAGCACCTGCGGCAGGACGGACTCAGAGGCAACCAGGAGCCAGGTGAGGGGTGGGGGGCAGCCCCCTGGAACCACTGTGAGAGGGGTACCCTGCGCCTGGGTTCCATTTCCTATGAGCAGGAGCCTGTCCCAGCTCCTGAGTTAGGGGAAGCCCCAGGAGCAGGGTCACTGGAAGCAGTGAGGGGGGGATGAGCACAGGGACCACGGGGAGCTCAGAGCTGCCCTGCAACAGGGGCTGACACTGCTCCCCATGTCCTCTGTTCAGCAGACAATGCCCGCGAAGGCTCTGCTTCTCCTGGCTCTCCTGGCTGCCACCCTGGGGGGTTGCCCAGCACAGCAGCTCATTTGGGGTCAGGGTGGGAGGGCAGAGCTGGGGCTGGGCAGTGCCACGGCCACCCCACCAACGGCTGCCCTCCCCCCTGCAGCGTCACCGGCCCGGCCGGTCCGGAGCAGCTTCTGGGGCTACCTGAGCCAGCTGACAAGTGACAAGGATGACCTGGAGCATGGCCAGAGCAAACCGAGCAGGGACATCACGTGAGTACAGGGCTCTGGGGGTCTGCCTGGCAGCACCCACTGCCTGCAGAACCCCTGCACGTTCCCCTCAATGCATACTGGCCCATTTCTCCTTCTCTGGGGACAGAAAAGCTCATGGGAGCAGTTCTCATGGCTGTCAACAGCTTTTATTGGGGTGTGTGAGGGCACAGAGTGACAATGAAGTGGGTACCCTGTAACCCCCTCTGTGCTGTCTTGTGCAGACACCTGAAGGGAATTGGTCCAGGTGGGGGCAGCTCTGCGGGGAACTTCCTGGAGAAGCTGTCACCCTTCAACAGAGGCCTCCAGCCGTGGCCCTATGACAACTCGGACAGCCTACGGAAGCTCATCCGCAAGGAGCTGGCCAGCCTGCAGGTGAAGCTGGCCCCGTATGTCGATGAAGTCCACCACAAGGTGGGCAAACACCTGGAGGACCTTCGCCACCAGCTGCAGCCATTCACCGAGGAGCTGCTGGACCAGGTGTCCCTGAAGGCCCGGGAGCTGCGGCGGCAGCTGCTGCCCAGCCCGGAGGTCACGGCCCAGCTGCTGGGGGGAGCTGAGGAGGTGCAGCAGTTTGCAGTGCAGTACGCCGACAAGCTGGCCTTCCACACCGGCCAGGTGAAGGACATCCTGCAGCCCTATGCAGACCGCCTAGTCACTGAGATCCACCGCAACGTGGAGGAGTTGCACCGCAATGTCAGCCCCCACGCGCGGGCGAGCCCGCAGCAGCTCAACCAGTACCTCCAGGAGCTGTCGGCCAAGCTGACCCGCAACGCCAGGGACCTGCACCAAAAAATTCAGCGCAACCTGGAGCAGCTCAAGGCGAAGCTGAGCATCCACCCAGACCGCCTGCAGGAGCCGCCAGCCCCCACTGAGGAGATGGCGCGGGAAGTGCAGCGGCGGGTGGAGGAGTTCCGGCGGGACACCTACATCCAGATCCAGGCCTTCACCCGGGCCCTGGACCAGGAGACGGACGAGATGAGGCTGAAGCTCTCCTCCCCCTACACACCCAACCTCTCGGGAGAACCCCAGGACGGGCCAGTCGCCGTCGAGGACCTGCGCGCCCGCCTGGACGCGCTCTGGAGGGACCTGGCGAGGAGCCTGGGCGAGCGTGGGGGAAGCGCGGGGGCCACGGAGGAGCCGGGGGAGGAGCAGGGCGGAATCGGTGAGGATCTGGATCCCGATGCGGGGGTGGGGGGAGAAGTGAGGCCCGGCCCGTTCGGGACCCCCTGAACGTCAATAAAGGCGCCGCCATCGCGGCTCCCCCTCACGTGACTGATCTCGCGTCACATGACCAGCCGCGTCCCCACGTGACGGCCCTTTCCGGTAGCCCCGGCAAGATGGCGGCGCTGGGCGCGGTGGAGGTGGAGGGGTCGGGCGGGGGTTCCCTGTTCCGGCCCCTCAGCGCTGAGGACGGCGAGCAGCGCCCTGCAGAGATCGAATCGCTCTGCATGAACTGCTACCGCAACGTGAGGGGCTGCGGGAGTGCGAGGCGGGGGTCTGCAGGAGGCTGTGGGGCCTGCGGGCACGGCGAAGTCCTGTGCTTGAGGGGAGAAGAGATTGGGGCCTCCAGACATGAGGGGCTGCGGAGTAGGGGTGACCACGAGATTGGGGGATGCGACGGCCTCCGGCCACGGGAGGCTGCGGCTAGGGGGAGACGGGACTGGGGCCTCTGGGCACGGGGGGCTGTGTGGTGGGGGGGACCACGGCAGTGGGGCCTGCGGCCATGGGGGGCTGCGGGGGACTATGAGATTGGGGCCTCCGGATGGCTCCGGGCACGGGGCACCGCGGAAGGACCTGCTGGGGACTGCAGCTTCTTCCATGGTGCTGGGGGCTGCTGGAGTGCTGGGGTGTGGAAGTCAGGTTGTTGAGAGAGGAGGATTTGTTGCTGGAAGGGTGTTGGGAGGCCAGCCAGGGGTAGTTAGGGCCTGCTGAGGGTGGGGTGAGTGTTTGGGGAGTGTTGGCAGGAACAGGAGGGTGCATGGGGGAATGGCTCCCCAAGAAGTCGGGTTCCCACGAGGCCCCTCGCTGCCGCAGGGGGTGACGCGGCTCCTGCTCACCAGGATCCCCTTCTTCAAAGAGATCATCGTCAGCTCCTTCGCCTGTGATAACTGCTCCTGGTCCAACACAGAGATCCAGTCTGCAGGCAGGATTCAGGAGCAGGGTGTGCGCTACACCCTGGCCGTCACCTCCCGTCAGGTGTGTGGGGTTCCCTCTCCTCCTCCAGGGGCAGCGGGGACCTGTGGGTACCTCCTACACCCCTTTGTTCCTCTCAAACGAAGCAGGGAGGTATTTATCTTGTGATGACGCTTTAGAGCCCTTGAATGTGCCAGCATCCTCCTTCAGAAAAGGAGGGGCTGTTGTGGTGGGTGCTGGGTGCCCCAGCAGGGTCCCACAGTGTGCGGGAGCTCCTCATCCTGTGGGGGGATCCTCACGCCACTCCTTGCTGTCGGGTGCAGGATGTGAACAGAGAGGTTGTGAAAGCTGACTGTGCCACAGCCCGCATTCCCGAGCTGGACTTTGAGATCCCGGCCTTCACCCAGAAAGGGGGTGAGTGCAGGGAGGCTGTGGGGGTGGAGGTGAGCTGGCAGGGTGAGCAGTGGTGCCAACACTTCTCTCTTGTCCCTTGCCAAGTGCTGACCACCATTGAAGGGATCATTGACAGAGCTGTCGCAGGCTTGGAGCAGGACCAGCCTGTCCGCAGGGTGAGGTGCTGGGGAAGGGGCAGCCTGGCAGAGGTTGGGTTTCTTCATCCTGTGCATGCTGGCACAGTGAGAAGAGGGTGAGGGGCCCTCAGGTCTGTGCTGCTGTCAGCTCTGGGCTGCTCCTGGCCCAGCCTCAAGCATGTCCTGTTCTGCAGGCGACAGATGAGGAGGTGGCAAAGAAGATCGAGGAGTTCATCGGGAAGCTGAAGCAGCTGAAAGAAGTCCATTCCCCTTTCACCTTTGTGAGTACCATGGCCCAGTCTTGCCCAAGGGCCGAGGGAAGAGAGGTCGGACTGTTCCTGAGTTCCTGTCCCACAACAGATCCTAGATGACCCCTCAGGGAACAGCTTTGTGGAGAACCCCCATGCGCCACAGCGCGACGATGCTCTTGTGGTCACTCACTACAGGAGGACTCCAGAGCAGGCTGCCCTGCTGGGGCTGGAGGTAACAGGAGCTGCTGTGCTGGAGTAGGGCACGGTGGTCCCCTCATCTTCTGGGGGCAGGAACAGGGGTTGATGTTGCTCTGGGCTTCCCCCACTACAGGGAGAGGAGCTGGATGAGAAGCCGGTGGATTCCACAGAGGATCTGCGGAACGAGGTGGGGGTATTCTGCAGCACTGTGCCTGCAGCCAGGTAGCCAGGACAGGTTTTGTGGGGTGGCCAGGACGTTCTGACCGTCCTTTTCTGTTCTCCTGCCCCAGGTGCTTCAGTTCAACACCAACTGCCCTGAGTGCAATGCTCCAGCCAGCACCAACATGAAGGTAGTGCGTATCCTTTGAGTGAGGTCAAGGGCGCAGCCCCTGTGACACCTCAGGAAGGACTGAGGCCCTGACCAAGGAGCAGGCAGCTCCTTTAGACCTCCCTTTCATGGAGTTTGCCTTCACTGCCCACCCCAGAAATCCCACACTTCAAAGAAGTGATTATCATGGCCACCAACTGTGACTCCTGCGGCCACCGGACAAATGAAGTGAGCTGGGGACTTACTGACCCTTTGTTGGGGGACAAGGGGGGCTCTCTGTGCTTTCCCAGATTGGTATTTCTCATTGTCACTGGCCTCTGCCTAGTGGTGTGCCTGTGTGGGGCAGGGGGCTGGCTGGCAGGCGGTGTCAGGGTGCTGGGTGTAGTGCAGCTACTTCGCTCCATGGTGCTGGGTATAGTGCAGCACCTTCACCCCTGTGTGAGCAGTGTGGTAAGGCCAGGCTGGGTCCAACCTGCCTTCCTGGACAGGAGGAGTTGGTCTTGCAGAGCTCCTTTTGTCACCTCACACTTGCCCCAGCCCCTTGGTGCTGTCCCCACACTGATAGCAGCCCCTGAGCTGCCAGGGTGATCCCCCTCGGGTGTCCTGGAGCAATTCATGAGGCAAAGCCCTGGCTGACTGTTGCCTTTTGTAGGTGAAGTCTGGAGGAGCCATTGAACCGCAGGGCACCAGGATTACCCTGGCCATTACAGACCCGTCTGACATGACAAGGGACATCCTAAAGGTACAACTCGCCCTGCCCTGCTGTGGGGGGCCCCAACCAAGCCCCTGCTGGGGACTCACGGTGAAGGGGGCTCATCCCTGCAGTCAGAGACCTGCAGTGTGGAGATCCCAGAGCTGGAGTTTGAGCTGGGGATGGGAGCACTGGGAGGGAAGTTCACCACGCTGGAAGGGCTGCTGAAGGACATCAGGGACCTGGTGAGTGGTTTGGGACCAGCTCAGCCCCCTCCATATAAATCCTCTGGCCTGGCTGCAGGGCTTGGTGTCTCACCGCTGGCTGAGCGAGGGGCTCTGCTCTGCCAGGTGGAGAGAAACCCCTTCACGCTGGGGGACAGCTCGGCTCCCGGCAGGACGGAGAAGCTGCGTGAGTTCATTGGGAAGCTGCAGGAGGTGAGGGTACTCCTGGTGTTTCTGTGAGCTGCTGTGGGGTTGGTGCTGCCATCGCTGTTGCCGTGAGGAATCCAAACTCCTCAGCAAGCAGTGCCTTCTCAGCTCCCCTCCGCACCAGCCTGTTTGACCCAACTCACTGCTGCTGGATAGAGGGAGCAGTTAGAGCTGTGTGGAGTGTGCTGGCCCCAGCGAGTGGGGAGGATTAGGGCTAGAAGGAGTCTTGGTGCCTGACCCTGTTGTCTGTCTGCAGATCATAGAGGGCAGGAGGAGGGCCCATTTCATCATGGATGACCCTGCAGGCAACAGCTACCTCCAGGTACAGTGCTGGGTGCTGGGAACCTGAATTCCTTGAGCTGTCCAGAGCCGTTGGGATGGATTTTCTTCATTTCCTTTTCTGGGGGCTTGTTATGGATCTCCGGTCAAAAGGGGTTTGTCCAGAGATGGGGAAGAGGACACTGAGAGGAGACCTTGCTCTCTAGAGCTACCTACAAGGAGGTTGCAGCCAGGCTGAAGATAGTCTCTTCTCCCAAATTACTGATGATAGGATGAGGGGAAATGGCCTCAAGTTGCATCAGGGGAGGTTTAGATTGGATCTTGGGAAGAAGTTCTTTCCTGAGAAAGTGGTTGGGTACTGGAATAGGCTGCTCGAAGAGGTGCTGGAGTCAAAAACTGAGTAGCTAGAGCACTTAAGGCCATGGCCTAGGGGTTAGGGGGCTGTTGGGATGAGGGCTGGAGTTGGTGATCCCAGAGATCCTTTCCAGCCATACTGATTCTGTGATTCTAAACTGCTGGTGGCTTTGGGGGTGGGAGGTGGGAGTGGTGTCTGTTCCCAGGGATTAGGGGCTGGGAATGCTGGTCTGACTGAGCCCTACTCTCTGGGGGATGATCATAGAAATGTCAGGGGTTGGAAGTGACCTCTAGAAATCATCCAGTCCAACTCCCCCCTTTCAGAGCAGGATCCCTTGGATCAGGTCACACAGGAATATCCAGGGGGTGTTTGAACATCTCCAGAGCAGGAGACTCCACAACCCCTCTGGGCAGCCTTTCCATCACCCTTCACAGGAAAGAAGTTTCTCTTCCTGTTGAGGTGGAACCTCCTGTGTTCCAGTTTAACCCCATTATCCCTTGCCCTATTACTGGGCCCTACAGGCAAGAGACTGGCCCCTTCCTCTTGACCCCCACCCCTCAGATTTTAGGGTGAGAACTCTTTCCCCTGGGGTGGGGGGGCAGGGGGTCTCTCTTGTCCTGGGGTGCTGTAGGTGCTGCTTCCTGAGGCTTTGAAGGGGGTATGAAGAACCCCTGTTGCTCCTCCCCCCCAGAACGTTTACGCCCCAGAGGAGGACCCCGAGATGCGAGTGGAGCGCTACGAGCGCTCCTTTGCCCAGAACGAGGAGCTGGGCCTCAACGACATGAAGACTGAGGGCTATGAGGCCGAGGGAGCCAGTGGCTGCTAGCTGCACCCTGATGGCTGTGGGGACCACCAGCACTTGTTGGGGCTGAGGCCCCTTTTTGCTTCCTGGGGAAATACTAGGGCCTCTCATGGGGCCTCCCGCTGCCTTGGGGCCACGTTTGGGGTCCGCGACCCCCTAATAAAGGTGTCAGTGGAGCTTCTGTGTCCATTTTTGCTGCTGGCCCCGCCCCCAGTCCCTGAGGCCCCGCCCTCGAGGCGCCGATCCACACCTTCCCAGAAGCCCTCGGCCTCCGCGGGTCCCACCCCCCAGAGGCCGCGCTCGCTGGCTGTGATGGCCCCTCCCCCCCGCGCACGCGCCCTCCGTCACTTCCGGTCGTTGCCAAGATGGCGGCGCGGGCCCTGTCGAAGGCTGAGTACCTGCAGCGGTACCTGAGCGGGCCGTCCACTGCTCAGCCCGGGCAGCCCCGCCGCCGCCGCCGGAAGAAGCCGCCGGGTGGGACCGGCAGAACCGGGTGAGTCCCGAGGCTGAGGGGGGACGGGAAGCTGAGGTCCAGGTGTTTGGCCTGGCTGTGGGTACCGGCCTGGAGGCCAACGGTGCGACACCCCAAGACCCTCAGGCTCGTTCTGTGGGGTCGACGCATCTTCAGGGGCTTCCCCCGACCCTTCATCCCTTCCCCAGGTCAAAAGTGGCCCTCAGGTCAGAAATACACACATCCCAGACTCGGAATGTGCCCCCCGCAGTCTTTCGGGTCAGAATTCGCCCGATTTCTGTCCCTACCGTCTGGCCGGCCAGCACTGGTGGAGCCATTCCCTCCCTGGCTGCTGGCCTGATGCAGGGTCTCCCTGTGCCTGTTGCTAGGATGCGGATTGTGGATGACGATGTCAGCTGGAGCAGCATCACTGCTGAGCAGGAGAAGGAGGAGGAGGAGGATGAAGGGGACCTGCCTGTGGTGAGCAGGGAATTGGATCAGATGGGGGTTCACAAGTTCAAGCCCATTTTCCTTGTGGTCCACCACAGGCAGTTGGCTCGGGCTGGAGATGTTGACACCACAGAGATGAAAACACTCTCCTCTGTTTTCACATCTAGTGGAAACTCCCTGGGAGGCTCTGGGGAGTGGTTTTGAGACCTGTCTATAGGATGGCGCTGAACAATGAGTGTGTCAGCAGCAGTGCAGTTGTGTTTGATTATTGGTGCTAGAAGGGTAGTTTCATTTCCTCATCAGGTGGCAGAATTTATTGACGAGCGCCCAGATGCAGTGAAGCTCATGGAGGAGTTCCGAACCAATGCTAAGTGGAAACTTCTGGGAGGTGAGACAACATCTTTCCCTCAGTCTCTTTAAATGCTGAAGCAGTGCTGAACTGTGGAAGACCCTAACAATGGTGCCTTGCTGCTTGTTTTCCTTCAGAGCAGAATGAAAACTCACAGAGTTTGGATGTGTCAGTGTCTGCCAGACCTCCCACGAGGTACGAGGCTCCTCTTGGGGGTCGCTGGTACAAGCTGTCTTTCTTCTGAAGGCACTGGTGGGACTGTTTGTGGTTGCACAGCAGCCAGGGTCTCTGCAGGAGTGCGGTGGGGTGTATCTTGATAATTTAAGACCCAAGATGGGTTCTGTAGCAGAAGTTTTGCTGGGGTCCCTGGAGACTTAAAAATTACAGCTCTCCTGTGGCCCATGTTGCCTTGGGGTGTTACTGTATGCTGCTGTGGGAGGTCTGTGGCTCAGTGATACAGTCACCCCGTAGAGGTACAGACTCCAGCATGAATTTGCAGTGGGGAAGTGGCTTTTGTTCTTGCCTGATGCTGGTGGCTTTATGGGCCCTGCTAGGGCTTTGGCTCTAGTCTGGAGCTAGCAAACCAAACAAAACTGTCACCTCCTCCCCTGACAGGCGCCAGCGCCATGACACCCCGGACAGCTCTCCAGCCAGGGCGCCATGGCCTCATTCCCCTGACAAGTCACCTCTGGGGAAACGGCGACACGACTCTCCAGAGCTGTCCCCTCTCATGAGAGACACAAACCATTCCAGCAGCCTCCCGCCACCCCGGCGACAGCGTCACGATACCCCAGATCCTTCACCTCCCCAGAGGCAGCGCCACGACTCTCCAGACCTCTCACCACCGAGAAGGAAGCGTCATGATACCCCAGATCCTTCACCTCCCCGGAGGCAGCGCCGTGACTCCCCAGACCTCTCACCACCGAGAAGGAAACGTCGTGATACCCCAGATCGTTCCCCTCCCCGGAGGCAGCGCCATGATTCCCCAGACCTCTCACCACCGAGAAGGAAGCGTCATGATACCCCGGATCCTTCACCTCCCCGGAGACAGCGTCATGATTCCTCAGACTTGTCTCCTCCCAGGAGACAGTGTCACAACTCCCCAGACCTCTCAACACAAAGAAAGAAACGTTGTGATACTCCAGATCCTTCACCTCCCAGGCGAAAGCGTCACGGCACTGCAGACCTTTCACCACCAAGAAAGAAGCGTCATGATACCCCAGACACTTCACCTCCCAGAAGGCAGCGCCATAACTCCCCAGACCTTTCACCACCAAGGAGGAAGCGTCATGATACCCCAGACCCTTCACCTCCCCGGAGGCAGCGCCACAACACCCCGGAGCCATCCTCTCCCAGGCAACAGCGCTGTCACTCTCCAGACCTCTCACCACCAAGAAGGAAGTGTCATGATACCCCAGACCCTTCACCTCCCAGGCGAAAGCGTCACGGCACTGCAGACCTTTCACCACCAAGAAAGAAGCATCATGGTACCCCAGACCCTTCACCTCCCAGGAGGCAGCGCCATGACTCCCCAGACCTCTCACCACCAAGGAGGAAGCGTCATGACACTCCAGAGCCATCACCTCCCCGGAGACAGCGCCATGACACCCCAGACGTCTCTCCAAAGAGAGTGGGTTCAGCAGCTGGGAAAAAAGGCTGTAAGAACACAGACAAGGCCCAGTCAGGGGCAGACCCAGCAGAGCAGTCCCGACACAGGGTCCTTGACAAGTCCTTGTCACGTCAGAAGCATCAGACTACCCCAGACCTGTCCCCTCCACGCAAGAGCAGGTACAATTCTGATGCAGAACCGTCACCACCTTGGAGAAAGAGGACAGGCTCGCCTGGGCTGAAAAAGCACAGCCGAGCTAAAGGTGAGGGAGTGCTCTGGTCTTAGAGGCAACTGGTGTGCGGTTCCTGCTGCTGTGGGCTGGTGGGTTCTCCTTTCCTTTGGTTCAAATGGTTCTTGGAGCCCGACTTTTTAATCAGCTGGACTTGAGTTAAGCTCAGAGTTAGCTGGTCTGACAAGAGTCTGCACCCTGTGTGTGGGCAGGGCACAATCAGTGCAGAGGGGACTCACAGCCTCATCACCCACCTGGTTTTGTTCCTACAGCTTGCTGTCTCTTAAGCTCTTGGTTTTTCCTAGGGGTTAACCTTGTCTGCCATCACGTTCAGTCCTTCTGTGGGACTGACTGCCTCTCTCTGGGATTTTCAGTTTGTCCCTGTCTTTCCTGCAGCTGACTCTCCAACCACAAAGAAGCTGAGGCCGGTGCCCTCCCCTCAGAGGTGTTCCAGGCATAACTCGGAGTCTCCATCTCCACGGAGGGGGCCCCGGAACACCACTGATGCAGACTGTAGGCTCGGCCCCACGCGCAGCGAATCCTCAAAGCAGACTCCTCTCAAACGGCATCAGAGCCAGTCTTCAGACTCAGATTTGTCTCCTCCGCGACGAGCTCCGGCAGCCAAGAAGGATCGGTGCAGGTCACGCAGTCCCCAGGATGCTCAGGGGTCTCCCAAGAAGGTGACTGTTGTGCCCCAGCTGTACTTTGCTTCCCAGTGATGGAAAACTGCCAAAGCTGTAGATTCTGGAGGGGGGATCCCATGTGCACCAGGCCCTCTACCTGCAGTGAGAGGGTTCTTGGAGGTCTAGGAGAGATGTTCAAAAGGAGCTGGCAGAGCAGCTTAGTGCCGGGGCTGCCTCTGCTGATGTCTGTGCAGATTTGGGGCTGGCCCCTTGTTCTGCCTTTGGGCCACTGGGCAGTCACTGTCTTCTGTTGGGTTTGCAGGCCAGCACCATGTTGTCCGGGGTCAAGGCTGGCTTGGTGTCAGCTGACATGCTGCAGAGGGAGCAGCAGGAGCTCAGGAGGCTGGAGAGGAGTAACAAGCGCTTGGAAGGTAGGGCTGTGAGAGCGCTGTGGCAGCACCAACTCCTGTTCCCTTCATCTGCTTCTGGCTGTCTCCCAGGGCTGTCTCAGGGCCTGGTGTCAGGGTGCTGATGGGGAGCATTGCCGGAGCAGTACCTGGACGTGCGGGTGGGTTCCCATGGGGGTGAGTTCATGGAGTTGCTGAAATCACTTCTAAGCCGTGATTTAAAAGCAAGGCCAGTGGGATCACAGGATGGGTGAGGGGAGCTCTTGGCAGCTCCAGTTTTGAAGCAGCAGCCCAGTGCTCAGAGGGCTCTGGGCACAGCTGGCAGTAAAAGCAGGAGCTGGGCTCTTTGGGTGCTAAGCTCTGTAGGGGCTCTAACAAGAAACAGTGTTGAAATGGGTTGCAGTTAGTCATTGGGTTGTCTGGAGCCACTCCACAATGCATGACCTGGGCTGTCTGCCCCTTCCAGAGGAGTCCCGGCACACTGAGACCGTCTACAGGGACAAGTCTGGCCGCAGGAGGGACCTGGCGCAGGAGCGGCTGGAGGAGAAGCAGAAAGCTGAGGCCCAGGCCAAGAGAGATGAGCAATACGCCAGATGGGGGAAGGGGTAAGGTCCTCCAGAGCTCCCTCATGTGAGCCTTGGCTGCTGGCAATGCTGCGCATGGGGTGGGGGCTCAAGGCTGTGGGCTATCCAGATCACAGTAGGTAGTCACTTGGTGTTGGAGTGGAGCTCTGCATTTGCTTCCAGACTGGCGCAGGGAAGGCAGCAGCAGCAGAATGTGGAAGATGCAATAAAAGAGATGCAGAAGCCGTTGGCCCGTTACATTGATGACCAGGAGCTGGATCGGATGCTGCGGGAGCAGGAAAGGGAAGGAGACCCCATGGCTGAGTTAATCAAGAAGAGGAAGGCTAAGGAAAACAAAGAGAAAGGTTTGTGGCTGAGCAGCGCTGGTGTAGGGGTTAGGGCTCTGGCAGCACAGACAAAGCCAGAGTTAAGTGTCTTCAGCAGTCTCCCCTGTGAGCTGCAGTTGACCATGAAGCAGCCTGTGGCTGCTGGGTTGGTGGTGCCATGAGGACGTGGTCATCCTGCTCTAGTGAAGGACTGTGTTCTCCTTCTTGTCCTAGAAAAACCGAGGTACAACGGCCCAGCGCCGCCACTCAACAGGTTTAACATCTGGCCCGGGCACCGCTGGGACGGTGTGGACAGGTACGTGTGAATTCTGATAGAGTGAAACCAAAGGAGCTCTTGCTGCAGGGGGCTGGCACTGTGAGGATTCCTCGTTACTCAGTAGATGAGATCATTAGTGATAGGCTGGAAGTGTTCAGTGCAAGCAGGGGCTGAGGATGAGCTCATCAGGGGCAGAAGAGAGTGAAGGTGGGAGCAGCTTCTGCGATGCCAGCCATTGCCGGGCACAGATTGAGGGGGAAGCAAAGCCCCAGAGAAAGCAGCAGAAAACTCCCTGACTCTTTGGAAAGCCCGACTGCTTTGGAGGAGCTGTACCGCAGCCCACACTCTTCTCGGTGTCGCTCTATAGGTCCAACGGTTTCGAGCAGCAGCGCTTTGCCAGGATAGCCAACAAGAAGGCGGTTCAGGAGTTGGCGTACAAGTGGAGCGTGGAGGACATGTAGACAAGAGGAGGAGCTTGCGCAGAGCAAGAGTGCATGAGAAGCTGGTGCTCTACCCAGACCAACCCCTCTCCTCAGCACTGGGCAGCATCATAACCATCCTCCCCAAGACAAGACCAGCTCAAGGGGAGAGTGGCCTGAAGAGGGGTTTTTCCACTGACCAGGGAGGATGAGTAGGGCAGAGCTGCCCACGAGCTGCAGATGCTGGAGTCTGGGCCCCTTCTCTTCACAGACTGTAACTGATGCCAAATGATCCATTCTCTGTTCTCAAGCCTTCGGCTGTCCTAAATCTCAGGTTTTTTCACGGTAGAGGTGCTGAACTCTTGGTTTGGGGGGGGTTTACCTCACCCAGCCGGTCAGCCATGGCCAGGGACCAGTCAACAGTGGTTTGCAAGCACTGGAAGCAAGGAGGACAACAACAAGGTCTTCTCTGGAGCCTTGGGACTTCCTTCCCTGTGCTGCTGGCAGCCCTGGGGCTGGGGGGGGAGTTTGTCAATAACACCTGTGGGTTTCGTACTCTGCTCTGTGTGGTGCTGGTTCTTCCTCAGTGGGGAAAGGTGGGTCAGCAGTACCAGGGTGATGGGAATGGGATGCTGGCTGCCCTTAGCTCTGCCTGACACACTATGCTCTGCTGCTGGCTCTCAGAGTTTGCTGCTAACTACCCAGGCTCAGAACAGGACCTTACTGGGTCCCAGTTTCCCTTCCTGCTCCTGAGGAAGGCCAGACCAGTTTAGTGCTGGTACTGGGAGCCACTGGGAGGGGCAGAGTGATGGGGTTGGGTAAGCGCAGGATGTGGATCTTGTTTCTTGAAGGGTGGCAGCCTGGGTCTCAGCAGTGATTAGCTGCAACCCCCCCTCCCAAAACCCGAGCACCGAAATCTTAATTGAATTGAGAGTGCTGTCAGTCACCGTCAGGGCACCCACGGAACGGGGTAATTATTATGCAAATGAGGCCGATGGAGGGAATGATTAATAATTGTGCAAATTAAAAATTACTGTAAACATCCTGCAAGCAGCGATAACTGCGGCAGGAGGAGGAGGAGGAGCGGCTGCGCAGGAGGCGACGGCGCCCAGCCAGCTCCTGCAGCCGGCTTTGCTCATTAGAGCTGTTTAATTAGCAAACGAAGCGCAGGAGCCACCTTCGGAGGGGAAGGTCGAGGACCGGCGCCTGGTTCCGAGTGACAGCCAGGAGATTCCGCTGGGTACTGTGGTTGCCGGCTCTGGGCGTCAAGGCTGTCTCCTGACTTGGAGCTAATTCGGCTGCTAATTGCCCGATGCCGTCGCTTCCCCCGTTGGACTGTTGGACGCTTCTGACGGAGCGATAACGAGGATAACAATGCTAATAATAATAACAGGCTTAGAGGGGCTAACGGGCTTAGGGCTGCGCTTGTCGAGTCAAGGACAGGCAATTAGCAGTGGCCTCGCACGTTCCTAACGAGATTGTTGTTGATGAGCTTGGCGTGATGGGGTTCCTTAGGGTCAAGAGCTCAATTCACACCCCTGCCTCTGCCAGCCCCCAGGACCTGCTGCCAGTGGGCACTCAGGGGCTGCCCAGACAGATGCCAAAGGCGAAGGGGCTTGCGGGATCAATGTAGCCTCTCCCCATTGCCTGCTGTTCTGCTGGCTTTTGGGCAGTGGTACCAGTTTCCCACTGGGATCTGCGGTTCTTTCTTGATTTTAAAAAACCCCTGATTCGCCACTTGCCTCTCTAGCCCGCTGCTCACCTCTCTAGCCCACCTCTAACTTTTCTTTACCCAGCAGCAGCTCCGGGCGCTCAACAGAGCCTGAAGCAGCCCAAACCCTCCAGGGATTCCAAGGAGGGGATGGGCCGTGCAGGGACCCCTGGGTTTCACTTCTAGGGGGAAAGTTCTTCTCCCCAGCAGCTCCATCCCAAAGCTGCTGGCGCAGCCCAGGGTGGTGATTGTGTGTGCGGGTGTGTGCTCCGCCTAATGAGGGAGTAATTAGGGCCACGCAGAGATAAAAATTACTGACAATATTTACTCTAGACTCTTCTTTAAATCACCTCTCTCTCTCTCTCTCTGTGTCTCTGTTCCCTAAGTCTTGGTGGAAATAACTCGTCGGATCCCAGTTAATGAAGATTTGTAAATGCAAGAACATTCGGCGCCGGAATATCCAGAGGGCATCTCCTCTCTTCTCTCTCTCTCTCTCTCTCTGCGCCTTGTAATGTGTTTTTCCTCTCTCTTTTTTCCACAAGATAGTTAATATTTATGGTTCTGCAGCCTCGTGAATAAAGAGCCACCCGCAAACCCCCAGGAGCTCGGGGCCGGGGATATTTACGGCGCTTCCTCTTTTCCTTTTCAATTACAAAGACACCTCACGTAATTAAGTGCTAATAACCTTGTTAATCTAGAATTGATACTCTTTTCTCCTGGCCATCCCTTAATAGAATTAAAAACAGATTAATAATCACAGGGAGGAGGAGGAGGAGGCGGTGCACTCCAGCTCCGCAGCCGGGTGGGATGGTGGGAGCGGGGCTGTGCCAGGGTCAGCAGCCGCTCTGCCCGGCGCTCCCCTAGCAGCTTAAATTTTGAAGACAAACAGCCGCCTGACGCCGTCTCCTAATGAAAGTGTTTGATGTTAATTAATTATGCATCAGGGCTCATTCCCATGCGCGGCCGGGCTCCGCTTCCCCTCTGCCAGCCTTTGATCTGTCAGAGGCTAAACGGCAGATAAATAATCAAATTAAAAAGCAGCCTGGATGGCAAGAAACACTCTGGCGAGGTGTTCTGCGGCACCCCGAGCTCCGCGGGCTCCTGCTTTCAGCCTCGTTCCGTGGGAACTGTCCTGTCCTGTAGTCTGGCTGTGGCCCCACAAGCCTTGGGGATGGAGATGGGGCTTGCAGGGGCAGTTCAGGGGCTCCTGATCCCATGGAACAGCTGCTCGACCTCTCCAGGAGAAGGAGACTGGAGGGCTCTGTCCATGCAGAGCCAGTAGAGAACAGAAAGTCCTCGGCGTTTCTTTCTTCAGGTGCTGGAAGATCCCCAGAAGCTCCAGCCGCAGCTGGCTCCTGCCCAGAGTAGTTGGGATGCAGTGGTGGATGCGGCTTTGGGAAGATTTAACGCCCGAACCGTTTCTCACACCTAAGCGGAGGCAGATGGGCATCCATATTCATGTTGGAGGCACTTCAGAAGGTCTGACTCTGGCCAAACCAGCCCTGCGCCACAGCCCTCAGCCCAGGCTCCCATTCAAGCGGAGGAGGTGAGGACAAGGATTTGTCCTTCATGGCTGTTCCATCCCCTTGGCTTTGGGGCTGGGAATCGCTGGGCTGCAAGGAACAAGATCCCCCTTGGAGCATCACCAGTGGGGTCTGTGTTGCCACCTCCCTGCTGCCTCTGTACTCCTCAGGACCCCACAGTTGTGTCCCCACAATCCTCCTCCCTACACCCCATGGTGCTGTAAATCCGGGGCTGCCCTAGCAGCGACCACCCTGCTGCAGGGATTGTGGGGGGTGATTGTGGAGGGGTTTGCAGCCCCCCCTGTTCTCCCCAACTCATAGGATCCTTCTCAAAGGGCTCAGTGCAGAGAGGGATCCTGGTTGCTGAGCTCTGCCCACCCCACCAAGGGACCCCTTTCTCATGAGGACACTGACTGTGGGGAGCCCCAGAGAGTGGGGACCGGCAGGAGGGACCCTGCAGTGGGGTAGGAGAGGCTTTGAGTGCTGTGGAGCGGAACTCTCAGCCCCTGCTCTGCCCTGGGAGGTGCCAGGGGGTGTTGTGCCTGAATGTTGTTCACTTGGCACCTCAGGAGAGGGTTTACTGTGTCTCGTTATCCCCTCTCTGGGGTGTTTTGATGGTGTTTTAGTGGTGCTGGTGTTGTTTTCTCTCCAGGTGCAGCCCTGGCTCCCCACTGCTGGACCAGGACCTGTCCTAGTCCAGCCCTGCTCAAGCGCAGTGCTGGGAGTTGAAGAGCCCTGTCTCGGGCAGAGGATGTGGGGTTGCTGCATCCCTTCCTCCAGTGCTGCAGGTGGGCATCTGGGAGCTTCCTCAGTGGGGAGGAAGGAGGAGGAAAGAGGCAGCTGCCAGGGTGCAGTGGTGTTGGGTGGCTCCAGCCAGAGCTCCTTCAGCACCCTAAGTCCCACCTGGACTGGTGTGGGTGCCAGGGTGTCTTTGCACATCCAGCCATCAATGGAGCCTAGCGGGACCAGCCAGGGTGCTCACTTGGCCACGGCACCCGCTGGAGCTCAGCCCGCCTGTCTGTGGCATCACCCTGCAAAGCTGTGGCATCACCCCGCTGCTGGGAGAGCCCAGAGCAATCAAAGGCAGCGCAGAGCGCTCGTCCCCTCCAGTCTTGCCCCGGGCCCTGCCTTTAGGCTTCTGAAGGCTTCACCGAAGCCTGTCAGTTCTCATTAATCCCCACATCAAAGCTGGAGCTGCCAAACATCCTGCAGAGATCAGGGCAGCTGCCCCAGCAGGCTCAGAGCGGGGCTGCTTGGGGCAGAGCACCTGCTGGCTGTGGGGTCAAATGGGTGGGAGCAGAGCTCTGGCCCCTGGGCTCTCACGCAGAACCCCAAGGGAAGTTGCCAGGGTTGCTGCAAGGAGAAGGTGTGAGGTGTCTCCTGGGTAGGGCATCTACTGTGTGTATGATGAGTCAAAGAGATCCTGCAAGGAACACAGCAAAAAACAAGGGAAGACGTGTGGTCCTGCACTTTGGGGAGTTCTCTTTGCTGCAGTGAGGTCCCCTCTGCTTCGCTGTCGCTGTGAGACTGGGTTTCTCAGCATCCCCCGAGCAGCCTGTCGGCTCGAGGCAGTTTTGATGCTGCATAGGAAATCTTTATGTTCTGCCAGCCTCGTCCTTCTCCCCGCTCTCCGTAGGGGGCTGGATTCTTTAATGCAGAGTATGAAGCGGCGATGGGTTCCCTGCGTCGGGCTGCTGACTCTGCATTTTGGGGCTGGAAGGGTTGGCAAATCACAGAACATGAGGGATTGGAAGGGACCTCCAAAGATCATCCAGTCCAATCCCCCTGCCACAGCAGGATCCCCTAGATCCAGTC
>JAOXOE010000856.1:5947454-5959194 GCA_028565055.1 Phoeniculus purpureus | reverse complement strand
AGTCCAATCCCCCTGCCACAGCAGGATCACCTAGACCAAGTCACACAGGAACATGTCCAGGCAGGTTTTAAATGTCTACAGAGGAGACTCCACAACCTCCCTGGGCAGCCCCTTCCAGTGCTCTGTCACCCTCACTGGGAAGAAGGTCCTCCTCAGACTGATGTGGAACCTCCTCTGTTCCAGCTCACACCCACTGCCCCTCGTCTTATCATTGGATGGCGCTGAGAAGATGCAGAGGGGGATCCCCTGCTCCGGAGCCAATTTCCCCGCTCTGAGCCAGAGCCAGGGAGCAACGCGGGTCCTGCTGCCGCCGGCAGAGCAGAGCACGCAGGAGCCGGGTTGTCTATCGGGGTTTATCTTTCCCATTAATGGTTTTCTAAATTGGTGGCAGTGGAGCACAAAAACCCAATCTGAACGCGGAGGCCGCCTGATTACCATTGTAATAACCTCGGCTAATACGAATATGATGTGGTGTTAGGCTGGGAAAGAAAACACATTTCTCATTAGCTTTTTGATTAATTACTCCACATAATTTCCTAGGGGGACCTGCCTGCCACTGATTGCCTTTCGCTTTGGACGCCTGCGAGGGCTTCACCTTCACTCACTAATTTTCTTGGTGACATTTGAACGGAGCCCCTCGATTAATCTCCTGGAGGCAGCGCTGCCTGGCCGGGGCACGGGGCAGGTCTGGGCCCTCCCCTCGCTCTTCAGAGCATCCCCTTCACCTACCCTTCTGCGGCTGCTGCCTGGCTGAGGGATCGGGAGGGCTTGGTGCCGGAGCTGCTCGTCCCTTTCGCGGTGACGTTGGGCCAACACGTGTCTCCAGTACCTGGAGTGCGGCCGGCGAGCGCTGCCGGGGCTCCAGCTGTTGGGAGGCAGCTGTTTCCACGGTTGGGAAGAGCCCAATTTCCTTCCTCGCATCACAACATAAATATTTTACAGCAGCTCAAATATTTCCGAGGGTGTTTGATGCCGCCACATGGAGCGGTGTCGGGTGAGGGTGGGAAGGAGAGGGGAACAAGCCAAGATTTGTTTGCTTTCCCTGCTGAAATGGGAATGTGCTGCCTGTTTCTGCCCCATCAGGTTACCCAGAGCGTTGATCTCTGCTCGTTGCTTCGGGAGCAGGTGCTTGGCTCGAGCCACTGCAGCACCTCAGGGTGCTGGTCCTGATGGCAGATCCCATAGCTGGACTGTGCATCCTGCATCCCTTCACCGGTGGAGTCTCCACCTGAGCGGTGAGTGCAGACAGAAGCACCCCCCAGTGCTCCCCAGCCCAGCCAGTTATTTTTAGACCAGAATTAAACCACCGTCGGCTCTGCCAAGCTCTCCCCTGAGCAGAACATCAGGGTAATCCTTCACCTCACCCTGCCAGCCCTGTGAGCGCTGGCTGCGTGCTGCTGGGAGCTCTGTGCCACAAGCATTCTCTGCCTCTGCTCTCCCTGCTGCTGCCCAGGACTTTCACCTCTCTCCCAGGGGTTTGTGAGGGATAAAACCAGGGGCCAGCGCTTGCTTATCCTGCTCACAGGAACCTTCCTGGAACGATGGCTGCAGCCAGAGTGCCAAAGGGCAAAGGTGTAGAGGATCCTTGCTCCTGCCTGGCCGTTAGGCACCAGCAGCTTTTGCTCCAGGAGAACAGACCCTGGCACAAACCCTGACGGCTGCCAGCAACCAGCAGGCTTATGCCCACTATGGGAAGTAGGGAGTTACTGGTAGTTGCCAGCGCAGAGAGAGATCCAGCGAGGAGGCAGAACCTGATGCCAAGGGGCTTTTAATGCGTTTGGCTTCTTTTTATTGTGATTCTTTCTCTCTCTCTTTCTCTCTTCTGGCCAGTGCCAGGCGGGTTGATGAATTATCCCAATATATATTCTGTCTGGAAAGCAAACACCTATCATCGATATCTTTGACAAGTTATTATTCTTCCTTATCAGAATGTGTGCGCATCCAGCCTCGCCATAACTCACCCCTCCCGCGCTCCCGTAGTAGCCAGGCGGGAGGAGCAGGAGGCTGCTCCCGAGTCCCTGGCACGGCCGGGGCGGGTGCTTCTGCTGTGGGGCTGGGAGGAGGCAGCGGGGCTGGGAGCATCACGTCGAGCTAATTCGGCGCCTCCTCACCTCCAGCTGATTGCTGCAAATTAAATTTCACGGCAATGAGCCGGAGGAGCCGACGTGCGGCGACGAAGGAAGAGGGCTGGGTGGCCGCTGGCGCAGCCCGCCCTGGCTCGGCTCGGCTCAGCTCAGCTCAGCGGGCACGTACGGGGTACACAGCTGTGGCTTCGTGCTTTGGGGTTCCTTCTGCCCGTGCTGGCCTGGGTTCCGCCGCAGCGGGATGTGGGTGCTGCTGGGTGCCCCTCCCTGCCCACGCTGGGGCTGCGCTGTGGTGTCAGACGAAAATCAGGCACAAACGAGCAAGCCAACGCTCTGGGTTTTTTTTCTCTCCTGGTAATGACAGTGCTGGACTCTGAAATGAAGCCCAGCGGGGGACCGGCGCTGCCTGGGCTTCGGGAGCGAGCCGAGACGTGCACTGCGGCACGGAGCTGCTGCGGGGATGCTCGGGGGGAGCAGAGGGGTCCCCAGAGGCACAGGGTGCTGGAAGCAGTGGGAGCAGCTCCCCATCCCCACCGTGTGCCTCCAGCGTTTAACTTACTGAGGGAAAAGCTGGTCCATCGTCTCTCTTTGAGGGCAGCAATCCTGCACCCAAAGTTGCTAAGCAGCCGGGACGTGATCGACTCCCAGGGTCTGCAGGGCTGGACGAGAATGCAGCCACCAGGAGGTGAAGGTGAGGGGCAGGACCAGGAGGAGCCATCGGGATGATGGTGATGCCCCTATGGATGCTGCTGAGCCCTGACAGCTCCATCCAGACGTAGGGGCAAGGCTGTGGGAGGGGAGCAGTGCCCAGTGGAACAGCCGAGTGTGGGTTAGTGGGGTTGTGTTTGCACAGAGGAGCCCCGTCTACCCCCCACCCCTCACTGCTTGGGTGCAGGCTGGGCAGCACTGGCACCTTGTGCTGGGAGGGGGCTCTCAGCCTCCCCTGTTTTGGTTTGGTTCCTGTGCCTTTGTGTTTATCAGGGGGCAGAGAAGCAGCTCCTTCGGTGACCCCAGGGAAGAGGGATGCCTTGGAATTAAAGGTGTAGGCTCCTGGGAGCCAGAGTGCTGCTCCCAGCTCCGGGTCACTGGGAGGGCAGATGGGGAGCTGGGCTGTTAAACACCCCCTGACCAGGACAGGGAGAAAAGAAGCTAGTGGACAGTTGTCTCTCCTGCTGACAAGAGTAGAGCAGGGAGCCCAATACCTCCTGCTCCATGGATCTGGGCTTGGGATGCGGCCAGAGCTGCTGCTGCAGTCCCCTTGCTGGGCAGAACATTGGTTCTGGCAACACCTGTGGAGCAGGTGAGGCTGGTGAGAGGAGGAGGAGATGCCAAGGGCTCCTCTCTGCCTTCATTTCCAGGCTGCAAATCATGCTCCCTCAATGATACTGATAAGGACTCAGGCAGAGGGTGGGAGTGTGGGATGAAGAGGGGCGTGTGGGTTTTTATTCTCCCCCTCTCCCAGCTACCTCCAGTGCAGCCTTGCAAGAAGAAAAGCCTGTGGGCATCTGCTTTGCCACTGCCTTCCCCAAGGGCCATCAACATGCAGAGCCTGGGTAAAGGTCCTTTGGCACCAACAGTGTTGTGGTGGGAGCAGGAGCAGTAGCTGGAGCAGAGCAGGAAGCAGTGGGGACGCTTGGGTGGGATGTGCTGCCTTGGAGGAGGATAAGGATGATGATGATGGGCTGCTCTTCGGTTAGCGGTTTCTGCTTGTGGTGTTCTGGGGTGCAGCTGGGCTCCAGGAGCTGCTCCCAAATCCAGGGAGGTGGCTTTTCCCAGCTGGAAATCCACCAGCCAGCCCGCTGACAAGGAGCAGGAGCTGGCCCTGCTGGGACTGATGCTGGGATGAAGGCAAATATTTGGAGGCTGGCAGAGCCCGGCTGGGGTGGCTTTGGAGCCTTTCGGGGGCTGGGATTAGTTAGGAGGAGGTTGCTAGCGGAGCCGGTGGCAGAGCGAGCAGTTTGCTTATTTCACACTTGTGTGGCCACCTGCTCCGAACTGTTTGTTCAGTTTCAAATTCTTTAATTAAAATCAACATAAAACAGATTGAAAACTTCCCAAGGAGGGGGACGCTTGATTTGCTGGAGGATATTGCGGCAGATGAGCCAAAGCGCTTCAGACTTGACGCTGGAGCATTGAGAAGCACCGGTGCATGGGCACCCGGCACTGCCCCTGGCCACCAGCCCCGTGCCAAGGGCAGGGTGCCCCAAGGCACCTCAGCTCCTCAGCCTTCATGGGCTGGATGAGGCTCTGGGCAGTCTGCTCTAGTGAGTGATGTCCCTGGTTCTTCTCCCTAGGGACTAGCGATAGGAGCAGAGGAAATGGGGTCAGGCTGTGCCAGGGGAGGGTCAGGTTGGATCTGAGGGAAAACTTCTTCCCAGAAAGAGTTGGGGAGCCCTTGGAACAGGCTGCCCAGGGATGGGGTGGAGGCAGCATCCCTGGAGGGGTTCAACAACCGGACAACCAGGGTGTTTGAGGAGATGGGTTAGTGGTTGGGGATTGTAGGGCAGATGGTTGGACTGGATGATCTTGAAGGTCTTTTCCAACCCCGATGATTCTGTGACCCTGTGCTCATTGCAGAGGGGTTGGACTAGATGACCTTTGGAGGGCCCTTCCACCCCTGTGCTGATTCTGTTGTTCGTGAGCATTTTCACTCCTTTATTCCACTGCTCTGCCCAGCCTGGCAGGGCCTGGTGAGGGTGGGTGGGGGCACAGTGCAGCATCTCAGCCCTTGGCAGAGCACCTCCTGCAGCATCCACCGAAGCTCCAATTAAGAGGGGCTGTGTGCGACCCTC
Source organism: Phoeniculus purpureus (assembly GCA_028565055.1). Taxonomy (NCBI): domain Eukaryota; kingdom Metazoa; phylum Chordata; class Aves; order Bucerotiformes; family Phoeniculidae; genus Phoeniculus; species Phoeniculus purpureus. Next base: position 5,954,318 of record JAOXOE010000856.1, on the reverse strand, counting down.
TGGCAGAGTCCTGATAAGAACAGACATTTCCCTGGGCATATGGGTTTGTGTTTAGTGGCCGGGGCCGGGCAGTGAATGACCTGCTCCATGCGAGGCCGGCGAGGGGCCAGGGACAATTAGGGGTCTCGTTGGAGAGCGGTTATCTGAAGGCAACAGGCGCTGTGTTCAGCTGCCTGAGAGCCCAGCGGGAGACGAAGAGGAATTAAAACCCAACCCTTTGCAGAGCCCTTTGAATGTGAAGGAGGATTCGCTCCTTTGTGAGGTGCCTTTTCACTTGAAGGGGCTTCATTCTCCATCCCAGTCCCATATCTGCGGGTGGCTGGCTGTAAGTGAGAAGGATGGAGAGGATGAGGAGGGCTGGCAGAATGAGGAAGACTCAGGGGGTGATGAAGGATTGTGAGATGATGAAAGATTGTGGAGTGATGAAGGCTCATGGGGTAAGGATGGTTGGCAGGATGAGAAAGGCTTCTGGGGTGATGAAGGCTCTTGTGGTGGTAGAGGCTTGTGGGATGAAGAGGGCTGGCAGGATGAGGAAGGCCCATTTGGTGGTGAAGACTCCTGGGATGATGAAGACTCAGGGGTGAGGAGGGCTGTCAGGCTGACAAAGGCTTATAGTATGATGAAGGCTCCTGGGGTGGTGAAGACTCACAAGGTGGTGAGGAGGGCTGGCAGGCTGAGGAAGACTCACAGGGTGAGGAAGACTCATGGGGTGAGGAGGGCTGGTAGGATGATGACGACTCATGGGGTGATGAAGGCTCATGGATTGGTGAAGAATCGCAGGGTGATGAAGACCCATGGGGCAAGAAGAGCTGGCAGGATGATGAAGGCTCATGAGGTGATGAAGGCTTTTGGGGTGCAGAGAGCTGTCAGGATGAGGAAGACTCACACGGTGACGAAGGCTCCTGGGGTGACGAAGGTTCATGGGGTGATGAAGGCTCCTGGGGTGAGGACTGCCCCTAGGGTACCCCACGGGGCTGCCCAGAACCAGCACCCTGCGTGTCTCTCCCAGCACCTCCCGCCCCGGGGCCACCAGAGCAGCACCAGCAGCGGCGCAGAACATTCCGGTACCACCAGCCGAGTGTTTTCATAGCAGAAAAGGCTGCACCCCGCCACGTCCCCAGGCCCCGCACGGAGCCCGCGCCGCAGCGAACCCCGCAGCCCCCTGTATTGATTCAATTACTCTCTGCGCTGCAACGCTCTGCCTTCGTGTGATAGCAGCAACCAGAGTTGAAAGGCGCACGGGAAGAAATGATCTGAGAGTCCATATGGCTGAGCGAGCAGCTCGCGAGGAGGGCAGAGCGAGCCCCTGGCTGCGCCGCTCCGCAATCAATAGTGCGAGGAACAATGTCCCGGGCTCCCCCGGGGACCCCCGCGTGGCCCCGCCGGAATCGATCGCTATGCAAATTAATTGAATTCCTGAAACCCACATCGCTGGGTAATTGATGCTTCTTATAATTACCTCCGAGTTAGGAGCTTTTGGAGGATTTCATTGATTCCTGCGCAGGGCAGGGGGCTGGCGGCGCTGGCTCGGCGCTGGCTGCTGCACCAGGGGCTCCCCTGGACCGCGACAGCATCGGGGAGCTGCCCCCAGCCCTGTAGCTCTGGTAATGCAGAGTGGGGTGCAGGGAGAGCTGTGGGGCACCCCTACATCCCTGAGCACCTTCCTCCATCAGCAGGGGCACTCGGTGATGGTGACCACTGGGTGCAGGTGGTGGGGCTGGCAGTGCCAGGCTAGGGGGACATTGGGCTGCGCAGCCTGGAGTTTAGGAGAAAGGGGCTCTGCAGGGTGATGAGATAAAATTGATGAGCTCGTTGGTAATGTGGGTAGTTAAGATCAGGAGCTAATTGTGGGCTTCCTGATGCTACTGTGGGGCTGGTGGGGATACGCTGAGCTCCCCAGTTTGTCTCCCACTGGAACTGGAGAGGGCACATGGGGCTGTGCCAAGCACCAGACTGGGAGCTAGGCGGGATGTGCCCTGTCACCTGCCCAAGACAGGGTGTCATCTGCTTGCTCCCCCTGAAGATGGAAATGGCTCTGCCTGGATGCCCTGGGATTGTTTTATCCTAAACTTTCTCTCTAAACCCTTCTGCCCCAGGTGAGCCCAAAGGTCCATCGACCTCTCCCAGCAGGAGCTGACCAGTGCTTTGTGAGCCTCCTCCATCCTCCAGTGCTGACTGGGAGTGACGTCCATGAGGATCTGGAGCTCAAATGTCTCTGCGGGCACCTGTGCGGCCAGGCAGTGGAGAATGTGGAGGTTTGTGCTGAATGGGAAGCCCTGGGAGTGTGGAAGTGTCGGGGTGGGATGGGGTGCGTGGAAAGTCAGGCCAGAGTGAGTCAGCCCAGGTCCTGAGGGTAGCTGGAGAACCCTTTGTGCTGGAGAAAAGGGCAGGAGGTACCCAACAGCCTCCGCACTTGGGCTGTTGGGGATGCTCAGACACCCCGAGGTGTTGTCCTGGCCAGGCTGGTGGGAGCATCCTCTTCCCACAGGGAAACCCCAGCTGGTTCCTGGGCAGGTGGGAGCTGGTGGTGCAGGGACCTGGCGGGGGACTCTGACAAGGGGGTCCTGTGGGGCTGTCACGGGTGGGTGAGCCCCGGGCTGGCCCCTTGGCAGCAGCGTGGACAGGAGATGGCAGTGCTGCACCGGCGCAGGGCCCCGTGTCCCTGCCCGCAGCCTGCACTGCTGGTGTTGGCTTTCCCCAATACAAACCCCATGGCCACTGGATGCCCCGCGGTCCCACTTAGCACCCGGCCTCATTGTGGGACCAACAGCAACACCCCCACTTAGGGAGCGCAGTGTGGGTCTGGGAGCTGCCCCAGGTGAGGTGGGGAGCCCCAGTGGGTGCTCCAGCCCCTCACCTCCCAGTTATGAGTGTGCTGGAGGCACTGGACATGTAGGCTGGCTGTCAGCAGCTCTGATGGTCCTTGAGACGCTGCAGGAGCAGGAGATGCCCCTGCATAGCCCTGTTGGCCCCACTTGCACCCTCTGGGGTGCTCAGTGTGGGGACACAGCAGGAGGTGCATGTCCCCATGGTCCCCAGCTCGGGACAGGTGCCTTTGGGTTCAGCGTCCAGTCCAGCTCTGCTCCTGGGGGTGCCGCTGGTGCCCAGGTAGCAGGTTCCTGCAGGAAAGGTCTTCAGCCAGGAGGAATTGGTCTGTCCAGGGTTTTCTGTTTGTGAAAGCGCTGTCGAAGGGGGGAGCTGGGAGCAGAGGAGAGTTCAGACAGATCTGATTCCCCTATCTCCGACAAACACACTCACCTCTCCCTGACTGCAAATCAACAGGACATGTTGCAGGGAGAGATCATCTAGAAAGAAATGGATTTTCCCCCTACTGCTTTGCCATTTCTGCTTGTATTTCTGTGAACTGGAGTGATGGGTTGTGAACTTCAAGGAGCGATTTCTGTTCCTCTGTCTTGCCTGATGTGTGGGCACGGGGGCCTCGGGAATGAGGCAGTGCTGCAGCTGTGGGGAGGGGGATGCTGGGGACAGGGCTGTGTCATCCTCCTGTCCCCCAAAGCTGCTTCTCCTTGAAGCCTGCAGCAGAAAACTTTGTTCAAGGTGAGAGGTTGGAAAGGGCAGGGATGGGGGTCTGCCTTTGCCCAATGCCCATCACTGGGTGCCCAGCGCAAGGCAGAGTGGGCTCCTCTGATGGTCACAGCAATAAGCACAGAGCAGCCCCAGTCATAGAATCACAGAATGTGACGGGCTGGAAGGGACCTCTCATGCAGTCCAACCCCTCTGCCAGAGCAGGATCCCCTAGATCAGGTCACACAGGAACATCCAGGCTGGGTTTGAATGTCTCCAAAGCAGGAGACTCCACAACCTCTCTGGACAGTCTGGGCCAGGGCTCTGTCACCCTCACAGGGAAGAAGTTTCTCCTCCTGTTGAGATGGAACTTCCCACGTTCCCGCTTATCCCAGTCACTCCCTTTCCTGTTTTGGTGCACCACCGAGGAGAGACTGACCCCTTCCTTGTGACCCCCCCCACCCCTCAGGTATTTACAGACATTAATGAGATCCCTCTCAGCCTTCTCTTCTCCAGACTAAACAGCTCCAGTTCTCCCAGCCTTTCCTCATAGCAGAGATGTCCCAGTCCCTTCATCATCCTTGTAGCCCTCCATTGGACTCTCTCCAGCAGCTCCCTGTCTCTTGAACTGGGGAGCCCAGAATTTGACCCAGTACTCCAGGCAGGTCTCAATGCACTGGACTGTTTCGTCAATACCGGGAGATCATCTGATCACAGAGAACATTCAGGGAACAAATGCTGAAGGGACAGTGCCCTCACATCCTGGAATCACAGAGCCATAGAACAGTTTCAGCTGGAAGACACCTTCAGGATCGGAGTCCAACCTTTTCCTAGCCCTATCAGCACCACTAAACCTTGTCCCACATCCTTCCCCTGTGCAGGTGATGCCCGAGTGGGTTCCTGGCTCCTTCCCCCTGTGCTGTTCATGGGCACTGGGCTTTTCCAGCAGCTCCTGAAGGGGGCTGGCCCCTTCCACAAAGGGAAGTGGGAGAACTGTAGACAGAGGTTCAGAGCTCCAGGCAAACTCAGTGTCCTCCCATAAGTCAGTCCCTCACCGCAGGCTTTTGGGGTCGGCATGAAAGGCTCCCTGTACCTCCAGCGTGCCGAGTGATTGAAGGGTGTGATTTGCAAGCCAGGCTCCCCTCCCGCTCTCCCCCGTTGTTTATTCACCAGCTCCGAGCAGGTTGGCTGCCAAGGCAAGTACTGGGAAGGTAATAGCCTGGTAGGGGATGAATCCCCAGAGCTGCCAGCAAGCTGGAAAACCGTGATCCCGGCGCCGCCTGCAGTGCTCCTGCCCCGGCGATCGTGGTGTGAAGCAGCATCGCTGGGATCACACCGGGGCTGGCGTTTCGCGTCGTGCGGCTGGCGGTCGCCACGGGCTGACGCGGTCGTTAGGTTCTGGCTCGGGGGCTGTTTGGCCACGAGGGTCTCAGCGAGGGCCGTTGCTGTGGGTTTGAGCCGATGTTCTTCCCGAAGCGGATCTCTGCCGCCGTCCCCTCCTTGCGCTGCCTCTCGCTGCGGAGCGCTGACGTTATTGAGTGTGGCAAGTGGCAGTTCATTAAAAAGCGGGAGCAGATGGGCAAAGGGATTGTAGGAGAAGATTAATGATGCGCACCGACAACCGAATCGGGCGGGTTCGGGAGTAAACACAATCACGGCGGCTCCCCGGGAGCAGGTAGTCCTGCTGTCAGCTCCGCTCTCGTTAGCCAGGGCTGCCCGACGAGGACGGACGCCGCGGCCGCTCCCTTCGCTGCCGGCCTGATGGGACGGCGGGGCTGCTCGGGAAGCGACTGAATTCCCCTCACGGCCCCTTTTCCCCGCTTTGCTCATCCCCTCCTCGTGTCTCCCTGGGTTTTCCGTCAGCGCTGACCTCTCGGGGCTGTGACCTCTCGGGGCTGTGCTCTGGGCTGCTTCACCGCCAGCATCGCAGCCGCTGGCTTTAACCACCGGGTCCGTCTGTCTTTCAGCAGGACAGCAGGCTCCCGCCAGCCTCCCCTCGGGAGGAGAAGCCTTTCATTATCGAAGGGAGCTGCAATTTCGCTGCAATTTGCAGCGCGGTGTTTAAGCGCCGGCGGGGAGGGCAGCGCCGCGGGGCTGGTTGCCCCGAGAGCTGCTGTCGCTCGGGGGGCTGCAGATCCCCGTGGATCCATCCCGGCCGCTGTCCCCACTAATAGGGTGTGTGGGTTGGTCTGAGGCCATCACCACCGCCATCCCCACCGTGGCCACCCGGCACTGGGGGATTGCCAGCGGGGAGGGCCCCTGCCCAGCGGAGCTGCCGCCAGGGCCATAAATAATTTAATAAAGGAATGGTTGGGATGATCCCGTCCTAAATAATATAATAAACCCTAATTTACTCACATTTATCTCCCGGAGTTTTCTCTGAAAGCAGTAATCTTGCATCTTCTACAGTGATGGATTAGCAGGAAGGAAACTCCACTGGGGAATAAAAACCCACATCGTGTAGTTTTTGACGGGTTATTATTCAGTTTTATCTCGGGTTGCTCGTTCCTGGGCCATTACTCATGTTCACAGGGAAATCTTTTTTGCCTCCCCCCTTATTTATTTATTTTTATCGTGACCAGAAGCAGAGATGCCAGCAAATCCCCCCTCCCTGGCCCCGACCTTTCCCTGCTCTGTGTGGTGGGGTGCTGCGCGCAGAGACTGGTGTCTGGTACCCAGGGATGGATCCTGTGGATGGAGCAGAGTATAACTGGGGTGTCGTCTTGTTCTCAAGGGGAGCTGCTGCCCGTGGTGAGGGGAGGGGTGATCAACATCAAGAGAGGGGATTCTGCCCCCCTGCTCTGCCCTGCCCTGCCCTGCTGAGACCCCACCTACAGTCCTGCATCCTGGAGGGAGTAAGGCTCCAGACCTTATAGTGACCTTCCAACCCCTGAAAGTTGCTGTCAGAAGGCTGGGGAAGGCTATTCCCAAGGACAGGGAATGATAGGATGAGGGGTCATGGTTTGAAGCTGGAAATGGGGAGATTGAGGCTGGAACAGGCTGCCCAGAGAGCAGGTAGAGACCCCATCCCTGGGGCCATTCAAGGTCAGGCTGGCTGGGGCTGTGGGCAACCAGGTCTGGTGAGTGCTGGCCCTGCTTGTTGTAGGGGGATTGGACTGGCTGCCCTTTGGATGTCCCTTCCAACCCTGTGATTCTATGATGCTTGGGGCAGCAGTAGTCACCGGGGGGAATAAGAGAGTCTGCCCTCAGTAGTTTCAATTACTGCTACAACTTGCCTTCATTGCATCCTCAGCAGCTGAGTGTGGCAGTGCCCAGGATGCTGTGCCCTGTCGTTTTCCCCTCAGAAGGAAGGAAGGGAGGAAGGGAGGGAGGGAGAGA
>JAOXOE010000856.1:5932241-5945883 GCA_028565055.1 Phoeniculus purpureus | reverse complement strand
GGGAGGGATTTTTGGCTGCCTTGTTTCCACTCACCCGTTGGTTATTAAATGCCTGCAAATTACAGCAGGAACCTGGGGCGGCTGCTCTTGTCTTCATTACCAGGGTGGTTGTTTACTGCCAGGCAAAGAAATTGTGGAAAAGCATGGAAATCCCGAAGGCAGTGGGTCTGCCAGTGCTGCACAGGGTCACCCTGAGCCTTGGTGCTGAGCACAGAGCATCCCAGGTCAGCCCTTCCCGGCTCCTGGTGAGACCAGTTGCGAGCTCCCAGCAGCTCCCAGCTCTGCTGTCGCTCGTGCTCATGCAGGATGCCCTTCCCTCGGTGCAAATCTAGAGCAGCTTTGAGTCTGTTTGTGTTTCCAAGCAGCACGCTGGGTGCACACAGATATAAATACCCATCCCTATCCATACATATAAACACCCATCTCTTGGGGGCGGCGGGGGGGTGGGCTGGGAACTGCACAGCGCTCCAAGCAGAGGGGCTGGCAGAACATGAAGCCCTGGAAGGTGCCCAAACTGTGTGAGCGACAGCTAAAACAAATCAAACCGTGCCCTGGGCTGCTGGAGGGATGCTGGAGCCCTCCCATCACTCCTCCAGCCCCGTAGTCCCTCGTGGTGGGTGCTCAGCAGCATCGTGGTGCCCAGCGGCATCATGGTGCCCAGTAGCCCCTTCCCTGTTTGCCTGGCCTCTGCAAATTTGCTCGGCCTGAGGTGGAGCCTGCAGTGAGCAAACGGCTCTGTTTGTTCTCAGCTCTAATGAAGAGGCAGCAAGTGCTGCCCGGTAACGAATCTGGAGATGATGGTGTTTGCAGAGGACCCCCACGTGCTGCGCATCGTGTTCACTGGGCAGGGCCAGCTCGGCTCTGCTTCCCTGCCGGCTCACGGGCTCCAGTGCTTCTTCCCTCCAGCAGGAATTTGTCTGGGATGGGTGGTGAGGGCAGGAGGTCCTGCACCCACTGTGGGTCTGACTGGGGGATGGCACCTGCTGCTTCACCACAGCACCGGGAGCAGCTCCTCCTGCCCCACCTACAGCCAGAAACCAGCAGCTGGGTCCATGTCCTCAAAGCTGGAGCTGCCTCCCAGCTCCTGGCCGCCTGCCTTTGTGGGGAGCGCAGGGAAATGATGTTTGTTTGCGGAAGGGGATGTCCTTGAGCCAAACAGTGAGATGATTAGGGGCTGCTGGAATTGTCAGCACAGGCTGTTTAATTAGAGCTCCAGTGTTACCCTGTCATCCCACTCCGGTCTTGGGCTCTGTATCCACACAAGGAGCACAGTGTGTCCAGCTCTACCATCAAATTGCTGCTCCAGACCCTCAAGGTTGGTGGGTTGGGGTCAGCCACTGATCATGGAGCCAGCAGGGGCTGCTGAGATTTCTAATTAAGATTAAACAATGCTCCCAGCTCATTAATGCTGCTCTGCACTGGGTGATTGGATTTGCTTGTTTCTTCCCATCCTTGTCCCTCCCAAGGTGGCCTAGACGGCCCCATGCTGGGGGCACCTGGCCACAACCAGCCCTGCCAGCCCCGGGGCTGCCAGCCAGAGGGTCCCGGTGCTGCTGCCTCTCCTGCAGCATCCTCAGAGGGGTGGTACTGGGTACCAGTGCTGGGTACCAGTGCCATCACCGCTGCCAGGAGCCCTGCAGTCCTCCCAGCGTAGATTCAGCACAGAGGCAGGACAAGCAGTCTCCCACAGCTCTGTCAAAGGAGGAAGCTCAGTGCGTTCTTAGACCCTGGTCTGGTGTCTGAAAGGGACCTTAGATTGGATCTCTGCACCAGGAGGACCTCCAGCAAGTATCAGTGACCCAGTGCAAGGCAAGGCTGGAGCCAACAAAGCGCTCTGCAGCATCTGTATCTGAACAGGGGCACAGCTCTGCATCAGTGTTAATCCAAACTCCCAGGAGTCACAGAATCAGAGAATCATTAGGGATTGGAAGGGACCTTGAAAGATCATCTAGTCCAATCCCCCTGCCAGAGCAGGATCACCTGGGGGAAGTGCAGTTATCTGGGCTCAATCCGCCCGGATTGACATCACATCCCAGCACCCATCAGATGGGGGGGTTGATTTGTGGAATCAAAGCCCCTCACTGTGGCCACTGATTGAGTGGGTGCAGAAGTCCTGTCTGTGGCTGCTTTCCTAGTCCTCTGGTTCCCAAGTCTTCTCCTGGTTCCCAAGATTTCCCCTGGTTCCCAAGTTAACTTCTGCCTCCCAAACTTCCCAGTGGCATCATAGAATCATTGAATCATTGTGTCTGGAAAGGGCCTCTAGGATCATCAAGCCCAACTGTTAGCCCAGCAGCTGCCTAGCCCCTAGACCATGGCCTCAAGTGCTCTAGCTACTCACTTTTTAAACCCCTCCAGGGATGGGAACTCCATCACCTCCCTGAGCAGCCTGTTCCAGTGCCCAACCACTCTCTCAGGAGAGAACTTCATCCCAAGATCCAATCTAAACCTCCCCTGATGCAACTTGAGGCCATTTCCCCTCATCCTGCCATTAGTAATTTGGGAGAAGAGACTATCTTCAGCCTGGCTGCAGCCTCCTTTGAGGTAGCTGTAGAGAGCAAGAAGGTCTCCTCTCAGCCTCCTCTTCTCTAGACTCAATAACGCCAGTTCCCTCAGCTGCTCTCCGTAGGACCTGTTCTCCAGCCCCCTCCCCAGCCTCGTTGCCCTTCTCTGGCCCCACACCAGCCCCTCAATGTCCTTCTGATCCTGTGACACCCAAAACTGGACCCAGTGCTCAAGGTGCAGTCTCATGGGTGCAGAGCACAGGGGCACCATCACCTCCCTGCATCCCAGCCAATGGGTCCCCAGCAGGTCCCTAATCCCACCCAGTGCCCACCACACTCTCCTCCGTGCCCCAGGATCGCTCCCTGAGCCACACTGAACCCTCAGCTCCACTCCCCTTAATGAAGAGCCAAATATAGATCTTAATTAAGGCGCTGATGAATTTAATTTGGAGAGGCATTACTGCCTTAACTTCCCGCGCCCGACGCCGTGTTTGTCTAATGTCTAATATGAGCTAAACGAGCGCTTACTCGTTACCACCATAAATAATTCCCCCCACAAATCCCTTCAGATCCATCTCAGCCGCTAATCCGTCTCCTCCTACGGAATATTCATGGGCAGCAGCCCTCCTTCTTCCCACCCCGCGGATCTGAGCAGCAAACCTCCCGACGGCTCGCAAACTTCTAAAATTAGCTGCTGGCAGGGAGGGGAAGGCGAGAGGCGGCGGCGGTGGCGGCTGGGAGGATCCCTGTGGGTTGGGGTTAAGTCCTCCCAGCCCTGATGTCCCCTGTGAGGAGCCGGGGAGGAGGTCCCTTGCAGCTCTGGGATGTCAGTTGTGGCTTGAGAACGTGGAGGTGACAAATCCCCTCTCTCCAAGGTGGAGAGAAGGAGGACCCCCACCTGCTCTGTGGATCCCTTCTGCCACCAACCTCCCTGCACAAGTTCCCCATCCCCTCCGGAGTGATGTGGAAGCCGCTCGCTGCTGCCCAGCAGCTCCTGCCCTTCGCGGCCACTGCAGGTCCATCCATCACGCCGGCCCTTGGTGTAACAAACCCATTTCACACGGAGCTGATGGAGTCAGGGCTCATTGCTCCTGGGATTGCCCAGCCATCCTGAGCTGCACAGTACCGCTGAGACCCCACAGGGCAGCCGGTCCCCCAGCCCCTGGCATGGTGTGCTCAAGGGGTGCTGGTGGCCTGGGGGTGATGGAGCAGACACCTGGGGCTCTGGGATGCAGCAGGAGGGTGGATGGTTGGGAATCAGCCCTTTGGTTAAATAACATTCAGCCACCACTTTGCTCTGCGGAACGAGGGCAGGAGACCAGTGTTGGGAAAAGGGAAGAGAGAGCAAAGCCAGGGCTGTCTCTGCAGTCAGACAAGGGTCTGTGGGGCTGTCCCCAAGGGTTTCTGTTACAGCTCCACTCTTTGAACCCAGAGCAGGATAATGATGGGGGCTTGGGACAGGGAGAACCTTTCCCATGGGAAGCAGTGGTGGGTGGACAGAGCTGGCCTTAGGAAACCAGCACAGAAAGAGCCCCAGCGTGAATTCGGGGTGATCAGGTGTGAATAGGGTGCTGGGTGCCCTTCTGGGGGGCACCACTGTCACTGAGCACTGCATGGCCAGCGGTGGGCACAGCCCCAGCTCTCCTTGGGGTGGTTGACAGTGGGTATCTCCCTGAGGATGGCGAGTGGCAGAGCTGGACTGAGCCTCCCCGAGTGGCACTGAAGGCAGCCCCAGCCCCACGGATGCAGGTGGGTGGCAGGCTGGGGCAGATGCTCTGTTCCCCGCTCCCTCCCGTCCCAGTACAGACCATCAGCTCCGATAACAGAGGACGTGTTTATCCCGAGGGACACAGGCCAGAATATTAGGATGTCAAAACCGGCCGCCTTCGCAATCCGTTACTGTCAGGAGGCAAATAAACGGGAGTCGTGGTTATTTAATTTGGTGCCGGTGCAGGGGAGAGGGTGAGCAGGGGGAGGCTGCAGCTGCCCAGCGAGGCTGAAGGGGTCCAGACCCCCAGGGTGGAGCAATGTGGTGGGAAGGGGGTGGTATCAGTGCGGGGAGAGCTGCTCCATCGCTGCACCGCTTCTCTTAAGGTTTGGAGTGAGGAGAAGCAGCCTTGACCGTGGGCAGGCGGCAGCTCCTTCACCCGAGCCGGGGAAATTTGTACTTGAAAACAAAAAGTGTGTTGGGGTTAAAAGAAAAAAACCAGAAGAAGTCTTTTTGAAGCCAAACATCCCGGCTCCTCGGGGAGCGCTCTGAGTTTGCAGAATACCAATTAAAAATATAAAAGTGCCTGTAAAAAAAAGTAACACATCTAGAAAGTCAGGTTCTGTGACTGGGAGAGTGGGGGAGGCACAGGGTGTCCTTTGGCAATAACAAGGCGAGGGGAGGGAGGGGAAGAGCTGGAGCCCTGCCGCACCAGTGCCTGCTGGAAATCCAGGGTGTTTCACAGGATCACAGGACATTGGGGATTGGAAGGGACCTTGAAAGATCAGCCAGTCCAGTCTCCCTGCCACATCAGGATCCCCTAGATCCAGTCACACAGGGACATGTCCAGGTGGGTTTGAAACATCTGCAGAGAAGGAGACTCCACAACCCCCCTGGGCAGCCCCTGCCGGAGCTTTGTCACCCTCACTGGGAAGAAGGTCCTTCTCACATTGATGTGGAACCTCCTCTGCTCCAGCTCACTGGAACACCCCCTTGTCCAATCACTGGGTGTCCCTGAGCAGAGCCTGGCTCCATCCCCCTGACACCCGCCCTTCACATATTGATCAACATTAACGAGGTCACCACTCAGTCTCCTCCAAGCTCAGGAGCCCCATCTCCCTCAGCCTTTCCTCACCAGGGAGATGCTCCCCTCCCTTCATCATCCGTGTGGCTCTGCACTGGGCTCTCTCCAGCAGCTCTGTGTCCTTCTGGAACTGAGGCCAGAACTGGACACAAGATTCCAGCTGTGGTCTTACCAGGGCAGAGTAGAAGGGGAGGAGAACCTCTCTCGATCATCTAACTACCCCCCTTCTGATGACTGATGGAATTAGAACCATAGAATCATTCAGGTTGGAAAGACCCCTGGGATCATGGCTTGATGGGTCTCATAGAATCATAGAAACATTAGGGATTGGAAGGGACCTCGAAAGACCATCCAGTCCAATCCCCCTGCCACAGCAGGATCTCCTAGATCCAGTCATAGAATCACAGAATATTAAGGTTTGGAAGGGACCTCAAAAGATCATCTGGTCCAATCTCTTTGACCTGTGGCAGCACCCCTGGGCAAGTGGTTGAGTGTGTGTAGCTTTACTGCCCCCTCCCAGGACTCCCCTGCCCCATGCCCTGCCTCAGCGACCTTCATGTTTGGTGAGGAGCTGCGGGGCAGGGGGCTGCTCAGCATCCCCCGGCTCGGGGACGTGATGAGTGACAGGCTGCCGGTGGCAGGGACTGCAGCCTCCCTGCTGATGCCGAGATAATGCGCTGGGTAATAGTTTTCGACAGATTTCATTGAAATATAACAAAATATTTGCATAGCGTTATTAGATAAATGGGAGCTGACTGGAGGCAGAGCTCATTTGGAAATGCGATGTGAAAATTCATTTAAAATGAAAGAATATGGAAGCTTAAGTTTATGGTAATGGATTGATGGCGGAGGGTAGCTAATGACTCCCAACAAACAGATCGCAGCCGCCGCATCCTTTTCTCACCCTCCCTGCCTGGCTGCTGCCTCGGGCGCGCACCAGCTCCTCATGGGGAACCGAGGTACCTCCCTGCTCGGTGCTGCTCAACCCCACTTTATGGGGGGCAAACTGGCCAAGTCATCCTGGGAGCACTGGGAGCCTGCAGGATGCAGGGACCGGGTGCGACGGAGCGGGAGGAGGAGGGAACGGGGCTGCGTAACAGCGGGATAAACGCCGCGGTTTAATTTCCATCTCCCGATGCTAAAGCAGATTGAAATGAAGCGACTGAAAAGCCGCAGATGAGAGGTGGGGAAATTAATAATGCCCCAGCAATAACGGTAATGAGTGGCTGTGGTGGTGCTAATTAGTCTGGAGCCCTTGCTCGGCCCCGCGCTGCCAGTGGAACCAGCTCGCAGGTGAGAGCCAGCCTGGCCGCCCACCTGAGCTGCATCTGCCCGTGAGCACCCAGGGCTGCTGCTGGGGAGGGTGTAGCTAGAGCCTTTAAATAAAGGCGTCGTCCCTCCTCTCTCAGGGTTGCAGGACCTTGGCCAGATGGGATCTGCTGGTGATGGAGGAGACTCTCTGCAGCTGCAGGACCCCCAGGCAAGTCGTATCGCAGCGCTGGGGGCTGTGTGGAATAAGTGGGATGAGCCCTTTGGTGGTGGGGGCAGTGGAGCCCTGGGCACGGGCTGCTGCCCTGCTGGCTGCGGGGTGTCTCTGTGAGTTGGCAAAGTTGGGGAACATCCTGCTCTTTTTCTGCTCCATAGCCTCCGGTGCTGGGGCGGCTGCTGCCTGCCTTGCTGGAGTGATAGGAAGCTGCAGGGCTTCCTCAAGCCCCGTAGAAGTTGGTGGGTGGCTGCTGAGAGAGGTTCCCAGGGAGTGTGGGAGGAAGGGGAGGGTCTGTGTGTGGTGCAGGACCGGGCACAGGGGCTCTCCAGCTGCCTCTGGCACTACTCTGGGCACACACTGGGCTTCTGAGCTCCTTCCAGGCTGTGGGATGGGAGGTGGGAGGCAGAGCAGGTAAGAGAGAGGAGAAGCTCTGCCAAGCAAGGAGACAGCTGCTCCTGCCGTTTCTTTCCAAGACCTCTCCCTGTCATTTGCAGAGAGAAAAACCTTGTCTTTGGGGTGCTGGGTCACGGCAGCCTGAGCAGAGATGATGCTCAGGGGGCAGGAGGAAGCAAACCGGAGCTCGGGAGGTAGCAAGGTGAAGACTTCCGTGTTCAGGGTCACCAGAAGCCTGGCTGTGTAGTGTGAGGCAGTGGGCTCCAGCCCTCTTGCATCGGTGCTGCGGCCATTAGTATTCGGGGCTGGTCGGAGGAGCCACTTAGGCTGGAGACAGCTCGGTGCGGGCACAATTGAAATGTTTTTATAAACGACCAGCCCGGGTTGAGTGACAGCTCCTTCTTAAGCCAAATAAAATGAGAGATAAACCTCCTAAAAAAAAAAAATACAGGAGCTAAACATCCCTCCTGCACTTCATTATGCAGATGTCTTGACCAGTGCTGCAGCAATTAGCAGGCAGGTTCTGGGGGCTCTGACATGAGGTTGGGGTGAGGAAACTGGCCTTCCTCCTCCTCTTCCTCACTGGGCTGTAAACCTCTCCCTTGCTCAAAGGACGTGTCAGTCAAGACAGGAATAGAGGATGAGGGCAGATGTGGGGACAAGTGGCTGTGCTGTGTGTTAGAGCCTCTTCACCCTTCCCAAGCCCTGTGGTGCAACTGGGAGGAAAATCCTTGTGAACCCACAACTCTGGGGTGAAATTCTTGCAGGTTCTGGTGTAAATCTGGTGGGGAGAGGCTGAGGGAGATGGGGCTGTCCAGCCTGGAGAAGAGGAGGCTGAGGGGAGACCTCACTGCTCCCTACAGCTACCTGAAGGGAGGTTGCAGTGAGGCAGGGGTTGACCCCTTCTCCCTAGGGACTAGTGATAGGAGCAGAGGAACTGGGGTCAGGTTGTGCCAAGGGAGTTTCAGGTTGGATCTGAGGGAAAACTTCTTCCCAGAAAGAGTGGGGAGGCCTTGGAACAGGCTGCCCAGGGATGGGTTGGAGGCGGTGTCCCTGGAGGGGTTCAACAACTGGGTAGCCACAGTGTTTGAGGAGCTGGGTTAGTGGTTGGGGGTTATAAGATGGCTGGTTAGACTTGATGATCTTGAAGGTCTTTTCCAACCCTGATGATACTGTGACTCTAAACACTCACCTTCTGTGGCACTAAGTGCCATAGAATCTCAGATCATAAAACCATAGAGACACAGGAAGGTGTCTGGATTTGGGTGGGAATGCCCACAGGAGCAGCAGGTCGCAACAGAAGCTGGTGGAACCATCTGCCCTCTCATTCCCAGGAACTGGGGAGTCTGGCTGTGGATCCTGTAGGGAAGCAGTGTGGGGAGTCAGGAGCTGGGCTGCATCTTGCTGGCAGGCAGGGGATCCAACAAATCTGCTCCATCCACGGCACCGCTCCTGATCTGCTGTGATCTCCCCTCTGATCGCTGGTCCTCATCAACACTCCCCTGTTCCTCCCACTCCCCCTAACAAGTGACTCCTCCTTGATGCACATGATGGGACTTTCACAAGTTATTGCTCTTCTGCAGCAGCGATCCCATCGGTGTCTGATCCCTCCCCATCACTGTATCCCTCTGCCATCGTCACACACCAGGCTTAGTGGCTCTAGATCTGCGTCGAGCTGTTCAGAAATCAATTTCTCAGCTGATTTTGTGTGGCAAAATCCGCCATGCCCGGATCTCTGATACTAATTGAACAAGAGCAATTGATGTTTTAGTAGTAATTAAAGATGGTAATTATTAGCAGATCTCCCTGTGGCCCCACGTGTTTGCTTTGGACTTGTCAAAACTGGAGGCAGGAAGGATCAATCTTAATAAAGTTGGTACTTCAAAGCATCTTCCTGGTAATGGTTTACCACAAGGATGGTGATGGAGTGAGAGGGGGAAGGAATTATCAGGCTTTGGAGAGGGTGGGATGCTGCTTAATTAACAAAAGTTGAAGTCTTTATCCATAAGGAAACCTTCCTGCTGCTGTTTAATCCCAGGAGCCCTGTTAGGGGGTTTGGGCTGTCCCAGTCCTTGCTGCTGGTGCAGTCGGGAGGGGATCCCTCTGGCTCAGACCTGTAACTGAAGTCACTGTGCCCCAAACCTAGGGGAGTCCCATGGAGTGACTTGCTGACACATCTCTCAGCACCTGCTTTATGGGTGTCTTCTTGCTCTGATGTCTCCCTGGGTTTAGACATCCTGTGGGGAGATGTTGGGAGGAAGGCTGGTGGTGGTCCAGCTGCTTTCTGGGGCCCATGTGATGGTGTGGATGTGCTCCTGTTGCCAGCCCCAGAGCAACAGGCATCTCCTGTGCTCCTTCTCAGCTTCTCCCCTTCCTGTGGCTCTGCAAGGCCAGCCCCCTGCCCCTGAAATGGCTCTTGCCTGGTGAGCACAGAGGCGAGAGCAGGATCAGACCTGCTGCATCGCTGCCTCCCTGTCCCCATGGAAACAGCTTCGGGATGCTGGGAGCGGAGCAACTCACCACTTGGGCTGTGGAGGCTGGTCCTCAGCCCTGGCCCCCTGGCAGAAGAGCCCTTGAGCAGGAGGTGGAGGGAGCTGAGGGGAGACCAAGCCTGATCTCCATGTTGTGTGAGGAGAGCGAGACCCTTTCCTTTGCTGGGGGGAAATGGAAATGTAATCAGAAGGGCTTGTGTGGCGCAAATAGAAAATCAGTTTTAATAAATCCAGGAGAAATGCAGAGCAGCTGCCTGCGATGGAAATGGTGCTAAACAGACACTGCTCCAAGGAAAAGCTGCTCTGGTCGGGGGGGGATGCACAGCCCTGGGCTCCCTCCTGCTCCTCACCCAGCTCTGGTGGGGGGGTGACAGAAGCAACCATTGAGCACAGGGATGGCTTCTTGTGTTGGCCCTTGTGCGGCAGCAGCAGCCCAGAGGCTCCAATCCCCTCCTGCACCACCCTCCTCAGAGGCCCCTTTGGTGGGGGATCAGCTCCTGCCAGCACTGCGGTGCTTAATTATAGCTCTGAGGAGGCACTTTGGCTTTATTGCTTCCATTTATTACGAGCCGACCGGTGTCTGTTTTCCCAAGCAGCTATCTGGTCGCATCGTGGCCGATAAGCAGCGCCGGTCTGTCTTCTCACGACAGCCAGAATTTATCACTTTTCCCTTATTTATTTAATTTTTGGGGGGCCAGGCTGTGGTGGTGCTTGGATTTGTCTTGCAGTGATGGCTTGCAGAAGGCTTTATTTTTGCTGCTCAGCCCTAGCAGAGAGACAACCCAGCAAGAGAGGCAGGAGCTCAGTAAAATGTGCAGCTTGGTCTAGGGGATCCTGCTGTGGCAGGGAATTGGACTGGAGGATCTCTTGAGGTCCCTTCCAACCCCTAATGTTCTGTGACTGGATCTAGGGGATCCTGCTCTGGCAGGGGGATTGGGCTGGATGATCTTTTGAGGTCACTTCCAATCCCTAATGGTCTGTGGTACTGGAAGGTACTGGGGTGAAGTTTGTGCTACCTGCCAGACCCCCTCCAATGCTGGTCCTCCTCAAAAGGACCCACTGGGGGTTCTGAGGGGAAGAAGGAACTGAAAGCCCCACAAATTGCAGCTGGGTATGTAATTTGCCCTCGTGGTTAAGTCCCTGTCCCTGGATGTGTTTAAAAGTTGCTTAGATGTGGTGTTGGGGGATCTGGTTTAGGGGTGAACTTGTAGAGTAGGGTTGATGGTTGGACTCAATGATTCCAGGGCTCTTTTCCAACCTGAATTGATTCTAATTCCATCAGTTGTCAGAAGTGGGGTGGTTAGCAGATGGAGAGAGGTTCTCCTCCCCCTCTACTCTGCTCTGGTGAGACCACATCTGGATGACTGTGTCCAGTTGTGGGACCCCCTGGTTCCAGAAGGATGCAATGCTGCTGGAGAGAGCCCAGCACAGAGCCACAGGGATGATGGAGGGAGGGGAGCATCTCCCTGCTGAGGAAAAGCTGAGGTCCCTTCCAATCCCTCATGTTCTGTGATTCTGTGATTGCTGCAGCTGTGGGACAGAGGAGACAGAAGCTGCTGCCACAAGTTGCAGTGGGGGGAGAGCTCAAGGCAGCAGTTGCCGCTGGGTGACAGAGAAATCTGAGGGAGAAGCAGAGAGAGGAGGTTTCTGCGCTGCCACGCGGTAGTGCGGGCAGGGGAATCCATCATCCTGAGCCTAATCAGTTAATGCTGATAAACTGCCAGCAATAACTGACAATTGAGCTGGGGGCTTTGGGCTCCGAGTTCATTCGTTCTGAAAGTGCCAGAACTAACCCATTAAAACCAGAGAAGCACAAAAGCAAAGCCCTGGCCCCTGCCTGGCTGCCCTAATGAAGGCTGCTGGTGATTCTTTTAAGTGTGGATGATGATGTGTTTAGCGGCTATTGATGCCAGAGGTTTAGCCCAGGCTGGAAAAGCCGCTTGGTGCTTTGAAGAAAGGAGTTTGCGTTGATCCCTGGCAGCTTTCGCCCCGGGTGCCGGCTCCTACAGTAATCCTGGGGGAGATGGGGTGGCACCAGTGGGAGTGGGCTGTGTGTGGGGTACCCACAGGATGCAGCTCGTAACATGGGGTGTGATGGTGGGGGGATAGTGTAGGGTACAATGATTATGGAATCACTGAGGTAGGAAGAGACCTTCCAGATCATCCAGTCCAACCATCACCCCAACCCCACCCTGCCCACCTCTGAGAGCCACAGCTACTCTGTGTTTGAACCCCTCCAGGGACTCCCCCATCGCTGGGCAGCCTGTTCCAACCCCTGACCACTCAGGGAAGTGATTTCTCCTGATGGCCAACCTAACCCTCCCTTGGAGCAACTTGAGCCTAATTTCTCTCACGCTCTTGCTAGTGATTTGGGAGAATGATGGGGTGTGGGTGGGGTTTGATGATGAGGTGGGTGTGATATGATGATGGGATGAGTAGGGGATGATGGTGGGGGGTGTGATGTGATGATGGGGTGTCATGCTGCTGCTACTCTGGTTCTGTCAGGGAATTGGATCCTGCATCCTGCTTAGTGTGTGTTTGCCTGCCCTTTGTGACTTCCACAAACACCCTGCTGTGCTTGCACCAGAGGGCTTGTGGGGCTTGGTGAGGTGTTGGCCAAAGCCACAAGGCTGTGGGTCCCCATCTCGACCCACTCTTGCCCTTTAACTTCTGGCACTGCCCACAGAACAGAAGGTGAACAACTTGACCTCTAGTTTGCCAGATCTTGGCACTCCATCCTCATGAGGAGCTCTGCAGGGCTGGGCAGCTGAGGGCCATGTGGGTACTGATTCAGTACCCCGGGGACCTGGGGTCATTTCACAGCCCTGCATCCCTGGGGCTGGCTGCTGAGCTTGGCCCTTAGCATCTCTTCCAGCTTCATCGGCTCTGCAGACAGACATCTCCAGGTTTATCTGCCCAGCAGCCTCATTCCATTAAAAGGAGCAACTTTCCCGTAACCCACCCAGCCAGGAGCAGCTGCTCCAGGTGTCCATCCCCAGTAGCAGCGACTGGAGCAGTTCCCTGAGCTGCCTCTCCTCTAGCAGAGGGGATTTCTTCCCCAAACCTGCGCTGGGGTTGGAACTTTCCAGGCACTGAGACTCCTTTAGGCAAGTTCCCTGTTTAATTACCCTCGTGGCAGAGCCCGGCGCCTCTCCGCATCCGCCTGCCTCTCGCTCCCAGCCACTAGCTTTTTTCCCCTGCCTTTGTTGTTAGTGAAGAGCCTCTATTATCAATTTCCTTTTGTTCTCGGTGTAGGTATTTAAAGACTTTGATCAGGTCACCTCATCACCTTCTCTTTGTTAATCTGGAGAGACTGAACTCCTTGAGACTCTCGCGGCGAGGCAGGAATTGTGCCTCTGCGTCCCTCGGCTGCTTTGAAAGTCCCAGCCAGAGAGTCGAAGGTTGGGCACCTGAAAACGAGGGGGGATCCGGAGCTCTCACCCCGCTGCGGTGCTCCGTGTCCCCCCCGCCTTTGCAGAGGGCTTTGACATTGTGCAGGGACTGTGCCAGTGACTCTGCTGGAAAGGTTCTGTCCCCGATTTTTTTTCCCTTTGTGTTCCTGTGATGGATAATAACTCTCAGGAGCTGATTTCCCAGGGAAAGCCTGGTTCTTCTCCGCGGCTGCCCCATCCCAGCGGCAGTCTCTGCCCTGAGCCGGCTCCCCTGTGCTTGGAGCTGCGGGAGGAGATGGGGAAATGCTGCTTCCTCCTCCAGCGTCCATGAAGGTTGGATTTTGATGATCTTAGAGGTCCTTTCCAAACTTCCCCCCCTCTACTCTGCACTGGTGAGACCACATCTGGAGTGTTGTGTCCAGTTCTAGGCCCCTCAGTTCAAGAGGGATGTGGAGCTGCTGGAGGGAGTCTAGCATAGAGCAAAGAGGATGAGGAAGTGAAGCACCTCACTTATGAGGAGAGGCTGAGGGAGCTGGGTCTCTTGAGCTTGGAGAAGAGGAGACTGAGGGGTGACCTCATTAATGTC
>JAOXOE010000856.1:5891059-5932141 GCA_028565055.1 Phoeniculus purpureus | reverse complement strand
TCCTTCACTGGAGATGTTTAAAACCCTCCTGAACATGTTCCTGTGTGACTTGGTCTAGGTGATCCTGCTGTGGCAGGGGGATTGGACAAGGTCATCTTCCAAGGTGCACTTTCTGACCCCTAATGATGCTAATTGCTGCTTCCTCCTCCAGCCTCCACGAAGGTTGGATTTTAATCTTAGAGGTCCTTTCCAACCTAACACACTTTCCAACCTTAATCCATGGGGCAGGCAAGGACTGTGCTCACACCCTCTGCACTGCTGCTATCCTACAGCAGCAGAAACCCCATAGCCTGAGCGTAGGCAGAGCCTGAGAGTTACTTTCCTGGAGACCTGGCAGTGCTCCTGGCTTTGAGGGCTCCTGTGGATGGGTTGGGGAGGACTAAGTTTAAGCTGGATCTGCAGACCCTTCTGCACAGCAGAGCTGGGAGGTTGCAGGAGCCAGCTCCAGGGAAGCCTCCCGGGAGCCTGCTAAAGCCTCCCCATCAAAGGCCTTTAGTCTTTGCAGGAAACAGGATTGTGGAAAGCCTAAATGATCTGGAGAGGGTGTCTCCCCTCAAAGGGGGCTGCTTCCCAGCCCGGCTCTGAATTTCAAGACTTCTCACTGTGCTCTTGGCTCAGCTCAGTCTCCAAAGCACCAAAGGGCAGTGTGTTTGATGGTTTTCAGCACTGGGATTACCTGCCCTGGTAGCTCTGATACCGTCAGCATGGCTGCAGGGCCAGGCAGGCTCTTCCTATAGCTAATCCCCCCTCATCACCCAAATCCTCCTCGTGTCGTGAAGGCACTGCCAGGGCAAACCTCAGGGCTGCTGTGGGGAGGGCAGAGCAGTTCCAGGCTGCATTGCAGCCCCTGCTGCCAAGGTGTGGAGATGGAGCCTTCCTCCCCTCATCCTCCTCTTCCCCAGTGTAATGAGTTGTCAGGCCAGCGAGGCTGGACGGGGTGCAAGGGGTCCTGATGAGATGATACAGCGACGATTCCATTTCATCTCGAATTTGACATTAAACTTTAATAGTCTCAAGGACAAGAAGCCAAGAGATATCAGATGTAATGAGATAAAGCAAAGTTTCTCTGACAGCAAATTTGATCACAAATGGGCTCTGAGATTGCTTCTTTGATATAAATGAAACATAATTCATCTTCCAGTGCCTCCAATGGGCTCTGAGGCCGTGGGTAATCACAGCGCCGCCGTCGCCCTGCTCTGATGGGTGCCAGTGGGCGCAGGAGCCCTGGGACCCCCTCGCTGGCCCTGGCTGTGCTCCTCAAGTGGTGGTGCCGATGCCACCTGAGCTGGGTGCTGCCTCCATCTGCAGCCAGACTGTGCTGCTGCTGGTCCACATCATAGAATCATGGGCTGGTTTAGACTGGAAGGGATCTCAGAGGTCCCCAAGAACAAAGCCCCTGCCATAGGCAGTGACACCTCCCACCAGACCAGGGTGCCCACAGCCCCATCCAACCTGGCCTTGGACACTGCCAGGGATGGAGCAGCCACAGTCTCCCTGGGGATCCTGTTTCAGGGCCTCAGCACACTCACAGGGAGGGATTTCTGCCTCAGATCTGACCTAAATCTGCCTTCTTTCTTCAGCTCCAGGCTGTTGCCCCTTCTCCTATAGCTACAAGCCCTTGTGCAAAGCTCCTATCCAGCTTCTCTGTAGGACAGATGGACAGGCAAGACACTCTCCTCTCTGGGGGCAGCAGTGGCTGCTGCATTTTGTGCTCTGGGAGCCTGTGCAAGCTTAGTCCTGACCATGAGATGCTGACAAGTAAAGCCTTGGCTCCCTGTGGTGGTGCACGGGGTGTGGGGATGTCTCCAGCTGCTTTTCACAGAATGGTTGAATCATCCAGGTTGGAAAAGATCTTCAAGATCAACCAGTCCAACCATCCGCCCTACAACCCTGACCACAAACCCATCTCCTCAAACACTGTGGCTGCCCAGTTGTTGAACCCCTCCAGGGATGCTGCCTGCACCCCTCTCCCAGGCAGCCTGTTCCAAGGGTTCCCCACTCTTTCTGGGAAGAAATTTTCCCTCAGATCCAACCTGAACCTCACCTGGCACAACCTGACCCCGTTTCCTCTGCTCCTATTGCAAGTCCCTAGGGAGAAGGGGTCAACCCCTGCCCCCCTGCAACCTCCCCTCAGGCAGCTGTAGAGAGCACTGATGTCTCCCCTCAGCCTCCTCTTCTCCAGGCTGGACAGCCCCAGCTCCCTCAGCCTCTCCCCACCAGACCTGTTCCATTCCCAAGCAGCAGGGTGAGGTGCAGCTACTGGTCTGGAGGATCCAACCCAGGGCCAGCAAAGAGTGATGGAAATGAAGCAGATAGCTGTGGGCAGCCTGTGGACTGCGTTGAGTTCCTGTAGAGGTTCATTGAGCTGTCAGAACAGAGCAGCTCACTCAGAGCTCTGACTGCAGTTGGCTGAGCAGAGCGAAGGGCTGAGTGCGTTGGGGAAATCATTTGCAACACTTGGCCAAGCTCTGGTTGCAGAGATTAATTAGTTGGTGCTTGAAGAGACTGAAGAGAGGTGAAAGATTGCCCAGTGCCATCAATTAGTCCTGTGGAAGGCAGTGCTGGCGTGTGCCTTGCGCCTGGCTCTGCAGAGCTCCCAGAGTCATGGAATCACAGGGTTGGAAGGGACCTCCAAAGGGCAGCCGATCCAACCCCTCTACACCAAGCAGGGCCAGCACTCACCAGACCTGGCTGCCCACAGCCCCAGCCAGCCTGACCTTGAATGGCTCCAGGGATGGGGTCTCCATCTACTCTCTAAGCAGCCTGTTCCAGGGATCCCCCACTCTCAGTTTCAACAACTTTCTCCTCCTATCCAGCCTCACTCTGCCCTTTTCCAACTTCAGACCATGACCCCTGGTGCTATCGTTCCCTGTCCCTGGGAACAACCTTCTCCAGACTTCTGGTAGCTCTTTTCAGGGGTTGGAAGGTTAGTATAAGGTCCCCCAAAGCCTCCTTCTCTCCAGGCTGAACAACCCCAAGTCTCTCAGCCTATCCTCAGAGCAGAGGGGCTCCAGCCCTCTGAGCATTTTCATGGCTGCCTCCTGTTTCTGGTCCAACATCTCCTCATCCTTCTGGTGCTGGGGGCTCCAGAGCTGGACACAGGACTGCAGGTGGGGTCCCACCAGGGCAGAGCAGAGGGGAAGAATCCCCTCTCTGGTTCTGTTGGCCACTCATGGTCTGGTGCTGCTCAATTTGTGGGGAGCTGGAACCCCAGCAGTGACCCATGTGCTCAGCATTGCATGGTGCAGGATGAGCCTCAGCAGCTGCAGGAGGAGAGTTTGAGGAACGGGGGTCTGGCCAGAGGGTGTGAGGCAGAGCAGCTGCTGTGCTGTGGGTTCTCGGGGTGCTGTCCATTCCTCTCCATAAGAACCCCTGTGTCGCTGCCTGGCAGAGGAGGGGTCTTAGCCAGCTGCCAGCACTGGTGGTACCGGTGTTCTGTGCTGCAGAGGTGATGCCCTCCATGCACCCAGCACCCTCCCTGCGAGCACCGAGCTCGCTCACCTCCCCGAGCTGATCCTAGAGCTGCTGGTGTTGCTGCTGTAATTACAGGGGATTCATTTTGTGCTGTTTCCTGATCTTGTTATGATCTTAGTCATCAGGATTAATTTCCCTCTGTGTTTTTCCTTTCCCTTTCATGTTACCAGCGGCTGGAGGAGATGACACATCCCGACGGCCTCTGGGTTGGGTGAGGTGCTGCCCGCAGAGTGACCTTTGCTGGTGCTCAAGGTGCCACCAGCAATGATGAGGCCCCCGAGCCCCAGACTCACCCCTTCCCTTGCGATGTCTGTGGCACCTCCATGTTGCTGTGCTGAGTGTTTTGTGGATCTTCAGGGCTCTCTGGGGGCTTTGCCCACAGATGGTGATCTGAGCAGATCTGAGGGGGCTGGCACTGGGCTGTAGGACCAGGGCAGAGGGGCTGGTGGCTGTGGAAGCCATAGCCCTGCACGTGCAGCTCCATCAGCCTGCTGGCACTTGCTCCCTCTTTTAATTGCGGAGACAGACTTGGTGTGTTTGTTCAGCAACAGGCAGATGTGACTGCAGGTTCTAGGGGCACTTCGAAGTGATGGCTCCCTTTGGGGAGACTGTGGGAAGGGCAGAGAGGAGTGAGCTGTGTGGGAGCAGGATGGAGAGGGAGAATTTTGGCCATGAGCACCCCCTCAGTGTTTCCCAAGGTCCAGGTTCCTCCCCTGGGGAGTGCGGAGGAGGGAGAAGCTGCCCTGTCCCTGCTGCCACCAGAGATGGGGGAAAACCAGGGGGCTGTGGCACCTTTGTGAGCACCAGTGCAGAGAAAACTGGACTAGATGATCTTTCGAGGTCCCTTCCATTTCCTAATGATTCTATGAAAATGTAGCTGCCCACCTCAGTCATCCTGGGAAGCAGCTTTGGGGTCAGCTGGGGCAGCCCCAACTTCCATGGGTGCAGGACCGAGTATTGAGGTGCTGGGTGGGCAGGGAGCTCCATTAATAGTCTGTGGGGGAAATGAACAGGAGGGGTTGGAGTGGGGTTTTTTTTTTTTATTATAAAGAAGCCTGAAAACCAAAGGTGGCAGCTGCTTCATTTCCTGTTTCTTCCCCCTCGTGTTTTTATTGTCATTAAATTGCTCCCAGCGACCCGGAGTGGGTTGGTGCAGTGGCAATTACAACTCCTGGGGGGATTAAACCTCGAGCACACGCACGGCCTGCTGGCTGCCTCTAAAGGGCAGGGCCAGAGCTGTGGAGCAGCCAGCACCCGTCACCCCAT
Organism: Phoeniculus purpureus; assembly: GCA_028565055.1. Lineage (NCBI taxonomy): Eukaryota > Metazoa > Chordata > Aves > Bucerotiformes > Phoeniculidae > Phoeniculus > Phoeniculus purpureus. The sequence continues at coordinate 5,927,401 of JAOXOE010000856.1, read as the reverse complement.
TTACCCTGCTGAGTCCCCGGATGGGCACCCCCCAGCTTGGATATCGGGGCGTGAGAGTGGCACCGCTGGGCTGGTGGGTGCCGGCTGCTCCCCTCCTCATCCCTTGGAGAGCAGCAGCAGCAGGGTTTTGCGGCTCCGCTCTGCAGCCAGAGAGGATATTTTCATTCCCCTCGTCCTCGCTGCGTCGCGGGGTTGAGTGCCGGCTGCTGATGGGGTCCTTCCTGCCTGCAACTCCTGGTGAATATGAAAAGTCGAATTGATTCCCTCTAATAAATGAAGCAGTTGGATGTCTCATTTGTAACTTGACATCCACGCCGGCGCTTCAGCTGCCGCTGCTCACCCCTGGCTGGGAGATGCACTTATTAGGATGGCAGCGGCACAGCTACTGCCGCTTGCCGGGAGCCAATCTATCTGCCATCCGCTTCGGGTCGGGAAGGAGCCGCTGGCGGGGGCAGCGCGGGATGGGAGCGGGAGAGGGGTCTGGGCTGCCTTTGGATGTCGACTTTCTGCCCATAGATCACTGTCTCGTTCATCGAGTGTCGCTGGTGGAGGGGTTTGCTGAACTGGCAGCGGTGCTCTTGTTGCCAGTCAGTGCTTGCTGAGGGCATTTGGGGACAAGGAACGTGGGGTTTGCCAGGCTGTGTGGCCACTGTACAGGCTGCTGTGGCCACTGCTCAGGTGTGTGTTTCCCTCGGTGCCCGTCTCTGATGGTTTCTTTGTTCCCTGCCAAGCCGGTGATGGAGGTCAAGGATTGTTCCCGCTGTGGGGGCCACGGCGGGGTCGGGGTCCACGCGAGCCCAGTGATGGAAGTGATTTTACCCGCTTCCCCTCCCCTCCGCTTTCTGCTGCGGTTCCACCACAGGACCGAAAACAATCACGATGAATCAGAAGCCCTCCCTCGGTGTCGGCGAGGTGCTGGGAACTCGGGAGAAGAGTTTATCCATCCTAAATAATAATGCACTGGAGCTGCCAGCTCCCCGCTGACCCAATTTGCATGGCGCTAAAAATCAACGACCCGGTGGCTCTTTGATGCGAGAGAAGAGAGTCCCGAGGACTCGGTGCCGGACTATCCAGGGACGCACGGGATGCTGGCAGCTATTAGCAGTGAGGATGCTGTCACGGGCTGGCTGTGCCCCGGATTTCACACCAATCTAACAAAGGGAGCTCGTGGCTGTGAGCGCAGAGCCCGGGCTGATTAAATCTTTGTTTAAGAGTTCCAGAGCTCCATTACCTGCATCGGGAGGGAGTTAATTAAACAAGGGAGGTGGGAGGTGGCAGCCAGCAAGGCTCAGGGCATCTCCAGGGAGGCAGCGGCGCATTGCTCCTCCGGTCTGTGCCAGACTGGAGAGAACCTTGGCACAGCCCGTCTGCTCACGTCTGAGCTGGTCTTCTCTGGGCTGGGGGGCAGCTGGAAAATCCTAGTGTGGTGCCTCTGCCAGCCCTGGGGTGCCCAGTGAGCTGGGCTTTACTGGGTGCCTCGCTCGATCAGAGTCTCCTTCCAGCACCGGAGCAGCCACTGCCTCTCCAGGCCTCCTACTTGTTCCTGGGATATCAGGCTGCCCGTAATCGGTTTCCACTTCCATTAGGCGCGTCCCTGTCAGGAGCTGCAGGCTCGGTGGCAGCCACCCCGCTGCTTCCATTTGGCTGTACGAGGCAATAGATTAGATTCCTGTTTGCTTCATGGGAGATCCCTGGTGATATCAATTAGATCTGTCAGGGGCACCTGCGGGAATACTCCTGCCTTTATTTATTTATTGGAGTCAAAGGCTTCGCGGGCTATCGCAGTCAGACACATAATGTCTCTCTCCCCTCTTCACTCACACTCACTCTGTTGCTTTTTATGGCTCCTAATAAAGTGCAGCAAAGGTTATTGCCAGAGGAGAGGCTGTTGCTGGACTGATACCCAGCTGTGGGGGCTGGAGCAGCTCTGCCCGCAGAGCCAGGCATGCGCTCACCCCGTTTGAACCAGAGCAGGGATGAAGCATCATCCCCACTTCCGCTGCTTTTGGAGGGTCTCACCTCCTCCTCAGTGCACCCAGAGCAGGAGGAGCGTGGTGGGCACAGCCCTCCCCGGCACATCCTGAGCACCGCCGGTCCTGCAGCGAGAGGCACCCGAGCAGATCTGATGAGACCCAGGAGAAAGTGGTGCCAATGATTTCAATCTCTCGGCGCCGGAGAGGTGTGAGGGCAATGAAAGGAGCCCCGATGATGCCTGACATCCTCATTACAGCAGCTGGAGCAGGTGCTTCATTACAAGGTTCATCCAGCCAGGCGTGGGGAAGGGAAATGTCTGTTAATGATCCCGATTCCTCGTGGAGCAGCCTGGACAGATGCCCCCTTCTCCTGGCAAGACTCAGGGGATTAGGGAAATAGTGTAAAAGGAAAACATTTAGCTGCCCTGGAACTCAGTTCATCCTTGCTGATCCCAGGGAGGGCAGTGTGCAGATGAGGGTTCTGCAGAGCATCTCTGTGCCCGGCTGGGCTGGTCCCCTCTGGGGCTGTCTGCAACAAAATCCCAACAAATCCCACAGAAGTCCTGGTCTTGTTGCTCTGTGAGCTGCTTTAGCTGCGTGTTCCTCCGAGCCCATCCCGCAGCAGCCTGGCTGTGTTACAAGACCTGTTAATCTGCTCCCTATGAAATACTGTTGGCTCCTGTCATCAGCCGCCTCCTGTTCCCACCGAGGTCAAGTGGGGATCTCCCATCCATTTCAATGAGAAGGGCCAGCCATAAACCAGGCTTTGTGGGTACCGGCTAATGAATCCCTCCCATGGAGCACACGCTGCTCGAGGGCAGCTCCTTTGTACCCCTGGGAGTGGATTTCTCCACCGATTTGGAAGGTTATTTCCGTGTGACGGGTGGTTTTTCTTTTTTTAGAGGAGGGATTTGGGTGGTCTGTGGATTCTGCTTCAGCCGCCTCTTGCTGGGGTCCCTCGGGATGAGCAGGGTGAGGTCCTGCCCTTTGCCACCCCATAGCCTGGCTCCAGGGTTTTTAGCTGTGAGCAGCTGGTGAGTAACTTGGCGGGTACCCACCTCGGGATCTGTGGAGCTGCTCAGCTCCCCCCCTACCCCTGGGTTTGCTCTGGCTCTGGGAGTGAGTCCCATTTGAATGTTAATGCCTCAAAGATGAAACCTGGCTGATTAAATTTTAGACTTGCAAATGGATTTGGTAAATAGATGTTAGGGAAGGCGGGACAGAGACTGCCTGCCTTGATAGCAGATCCAGTAAATAGCAGCACTTTGTGATTAGGTGAGAGATTCACTCTCGGAAAGCGCGAGTCTCGAGGGGCTGTTTTCTGGTGAGAAATCCTTTAAGTAAATAAATTTATGGCAGTTTTTCTTCTCCCAAACAACAAAAAAATGAAAAATAATGAAAAAAGGGTCCCTTAGCTACTTCTCCCAGGCTGGATAGGAAATGCAGCAAGTAGCAGCCACGCTAGACCAGAGCCCTGCTCAGGAGAATGAGGCTTGTGGCCACTCCAGCAGTGTCCTGGAGGACAGCAAGACCCAATATCAATAAATCACAGCCTCTGCCTCTGCTCTTGTGGAGGTTGTAATGGTTTGGGGGGGTAAATGCTTTGGAGTTTGGTTCCTAGTGCCGTCCTTGGGTACAGGCAGCCTCTGTGGGGCTGAGGCAGGCAGGATGATGCTCCAGAGGTAACGGGTTGGGATGATGCTGCTGCTGCAGGGATATAGGGCAGGCAGAGCACCGGTTGCTCCTATCTATGTGAAGGAAAACAAAGATGGAGGGGAAAGAGGAATCCTTAGCCCCTGCCCAGCCCTGGCAGCAGCAGCCCCCATCTCAGTGGCAGCCGAGGCTGGATTGTTCCTGCTTGGCACCCAGATCTATTTTCCTTTTTGCTGTGGAAAAGAAAGGCCGTGTTTGAAATACCTTTAAAAATGCAGATAGCAGGGCAAACCGCATCGACCTCTGCGTATAATAGAGAGGGAAACTTTAATAACAGTATTGCATTCATTCTTATCGGGAGCTGTATGAAATATTGAGAAGGAAGAAGAAAAAAGGCAGTGGTGAAGCTGGAGCTGGGGTTTAGCTCATATTAAACCATTTGTCTTTTGCTCCCCTGCTGAGCTCCAGCACACGGGGCTGCTCCAGCCCTAAATTCTGGGGAGAAACCCAGTGTAGGCAGCCGTGTCCAAAGGGAAAGGGCTGCCTGGCAGTGGGCAGATGCTTCCTGCTTCCCTCTGTGGCAGCATCTTTCTTGCCCTGGGTGATTTTGAGGATCAATTTGCTTCACTAACAGAGCTGGGCATGGGGGGTTCCTGCTCCCTGAGGTCCTTTTGCTCCCCAGCCCATTGTTCTGCTGGGCATCTCCCAGGACTGGGTGCCAGGACTACACTGGTTTGCAGTTCTGCTGGGGCAGCTGGGGAGTGCCCATGGAGAATTACACTTCGTGTTTGCCCCCTGAAATCCCCTCTGCTCTTCCCGTTCCACGTATTGGAACAGACACCATTGGTTCGTTCAGGGTGGTCTCCAAATTACACTGGCTCCAAGCAAACCAGTTTACCCGAGGGGATGGGTAACCCCTCAGTACCTGCTGCAGCCAGCCGGGAGGAGCTGCTGCTCAATCCTCATTTCTCTGAGACAGACAGAGGAATGGGGTAGTGGGATGAGGCAGCACTGGGAGCACTGGTTTTCATCCAGTGGATGAGTCATAAGGGGATGGTTTGGCTGCTGCTGGAACTGAGTGTGTAAAGAGCACCTGGCTCTCTCCTGAGCACAGAGCAATGGTCAGAGGGGCAGACCCTGGGGTTTACAGGGTTGTCTGTGGTGTTTCTTGAAGCCTTTGAGACTTTGGAGGGTCTCAGACATGACAGAACCCCCTGGAGGAAGGAACTGGGTGGGGAGAAAGAATAATTCGGGTTTGCTCCACATGAACAAGGGAGTTGAGGTTTCTTTTGGACCCGTCGAGTTGTGGAGTTCCCCAGGACTCCTTTCCTGCTGGGAACCCGAGTGAAGACACCAGGCTCCGTGCTGGGTGAATTCCCAGCTTCTCCAATGTGGGATTTGGGGCTGTTGAGCCCTGGGAATCCTCCAGTCCACAGCACTGGGCATGGCTGGGCTCACACCCAGCTAAACCCCTGAGTTTGTGTCAGAAGCTTCAAACCCCAAAACACCAACAGCAGGACACCATCCAACCATCCCTTACCCAGCAGGATGTGAATTTTGAGGGCTTTGGGGTACATTGGGTCTAATTCCCTTTCTAAGATCCTCCTGCATTTCATGGCTGCTGGGCACAGAGTTTCCTTGTCCAGCTCTCTGGGGACGGCTCCTGCCATTTACCTGCTGTCCCTGCTAAGACCTCCCCCCCACCATGCTGGGGGTGCTGTTGGGGTGCCAGAGCAGATGACGGGGCTGGGCACCACCGGCGGCAGAGCAGACACTCTCCTGGAGCCGCAGTAGCCCGAGCTCATCCTCGTGGGCGCTGCGGTGGGGTTTGATTTGACAGGACGCCTGGGAAAGTCCTTTAAATAAAACATGAAGCTGCGGTGCAGTTCAGGCTGGAGCGCTGCTCGACAGCCGCCGCGGTGCGTTATCGCCTGATAAACAGGCTGCTGCTCCGCGATGGCATCGGCAGCCCCGTGCCCCGTGCGCAGGGAGGTGCCTGCGGTCGCGCCGGGCTGGTTGCTCTGCATGAGGATGAGGTGGGGTTGGTGTTCCCCAGGTAAACACTGGCCTGATGCTGCGGGGAGGAGCCTCCAATCGCTGCCTCTAACCACGGCGATGGGGAAATCCATTTGGCTGGAGGTTTCGGAGGGGCTTTAAAAAGCCGAAGTTCCTTCCTCTTGGTGGGGCTGTTGGCTGGCTCTGTGCTGGGTGGGGGATCAAGCTCCGGGCTGTGGGGTGAGCGAGGGTGTAGATGGAGAACAGACAGCTCTTTGCCTCCAAGCTACAGGTGGTGCCGAGGCTGAGGGAGGGATGGACAGGGATAACTCGGGACAGAGGGCACCTGCGCTTGGAAATGGGGTCAGGCTGTGCCAGGGGAGGGTCAGATTGGACCTGAGGAAAAACTTCTTCCCAGAAAGAGTGGGGAGACCTTGGAAGAGGCTGCCCAGGGAGGGGGTGGAGGCACCATCCCTGGAGAGGCTCAACAACTGGGCAGCCAGGGTGTTTGAGGAGTTGGGTTAGTGGTTGGGGGATTGTAGGGCAGATGGTTGGACTTGGTGATCTTGAGGGTCTTTTCCAGCCTTGATGGTTCTGTGATTCTGCTGTCCATGATGTGGTGCTCTGACTCCTTCAGCAGAGTCTCGAGGCTCCTGGTTTTGGGTCTCCACACATACACGGAGCCTGCTGGCACTCACTGGGCAGGAAGGTGCAATGCGGATGCTGTCAGAGCACTGGTGACAGCAGCTCTGGTACTGGGAAGGGGCACCTGTTCTGCTCTGAAGGCACAGAGGAACTTAGATGGTTGGCAGATGGAAGGAGGGGATTAATTAAAAACAACCAGGCTCACGATTTGTCCATTTTTTAAAGGTTATGTGGATTCTGCCAGCTCCAGGCAGGGCACTGGGGGTTTTGCTGGAGGCGAGCAGGGTGGTGAGGAGCACAAGCTGCGCTCAGCCCTGGCCTCCCACAGCCGCAGGTGCAGAGCTCTGGGACGGCAATGTCCCAGCGGGGTGGCACTGGAAGCTTTCCCTGACCTTTCTGGGGCTCAGCTCATAGCCTGAGGCATCAAACTGGCTTATCCTGGGGGCTGGACTGGCTTATCCCGGGGGCTGGATGGTTCAGTGCTGCTGGAGACACAAGGGATGGGAATGAGGAGAAGGAAGCTGCGGAGGAAACTGTGTTGGGTTTGTTTCCTTCTCAGAACGCAGAGCAGACATTTCCTGCATCCCTCGGTGAATATTCAGGGCTCAGATCTAATCTCTGTCCTCACATGCTGATGAGGTCCTCAGCTTCCCTGTGCAGGAGCTGCTGTTTGAGCTTTCTCAGCCCCAGGAAAGGCCTTGTAAAGGCTAAATGTGGCCCTGGCTGCCTCCCTGCTGAACCACCCGATACCTGGGGCTGAGAACAGGGGGTCAGTGACCCCCCGTCTGCAGATGCCCATCACTTCAGGTGTCAGTGCCGTCCATGAGCAAAGCCTTTCTGTGCTCTGGAGGAGCAAGCCAGCTCCTTAATGAGAGACACCGGCAGCTCCTGCCTTGCTGGGCAGCTGATTGAGGTGTGTGAGCTGCTCTCGGTGAGGCACCAGCCGGGAGTTTGTCGGAAGCAATTGCTGAGCCCCTCGTGGATCAAAGGGGCCGGGCTGCTCAGCCTGTGGAGCCCCTGCTGCCGCCCCTTCCCAGAGTGACTGGTTGACAAAATAAATCAGTGGGAGAAGGAAGCATTTCTGATCTGCTGTCATCTCCCCCAAGCACTCCTGATGTGGTTTTCTCTCCTCATTACACACGAGGTGTCAAGTCCTCACCTGCAACCCTGCACCTCCCCGCTCTCCAGCCTCCTCTAGCAGCCCCCTAAACAGGCTCCTCTGGACATGCCAGCCCTGGGGGAGCCTTCCCAGTGGCTATACCACCCCACTTGGCACCCTTCAGGGTATTTTCCATCCTGTGCCCTCTGCCCTGTGGCCTCAATGGGGTCAGATTGTGTTTAGTGTGATGGGAAGTTCCCTCCAGCCAGGACCCCCTGCCCCAGGCTGGGCTTTCCCCATGCCTGCACCTTTCTGGGGGTTCCTGCAGGTGCTGAGCAGCTCTGGATGTGTGCTGACACCCATGGGTGCAGCCCTGGCCCTGCGAATCCTTTGGTTTGTGCCTTGAGCTGTGGGACCAGGAGTCCTGAGCTCTGATGAGGAAGCAGCCGGGGATTAGGGAAGAAGTTGGGGCTTGGGGAAGGGTGGCTGCGCCGATTCACCTCCAGCACGCCTTTGTAGAGGAGAAGGAGCAATTAGCAGTCTGATAGCAAGATTAATAGCAGATGCTCATAATTAACTCACTGTGCATGTAAGCAGCTATTGTCTCCATTCTATCCTGCGCAGATTGATATTCAGGAGTGACTCATTAGAGAGACAGAACCTATTTTGCCTGCAGAGCGCAGCCACCAGAATGGAAATGGCAATTAGAGTTGGCTGAGTCCTTGCCAAAAGGCTCGAGCAGAGGCGGTGCTGGGCTGGGACGGGCACCCCTCGCCTGCTGGAAGTGGGGGGCTGCCGCTGGTCTTCTCCCCATACAGCCCCATCCCGGGCTGGGTGCTCACCCTGGTTGCTCCCTGTGAGGTTTATTACTGCAGAGCTGCTGCTGGGCAGCTGAGCCCAGTCCCCGTCTGAAAAGGGGGGTTGAAAAATGGCTGGAGAAGCTGGAGAGTGGCCAGAAACTGCGGGGAGTTGCAAAGAGAAGCAGAACAAAGCGAGGTCAGGCGCTGCGGTGCTCTGCAGCCTGGTTTGTCCCCTATAAATGCCCTTCCTGTGCTGGTGCAACTGGTGCTCTGGGTGGATGTGGGGGGCTTTGGGGGTTGTGTCCCCCTCGAGGAGTTTTGGTGCCTGTTGAAGGATGTAGGGCTGTGTCTGCCACCCTAAGAGAGGCTGGGGTCAGAGCAGGGAGCACTACGGCCCACAGGGAACCTGGGCATGGCTTGAAGATCTGATAGTGTTGTAGTGGTACTTGCTCATGGGACTGACTCTGGACCCAACCCCTGTGACATCTCAGTAGTTGAATCCCTTTCCTGGAACAGGCTCTCTAAGGATGGTCCTCCCTGAGGAGAGGTTAAAGCTGCTGCTGCTGCAGTCTGGGTTTTCCTTCCTGCTCCCCATCACCTCTTCAAGGTCCTTTGTGCAAGACTGAGCAGGGAAAGGTCTATTGGGACCACAGTGATGCTGTGCTGGGACACTGTGGGGTGGTTTCCCCTCTTTGCTGAATTTCTTTGCTCAGGACTGAACAGAGTCAGCCTGGAGAAGGAACATCCTTCCCCAAACTGTTCCCGTCTTGAGGAGTAAAGTGACTCTGGATTCTCCCTTCCCAGCACCAGCTCCTGCTGTTCCCCAGAGCAGAGTCAGGCTGTGCCCATGGGGTGGGTGCAGAAAACAGGGGCTGTGGGCAGTGGGACCCAGCGCACGGAAGATGGAATTCCTGCCGACAAATGATCCCATCTGTGGAATCCCTGCACCCCGCAGCTACCTCCTGTCTGATCCCCTTGGAAACTCCAGTGAGGACCAGGCTGATTTGACTGATGCCATCTGCATGTTGGCCAGCTGGGCTCTGTGTGCTCCCAGATCTGTGCCCAGGCAGGGCCAGTTCTGTTGGGGCCCAGGAGGCTACGCAGGGTCCCCATCCTGTGGAGGTGGCTGTGAGGGACCACTTGGCCCCCTTCCCCAGGGTAACTGCTCCATCTTGTGGGGTGGGTGTAGCGATGCTGCTGCCCCTCTGCCCTGCTCCCCACCCCAGGGAGAGGTTTCAGTTGGGTGCTGAGGTGCTGGGCAGGCAGTGGGCTGCTCCTCTTGGGGAGGGGAGTGGTAGCAGGTCCCTAGCCACTCGTTTCCATGAGCGATAGCTGAGGCATAGGCTGGGGGTGCTGGGTTGTCAGGGAGGACGGAGGCTCTTCTGAGTCTCCAGCTCTTTGCTCCCGCATCTCTCCCGTGGCTCGTGTCGCCTCGGAACAGATCGTGGAGGCGCAGGCATATGGCGATGCATATTTAACTGGTATTTACATTCAACAGTGTCTCTCTGTAGCTCTGTTTTCCTTCCCAAGTGCTCGGATTCCTCCAGGCTTCCAGCTGGGGAGGTGCAGGGCGAAGGCTCCTGGGCTGGGGGCTCGAAGTCAGACCATCCACGAGTCCACTTGGCAGAGTCAGACACTTGGTGCTTGGGGAGATGGGCTGCGCTGGGGTCTGCAGAGAGCTGCGGTGTGATGCCCTGGGCTGCTGTCCCAGCCGGGCTTCCCTAGAGGTGAGCATCCTGCTCCCCATTCCTCTTTCCCCCTTGCTTGGAGAGCTCGGGGAAGGGGCTTTGCGGGGTCGGATGTGGTGGATCAGCCCCTCCTGGCTCTTATCGATGGCTGAGAAATACAAAACCCAATTAAGGGCAGAGGGGAACAGTTAAGGGAGAGAAAAAAGCAACACAAGAAGCTGCTGTTGCAATTGACTCCGCTCCTTAATCGCGGTGCTCAGGAGCTATCGCTATTCCAAACATCCCGGCATAATAATTAAACCTAATTACTTGTAGGTTCTGGGCCGGTGACTGTCTGTACCTGATGCTTCTGAGGAAATTGCTATTAAGAGGCACACGGGCTGTTTGATAAATAACAACAACTCTGCTGCGCCGGTCGGACATCCAGGAGGGCAGCTACTGGGGAGGGAGTGGGAGCAGTGGGTGAGGGCATCCCCCGACCCTCCTGTGCCCCTTTGAGTGCTGCCAGGATGCTTGTGGGGTGTAAGGGCTTCCACAAACCCCGGCAGATCCTGGCTGCTGCATCCTCACAAGCGCATCACCTTCATCCCCATCCCTAGGGTGCAGCCCAGGGACCCGCAGAAGGTGCCTCCGTGTCAGTGTTGAGAAGTGAATGATTATTTCGGTAACGAAGGCGTCGTCAGAGCTCCAGAGGGAGGAGTCACCTGTCCACTCAGGACTATTTCCATGAGGATTAATCCTCATTTAGGATCCCACTATAAACGTGGAGGGGGATGTAGCAGGCTGAGCGCTGGTGCAGGCAAATCCCAAGGCTGTCGGTGGAGCAGTCTGGGGATGAGGATGCGTTTTGTTTTTTAAATCCTATCTCCTCCCCTCCTCTGAGAAATCTGTGGCCGGGGAGCTCTTCAAGAGAACAAAGACCCTTTGAAAGCTCCTTTTCCCCCCCTTATCTGAAAGGACATCTTTTCCCCTTGGTCGCTGTAATCATCAAAGTGCAGGTGATAAACTGGGATTGGGAGCTGGGGCTTTGTCAGTTCCCGTCTCTGTGCAGGTGCCTGTGCAGGAGGCAGCAGCTCACAGAGGCTGCGTGTGAGCAGCTGATTCCCATCTGCTAAACAGGGAACAGAACGAGCCAGCAAACTTTTATGGGATGTTTTGATCTCTGTCCCCTGTGTTGGCTGTGCTGGGCATCGACAGCGGTGTTGAACCCCACAGCGGGCTGTGGGGATTTGGGCTGGTCCTGCAGCAGCATCATCTGTGTCAGGGAGCGGCCTGGGGGTGCCAAGGGTGTCTGTGACCAGCAGCGATGCTCTGCCAGTGCCCTACAGGCTGGTTCTGGGCTTGAGACTTTAGTCTCAAGCACTGTTACTGTAGGAAAGGCAGAACCAGTAACCGTACCACTCAGTGAAACCTCACTGGGGAGGTGCTCTGAGCTTTTGATAGCTGTGCACTGGTTTCTGACCAGACCCAGTTCACCCTGGTGTGGCTGGAGGGCTCAGTGTGGCTGCGATGGGTGTTTGCCTGGCTCCACGATCATGGAGGGCTGCAACCCCCCCCCATTTGGGGATGCTCAGGTGGGACAGTGGGGTGTCCCAATGTTGGGTGAGGGACCAGCATCCTTGCAGGAGCCAGCAGCCTGCAGTGCCAGCTCGGCAAGGCCCTGGTCTCCACGGTGACTATCTTCATCCCCAGCCTTTGCACTCCCAGGTGACTCTGCCCGGGTCTGTGTGATGGCTCCGCTGGCTGAGCTGTGCTGCTCAGCCCGATGGACACGGTGGTTGGGGAGATAAGGATGGGCCTGTCACTGCTCAAATAAATACATGTCTGTCCTGTCATAGCCGTGCTCCGTGGTGCTGGGAGAGCTCCTGGGAGGGTTCTGTCCAGATTTCTCCTCGTCCAGCTCAGCCCTGAGTTGGCAGAGGGAACAGCAAAATCAAAGTCCCTGGAGAGTTGGGGGCTTGGGAAAAGGACAAGGAGCTCTTGGCAGTGATGGGTGGATCAGAAAGGCACCTGGGTTATTGAGGTGGACTTGGAGGAGCAATGAATGGAGTGGGGGGACTGGGGATGTGAAGTCAGAGCTCAGCTGCTCCTTGCTATGATGCTCTTGGTCATCTGGGAGTGACAGAAAGCAAAGGGAGAGGGTTCTGAGGGGGCAGATCTATAGCTGCAGCTTTGCAGTGCAATGGGCTGGTTCTACTCTCCACCCAGGGCTGAGCAGGTACCCAAACCCCACCAGAGCATCTCCCTAAAAGAACTGCAGGAGCAGCTCATAGAAGGGGCTGGGGAATCTCCACCCTTCACCATGAAACGTCCATTCTGAAGGTTAATTCAGCCTTAATCTCGGCCTCAGAGAATCAGGGGTCGGCACTGCTTGGTGAGGCAGGAGCAGATAATCTCCTTATCGCCCAGCCCATTGCACTGCCCAGCTCCTTCTGCCTGCAGGAATTACTGCAGTGCTGCTGAGGGTTATGGTGTGTAGCCCCCCCGCCCCGACCTCCTGTAAATCTCCTGAGCTCTGGTTGTTCCAGCTCCCTGGGACATCCCTTCGTCAGCAGTTTCAGAGCTGCTTCTCCCCGCTCCCCTGCCCCAGGAAGGTTCATGGGAGCAGCCTTTGAACGGGGTCACTGCACCAAATGGCAGCCACCAGTGCTGCCCAGTCGCAGGGTGACAGCTCCCAGTGGTGTCGGCTCAACAGGTAACACCGCAGTTTGCAAGGGGGATCGTGAGCCCTGCCCTGTGAGAAATGGTGGAATGAGGTGTCCAGGGGAGTCACCTGGGGAGGGAGGATCAGATTTATCCTTCTGCATCCACTGGGAATGCTATGGGTGGGTGGGCAACCCCACAGCTCTGTGTGTGGATGCTCCAGGGCTGGACTCCAGTTCCCATTTCAGGAACCCAAACAAAAGCTCTCAGGGACTGGGTTTTGGTGGGTTCTCAGCAGCAGATTCACCCTCTCCTAGTTCCCCTTGTGGTGTCAAACTCTAGGGTCCAGGCTGGGACCTCCCCAGGCAGGGTCTCATCTGCCTTTTGTGTGATGCTTCTCCCTGCAGAGCTGCTGCTGCTCCGCAAAGGAGGGGTTTACAGACACTGGGAGTGACTGGCCCAAGGGGACTGGGGGGGAGCTGGCAGCAGCGGGAGCCTCTCTGCCTCTCCTGGGGGCTCTCGCAGGGTCAGTGCCCAGGCAGTGCTCAGCAATCAAGGACAATAGGGCCAGGAGTCACCGAGCAGAGGATAAACCCCCAGTGTTGTGGGGATGTGCAGTGCTGCAGGGCACAGATCCAATATCACAGTCCTCATAATACCAGTCTGGCACCACAGCCTTCTGCAGGGAACGAGAACAGCAGGAGCCAACAGGTCTCTGCTCTGTTTTTCCCTCAGGATGTTTAATGTAGCAGCCAGGGCGCTGCTGCCTGTGTCAGGGTGGTTTGTTGTGCTGCTCACCCTGACAGAGGGACTGCTGGAGCCTTGATAGGTGGATGGAGGTGTTGGTCTTCCCTGGGTAGTCTGAGCCAGCAGAGCCAGTTCCTGGGATGGGGAGCAGAATGGGATCTGTGGGTCTCCAAGAGCAGGATGAGGGAGGCAGTTGCACCCAGACTGACCATCACACCCTATTGCTGAGCATCACCTTCCTCCTGGGGCTCATGCCAAGCGCTGACCACCCTAGCAGAGCCCCCAGCAGCCAAGCCAGAGCTGTCCCACTATCCCCACTGGAGACTGATTTCGATTACTGATCCCACAGATGAAAGGGAGCAGCAGGATCAAGGGGGGGACATGGGGATCAGAAAGCATCGGCTGCAGCATCTGCTTCCCCGGGAGCCTGGATTATCCCCCTTTGATGTCGGTGGCCAAGGCTGGATTGGTCCAGGCTCCTTGGCCAGGTTGCCCCGTTAGCGCCTTGGAAGAGCTGGAAGGCAAAAGGGTGGCAAGCAATCCTGGGGCATCCCCAGCCTCTGCTCCCCTCTTGCCCAGCCTGCTGGTGGGTTGTCTGGTCCCTGGGGAGCGCCCAGGCTCATCCAGGGGTTGGGTGTCACCATAGCCCAGAGCCATGGGGAGGAGGAAGGTTTGCAGAAGCCCCTGAACAAACCCCGTGAGCGTGAACTGGGGAAGGGGCTCCCGACTGAGAAGGCAGTTTTGGAAGACAAATGTGATCTGTGGATCCAGATATCCACGGGTGCAATGGGAGGGAAGATAAAAGGAGCAAAAAGTCAGGGAATTCAAGCGGCGCCGGCTGCACTTCAAAGGGGCAGGGAGCTGGTTCCTGGATTTACGGGCACTGGTGGCTGTGCCAATGCGAAGCAGCCGGGATGCAGAGGAAAGGGAGTTTTAAAAGCAGGATTTCAGACGCCTGTTTCCCCCTGGGTGAAATTACACGGAGAGATACCCTGGCAAAGTACAAAAGGGACCGAGATGAAAGCCGGCCCCGAACAGATGCTGCAAGTGATGTCTGTCCAGGAAGGGCTGCAGAGCTCACCCCACAACATGGTGACCTACATGGATTGGGGGTCCCAGGCCCAGATTTACAGCACTGGAGGGGTTGGCTGGAGCTGTGAGGGGACAGGTGGTTGTCACCTACGCACATGTCCCATGGGAGAGGTGATAGCTCCCCACTGGACCCCCTCTGCCCCAGTTTGAGAGGCATCAATTAGAGCAGGGCAAACAGCCCCAGAATGAGGAGGGGATGTGCCCCTGGGTGCAGATGATCTGGAGGACATGGTGCTGGTGAGAGGAGCCCTCCCTGGAGTAGGTGCCCAGACCTGGCTGTGAGGGGTGCGGGGGCAGGCAATGGAAACCAAGGGGAAGGGGGAAGGTTGCTTTTGCTTATGGCTGCAAGCGCTGGGCAATAATAATCAAGAGTTATCGCTCGGCAATCGCCATGGCAACACCACAACACCAGTGGGAGAGAGCAGCCTTCCTGCTGAGCTGCAGAGCGGCTGCGCCCGGTGCCTCCCGCCTCTCCTCCCCGCAGTCACCCAGCCCAAACCAGCACAAGGCAGAGCCTGGCGGGAAGGAAAACTGGGTTTAAATGGCCAGGGGAGGAGAGATTCCAGCCCCTGGTGAGCCCAGTCCTCCTGCAGAAAGGCTGGAGGCAAAGTGACCCTTATGCCCAGGTCCTTGGTCCCCGCTCCCATTCATCAGTGGTTCCATCGCCCTGCAGCCAGTGGGCAGCTCTGGGACAAGGAACTCTTCTGGCCAGCACTAGCTCCAGCCACCTCTCCCCTGCCAGAGCTCCTGAGCCTCCATAAATGTTTTCAATAACCAAGCAGTGCTTGTTTAGCTTAAACCAGCTCCCCAGCTGAGTTGATGCAGAGAGCACCTCGTAGTTCGGAGCCATCACTGCCCTCGCAGAGACCCTGTGGGGAAGGGGGACCCTCGCAGGACCCGTTTCTCTTGCCCCACATAGGAGCCTACACAGGGAGATGGGACTTTCAGGGGTGTTTTCCATGAGCAAAGGTGCAGAAGCACCTTCTGCCTGCGAAAGGGCAGGTGAGGCCTCTTCTTGTGGGAGAGGAGCTGCAGGCTGCTGGCTCCTCCACTTGCTGAGCCACTGCAGGGGCTGGAGCAGCCTGTGGAGTGAGCAAAAGCTTTTATTTTATGTTTGATATCTTGTTCAGACCAATATGGGTTCCTTCAGCAATTCGGGGGCTCGTAGCCTCCTGATTAGTTGGTCTCTTCGTCTGGGTTGGTGTCTCATACCCAGGAGTGAGTCTTGTTCCAGGGTGCAGCACAACCTGACTGCCATGGGTGCCCTGAGATGGGCAGCTGCCCATACCTGGCCCCCCCTGGCCAGGTCCTCCATGTTATCTCCTTCAAATCCCTCCTGAAAGCTTTCGTTGCCTTCCCAAGGTGAAACTGGGCAAGCCACAAGGCAAATCTCTAACTGAAGCACTCCCATGGTGGCCGTGGGGATGAGGAGGAGGAGGGATGTTTACTCCATCTCCACTCTCTGGTGGGAGTTTCTGTCCAGTGGGGTGGCTCGACAGCCTATTCACAGCCTCGGCAACTACGTGCGAGATGCTCCAGCCTGAGATTAATGAAATTGGAAATAAATTGATAGTTAAAACAACCCCCCTCTCCAGACGTGACAGTGATGGATGAGGGAGGCGAAGGGCACGTGGGAGGTTGCTCCTTTCTTGAGATGCCAGTGAACACCTCGGCACTCCCCTTGGAGCGGGGATGTCACACTGGATGCTCCTGCTGGAGCAGGAACAGGTTGCCTCGGGACTTTGTCCGGCTCTGCCCTTCTGATGGGATCGTTCATGTCCCATAATCAGTTCATAGATGGGGCTGACAATAAGGGAGAGGTGTGCTGGGTCAGGCCTGACCCCACTCCCTGGAAGGTGCTGGCACAGGCTGTTCCTGGAAAAGCGGCAGCTCTATTACCCTCAGTGCTCGTGTGACCTGCTGGCTCCCCCTCTTTGTCTTTACTGGAAAAATCAGAGCCCCAGGGTTGTGTGTGCTTTTTTATTGTGGGATGCCCAGCTCCAGTTTACTCCTGTAAGAGCTGCAGCCGGGCAGCTGTTCCCAGAATAAATCATGAGAGAGCAGGGAGAGCGACGCAGTGTTCTCTTGAAAGCAGCTGCTGGCAATAGGTAGGGGATGGGATGTTTTCCCCAACACCTGGCGAATAAACTCCCCTCTGGTGCTGGGAAGCGGCTGAGACCAAATTGGGCAAATAGCTTAGAGGAGAAAATCATCAACTCCCCAAATGCTTCAGCATTTCAAACCAAACCTGGTTGTTTATCGGTTCTGACGCTGCTCCTGTGCTGTCCTGGGCACCCAGGATCTGAGTAGGGATTTACAGACCCATAGATTCACAGAATCCTGGCTTGGAAGGGACCCCAAGGATCATCCAGTCTGACCTCTCCAGCGACAAATAGAGTTGAAATTCGTGGTCCCAGCAGCCAGTCCAGCTGGGTCTGAAAAGTGCCCCATTGTAGGGCTATCGACCCCTTCCCTTGGGAGACAATTCCAGTGAGGGGAAGGATTTTCTTCTTGGCTGCAGTGGGAATCTCCCCAGCAGTAACTCAGAGCCACGCCTCCTTGTTTTTCCCTTCTGAGAAGGGAGTCACCATCTTCTTGGCAGCCTGCCTGTAGGTGCTGGGCCAGGGGGATAAGGTCTCCCTAAGCCTTCTCTGCTCAAGGCTGAATAAACTCAGATCTCTCAGCCTTTCCTCATCTGGCAGCTCTTCCAGCCCTCTGGTCATTGTCAGAGCCCTTCTCTGGTCCCTCTCCAGCCTGCCCATGTCTGTTTTGTCAAGCTGGGACCAGAACCCAGGGCTCAAGGTGTGGTCTGCGCAGTGCTGGGTGCAGCAGGACGATGACTTCTTTAGCTCTGCTGGGGATGCTGTAGCTGCATCCCAGCTCTCTGCTGGCTTTTTGTGCTGCTGTTCTGGTGTCCACTGAGTTCTCTCTCTGCAGGACTGCTCTCAAGCCACGTAGATTGATTGTGGAGTGGGTGGTCCTGGACTTGCAAGTGGCCTCAATGGACTGAGGAGCATCCTTGAGGCTGGAGCATCCCCGATTCGCAGCGGCATCCCGGCAGCGCTGCAGCAGAGCCATGAGGGGGAGCTCAGCCCTTGGCCGCAGCATCCTCAGCCTCTCCATCCCCCAGGTTCTCTCTGTCTTGCAGAGAGTCTCAAACTTCACTCTCGTCACTCCTGACCAGGCTCTGGCTTGTGGCAGCAAAGGTTTTGCCTTCCTCTAGGACCATTTCGTGGACCGAAACGTGAAAGCCAAATCCTGCCCGCTGTGTGCAGCGACAAGCCGATGGTGGAGGATTCCTTAATGGGATAAATTGCTGTAAACTCAGCAATTATCCCCTTGATGTATTTTTTCCTCTTTAAACCACCGGCTGGCTGAAGGTGCTTTAGTTGTGTTTAATCACCCCTGGTTCCGGGGGCCGTGAGATCCCAGCAGCTGGAGCTGCATCAATAGTAAGCAGGGCAACAGGCTCTGAGATGTGGGAAGGGTTCTGCAGAGGGCACTGAGGGACTGGGATGGGGGTTCCTGTGTCACCATCATCCCATCCCTCCCTGAGCACAAACAGCAGCAAGGCAGCACCCAGCCCCATCTCCCCGCTGATTCCACCCTTCTCTCGCTTGTTTGTTAACTATCCTGTAATTACACCGAAATAAAAGGCTCCTGCAGATGAGGGGGTAATTACACTTAATAGGAACAAAATGAATATTCCTGGTTAACCGTTTGGGTTTGGGAGACAGATGGCTCATAACCCCGTGTTTACCTCCTGACGTGGCAGCGGTGGCGGCGCAGTAATTAACCAGTTGCTCTCTGGCTCCTAACCAGCGGCGTTAATTGGTTAAACAGCCCCGTGTGCTCACGGGCAGCTCTGTGGCTCCTGTGTACAGCCTCGTCCTCCAGATGGGCTGGCTGGTGGGGTGATCTTGGGGCAGCCCTTTGGGTGCGATGTATGGGTGCTGTTGGCTCTACAGGTGCTGTTGACTCCATGGGTGTCATTGGAACTGTGGGTGCTGTTTACTCTAGGGTTATTGTTGGCTCTGTTGGTGCTGTTGACTCCAGGACTATTATTGGAACTGTGGGTGCTGTTGATTCCGTAAGTATTGTCTGCTCCATGGGTGCTGTTGGCTCTAGGGGTATTGTTGACTCCAGGGTTACTGTTGGTGCTGTTGACTCCAGGAGTATCATTGGAACTGTGGGTGCTGTTGACTCTAGGGTTATTGTTGGCTCTGTTGGTGCTGTTGACTCCAGGACTATTATTGGAACTGTGGGTGCTGTTGACTCTAGGGTTATTGTTGGCTCTGTGGGTATCATTGGCACTGTGGGTACTGTTGACTCCAGAGGTATCGTTGGCTCTGTGGGTGCTGTTTGCCACAGGAAATATTTCTGGCATTGCCCTTTCCAGGAATCCATGTCCTGTCAGCTGGAGGTGCTGGCTGCTGACTCTATGATCTTCTCTGGAGATGTTCAAACCCAGCTCGGATGCTCCTGTGTGACGTGATGTAGAGGATCCTGCTCTGGCAGGGGAGGCTGGGCTGGATGATCTTTCAATGCCCCTTCCAACCCCTGACACTCTGTGACCCTGTGATCTCTGGCAAGATGGTGAGACCAGAGGAGAGGAGTGGCTGTTGTGTGCCTGGGGTGTGGTGGGGCTGCAGGGTCTCATGTTTGAGGCAGGGTTTGAAGAAGCACTGTCCCTCAGCCCTTGGGATGGAGTTGGAAGCCCTTGAGGCTCCAGCAGCCTCTTCTTGGAGGCAGCTGGATGGGATTTGCTGCTGCTGGAAGCCCCTTCGAAGGGATATTAATAAATGGAGCAGCAGCCACAGGGAGAACTTGGTATTTACTGTAAATTCAGCGTCGGCACAGAGACATCGTTTTGTCTTCCACCGTTTAACGCCATTCATAATTCGAACTGTTTCCCCAGGGCCCCGAGGGGCCCTTTTGATGCGAGGCCATTCCCTGTTACCCACTGAGCCTCTCCAGAGCTGGCTCCTGGTTAGAGACGTGCGGGGCTGAGATGGCTGAGGCAGCAGAAGCCGCTGAGACTTGCTGCATAGGCTCGGTGGGACCCGTGCGTGCCCGTGTGGAAGGGGGTTTCCTGTATGAGGATGTAGGACTGGTGATCTTCCCCTGTACTGGGCACTGGTGAAGCCTCATCTCCAGTACTGGGGTTGGTTTTGGGCACCTCAATGCCAGAAGGACATTGATGGGCTGGAGTGGTGCAGAGAGGGGCAGCAAAACTGGTGCAGGGTCTGGAGGGCAGGGCTGATGGAGAGAGGCTGAGGGAGCTGGGGGTGTTTAGTCTGGAGAGGAGGAGGCTGAGAAGGAGACCTTATTGCTCTTCACAGCTACTTGAGAGGAGAGTGGAGGGAGGTGGGAGTCAGTCTCTTCTTCCCAGTCACCAGCAGCAGCACAAGAGGAAACAGCCTCAAGTTGCCCCAGGAGAGCGTTAGGTTGGACATCAGGAGAAATCTCTTCCCTGACAGAGTGGTCAGGGGTTGGAACAGGCTACCTACAGGCTGTTAGAATAGGGAGAAGAGGAGTTGCTGTCCCTGGAGGGGCTCAAACACCGAGTAACAGTGGCCATGGGAGGCAGGGTTTAGTGTGGGGTTGTGGTGATGGTTGCCCTGGATGAGCTTGGAGCTCTCTTCCAACCTCAGTGATTCCATGACCCTGTGTCTCCCTACCTGTGGTTCATCACAGTGGCTGTGGAGCTGCTTTTCTCCTCTGAGGGGCCAGCAAAGCTCTGCACTCACTGCTTGCCTGGTCCCCAGCAGCCATCAGCTCCTGGCACCAGAGGTGGGAGGGTCGTGATGGTATCCATGAGGTGTCTGCCTTGGAGGTGCCCTCTGTCTGCTCCACATCATCTGCTGCCTTCTAGGTTTTGCTGCTGGGAAATAAACTCTTAAAGGGGGGGAGTGAGCTGGTCCCATCACTGCTGGGCTGGGAGTGTGGCACTAGAATGGGGAACGGGCATGAGAAGCTGGCTGGGGATTCCCTCAGTCACCGGCACTGAGGGATGGAGCTTCAGGTCCGATGTTTATCTGAGCTGGGAAATCAGCTGGTTTTGATAAAGTTGGATTTTTTTTTTTCCCCATTCATGAGGATTTTTTCATGTAAAAACAGTGGAGAGTGGGAAATAGCAGAGCTCAAAAGGGTTGGGATGCTTCCAGAGGATTGGGATGAACAGTGACCCCGCAGAGAATAAAACTGGACCTCTCTCACGCCAGCACCGAAGGGTTGGTGCTTTCTCTGCCGCGGGTGGGAGTGGGGTTCACTCAACCCCAAACCCCATGGCTACATCCCTCCTGGTGCCTCTCTTCACCTCCCTTCCCCTCTCACGTCTCTGCCCTGCCCCTTGTCCCACCAACCCCAGCAGCTCTCGGGCTCCATCTGGGCGCAAAGGGAAGTTGGAGCCACTTAATGAATTTAGATTTAATTTGCAAGTGAAGGAGATCGTTTTCCTTTGTCGCTGACGCCGCCGCAGCCCAACTGTCTGAGCTTCTAGGGTTTAAGTCTAATTAACTGCATTTCACAGCTTATTTAAAGAAAAGAATGGAGGCATTAAAATTGTAAAATCTAATTTTTAAGTAAATCTTTCAGCACAAAATTAATGCCGCAGCCTCGCAGCCGCCTTGGCAATCTATCTCTTGTCTTCAAATTTCAAAATGAGCTTTTGCAAACATGAAATTATTCATTAGGCCGTCTGGTAACAGGATAAATAAGTGTCGCTCCACATCCAGGAGCTCCCGGGTTAGCAAAGGATGGGCTGATCCAGACGGGTGCTGGTGGGACCCCGGAGGCTGGAGCAGAGGGTCCTGCAGCCAGGATGTCGGGCAGGGCTTTAGTCAGAGTGAGGAGGGAACCCCCTACATTTTGCACCGTATGTTTTGCCCAGTTTATTACAGAATCACATAGGTATTGAGGCTGGAGAAGCCCTCTGAGCTCAGGCAGCCCAGACCAGCACCTCAGCGGCCAGACCAGAGCACTAAGGGTCACAGCCAGGCTGTCCTTCAACACCTCCAGGGATGGGGACTCCACCACTGCCCTGGGCAGTCCAGTCCAGGCTCTGATCACCCTTTCCATGAGGAAGGGCTTCCTAACATCCAACCTAACCCTCCTCTGGCAACTTCAGGCTTGTCCTGGGGCCAGTTGCCTGGGAGAAGAGCCTGACCCCCATCTGACTACAACCTCCCTTCAGAGAGTTGGAGAGAGGGAGAGGGTCCCCCCCTGAGTCTCCTCATCTCCAGGCTAACACCCCCAGCTCCCTCAGCCTCTCCCCATCAGCCTTTCCCTCCAGTCCCTTCCTCATCCTTGTTGCTCCTCTGGACCAGCTCCAGCTCCTCCATCTCTTTCTTGAAGTGAGGGGTCCAGCACTGCCCCCCAGTACAGGGGAGAATGACATCCCCAGTCCTGCTGGCCACCCTATTGCTGATCCAAGTCAGGATGCCAGTGGCCTTCCAGGCTACCTGCACACCCTGTGCTGGGAGCCCAGGGTGGGCACCCATTGCCACCTAGACTCCTGCAGTCAGCCGAGGGCCCTGGTTTGTGGCTTCGTCAAAGAGCAGCAGATTTTGTGGGACCAAGAAATGTTATTTTAACAGCTCCATTTTTCTGTCCCTTTTTAAGACCCCGGTGATTTCTCGTTTTTGTCATTAAAGCCAGATAATTAATCGTCGGAGCGCTGCGGTTAATACTAATTAGATAATTACTTCAGTGTGCAATGGCTCCAAACCCCTTGGTTTGACCTTGAAGGGGCTCTGTCTGCTCTGCTGGGTGGATGGCGAGACGGGTGCTGTGCTCAGGACTCACCCAGGGAGTGAGTGCTTGGGGTGCTGGAGCCTCTCCCACCTGGCATCTCTATGGACTGGGCTCCTGTAGGGCAGAACCTCCCAAGTGCTGACTGCTGGAGCTCCCTGAGGCTGTGAGCATCCTCCTGCCTGGACTTCTGCCTCATTTCCCAACGAAGAAAATGCAGCTCCATGCAACTTCCACAGGGGAAGCTCCCCTTTGGAACACCCTGGTATCACCACCCAGCTGGTTCTATCATAGGAGAAGCTCCACTTTGGAGCATCCAGGTATCACCTGGTTGGTTCTGTCATAGGAGAAGCTCCCCTTTGGAGCATCCAGGTATCACCTGGTTGGTTCTATCATAGGAGAATCTCCCCTTTGGAGCACCCTGGTATTGCCTGGCTGGTTCTGTCATAGGGGAAGCTCCCATTTGGAGCACCCAGGTATCACCACCTCTCTGGTTCTGTCAGTAGGATCAGTGGTGTCCCCAGAGCTGTGGGGACAACCCAGAGCTGCCTCCCAGGGCCATTCCAGGGAAATAATGACCCACGCTGGGACTGCCCTGCTCCTGCTGTCGGTGGTGAGAGGTTTCTGCCGGCAGTCGTGAATGAACGATGCGGTCCTGCGGGGCCCTACTGTATTCCTGAGAACCTCGCTCTGTGCTAAATCAGTCCGTGGCAATCGATGCTGTTCTAATGAATCCTGAATTCCTAGCGTCAGGACACTGCTCCGCCTGTTTATTTTCTCTCTGCCCTTGTCTTAGTGCTGTTATCGCCCCGTAAGCTGCAGGAAATGCATCGTGTGTGCGTATATTTATTTATTTTCCCTTCCTCCCCTCTGCAGACCTCATTGGAAAAGTTAATGGTGTGTTTCTGGAGTAATTAGAATGATTTAAATGGCCTCAGAACAAAGTTCTTCTGCAGAAGCAGCCGCTCCTCACCCTCTGTATCTGTCAGATCTGGGCGGGAGAGAGAAACCGCCGGGGTGGGGGGAAACGGAGGAGAACAGCCCCGCAGTGAGGAGATCTGGGTTGGGTTTGGGGGGTTTAATCACTCATGGCTGGTAGCTGGGCAGGATTTGCTGCTACATCTGGAAACTGATTAAACCGAAGGGATGGCTCCTCCAGGGTGTCCTGCAGTGACCCCTCTGTCCCGGCTCTGGAGCACTCAGCTCAAGGCAGGACCAGGGTGCATCCATCTGTCCAGAGCTGGGAGAGGGGGGATCTGTGGGCAGGAGGAGCTTTGCCAGTGCTGGGATGTTAAGGGCTGCTTGCAGGGTGGGGGTTTGGCCGCAGGCAGGTGTGGCCCTGGCGGCAGATGTGGTGCTGTGGGCAGCTCCACCCTTTGAAGCTGGTGGTGCCTCCAGCCTCAAAGCTGTTTGCTGCTCCCCTCCGTGCTCCAGGAACAACGCCAAACCAGCCCAGGCCACCCAAACTGGTTTCCACACTGATGCTCCACAGACCACTACCCCATCCAACATCTGTATTTGGACCCGCCATGGCTACTGCCCCAGCCCAGCATGGCTGGTGCTGGTGAAGGAGCAGCCTTCAGGGAGTGATGGGAGTGCACTCACCCTGCTGCTGTGGGTGATGAGGTGGGATGTGCTGCTCAGCCAAGCTGAGGGTGCTTGGTTTGGGGTGTCAGCTTGGCTGTCCCAGCCCCTGGTCCTTCCCTTCGCTCCGAGCCCCCGCGTGGGGATGCTGGGATGGATCCTGGCTTTGGAGTCTCCTCTCGTGTTCCCAACAGCGCCTCAGAAATTAAGAATCAATCCGATTATTCAAGGCCGTAAACAACATCATAAAAATAACATCAATTTGCACAGAAAGGCGCTGCATTAATGGGCTGAAATAATGATGCACTTTTACCACATAAATTCACAATCAATCTTGCTTTTAACACCGTGAAACAACAGTTGGAGGAGGATCAATCCTTCGCCTGAATTAGACGCCTTGAGTCAGAGATGCTTCAGGGGGGTTATTTTTGGAAGCTTTTAACAACAGCTCTGGCAGGGCTTTTGCTGAGGGGTTGGCCGGAGCTGCTGCGGCAGGCGGCTCCCGCAGCACCCAGCCCTGGCCTTTGGGGCCACCCAGGAGGTTGCAGCGAGAGGGCTGACTCAGCCCCTCCAGCATTGCTGGGAGCAGCGGGTGCTCCTGGGAGGAAACAGGCAGACACGTGGAGCTGCAAGGACAGGCTGGGTTTGCTCCAGGAGACACCAGTGACCAACTGGGAGAGTGGGTGGACCATGCTGGGGCTGGGTGGGAGCCTATTTGTCTCTGCCCCAGCCTGGGAACTAGATGTTCCCAGGGTAATTGCCCAGTTAAACCCAGATGACTGCAGTTCCCTGTGCCAAGGGACATCCCTCTGGTGGTTCCCTCCACCCTAGGGAACTCCCTGGGGGGTGCAGGTGGTGACCCCAGCATGTTGCTTCCCAGAGCTGCATCCCACCACCCCATTTTCCCAAGTACCTTCCCAGTAAGGGCTCAGCCCTCGGGGGTTTAGAATCATAGAATCATTAGGGATTGGAAGGGACCTCAAAAGACCGTCTAGTCCAATCCCCCTGCTACAGCAGGATCTCCTAGATCCAGTCACACAGGAACACATCCAGATGGGTTTTAAATGTCTCCAGAGAAGGAGACTCCACAACCCCCCTGGGCAGCCCCTTCTGGTGCTCTGTCACCCTCACCGTGAAGAATCCCCTTCTCATCTTGATGTGGAACCTCCTCTGCTCCAGCTCACACCCTGCCAGGCTCCAAAGGGAAGCAAAAACATCCCTGCAGCTGGGTTGTCTCCCTGCACCTTCCCAGCCACCAACCTCCTGCCCTGCTGCTGGGTAAAACATTTGCAGCTTGCAGGGAGCTCTGGCAGGTTCTCTGCATAATTAAAGGGGATCTGAGCTCCTCTTCTTGTTCCAAGTGGCTTTTAGGAGTACAATTAGCTTCCGCACCGCTGTCGTACTTCCTAACCCTCCTACTTTAGTCATCCAGGGACAAGGGTGGTGGTGCTGGGAGCAGGGCTGAACAGCGCGAGCGGTGCCGGGTCAGCTGTGGTCCCGATTAAAATTGCATGGCCTCCCGGCACGTTCCACCCCATCAAGTGCTGCTGCAAATGCCAGTGGGGAGAGGGGGGAAAGGGCTGCTTGCTCAGAGCTTTCTGTGCCGGGCTGGTGATGCCTCTGTGATGCCATCCCCTGGGGAAGGTGGGAGCAGCTGCTTTCCACAGCTCTTGTGTGGTAGGGCGTGGAAAAATCCTTTTAGGGGAGGCAGGGAAGGGGCCAGCCTGTCCTACGTGAGGTGGCTGATGGCTGTTCTGGGTTATGCACAGGTTGTCTTGGCCAGAAACTCAATCAGAGGCGGCCACTCGCTGCAGCCGTGCCCGGCCGAGTGGCCCCATCGGGTTGTTGCAGCCCCGCTGAAATAATGGGGTTTCATTGCCCTGCCATAAACTTTATGGAGGGGATAAAACACAACAGAGCTCCCTGCTGATAGATATGGGGCCAGCACCTGCAAACAGCACAGCAGGGACAGATGTGAGGGGAGGAGGCTGCTCCTGCAGCCGCTGGTTGGGCCAGTGGTGCTCGCTGGCCCTGAGCATTGTGTCCATCCCACTGTGGTCACCTCCATGGGATGGCCCTATGGGCAGGTTGAGGGCAGAGACTGTGTGTGTGTGAGAAACCCCAACCCCACAGCCCGTGGCAGCTCTGCACAGGGGTCACTGGTTTGACTGGTACAAGTGGGTCCGTTCCAAGCCTGACCCTTCCCTCAGAGCTTTTCTTTTAGGGCAGCTCAGCCCCTAAAAGCTGGGGTCTTCCTTCTGCTCCCATTCAAACCTACTGAGACTGATGTTTTCTCCAGCTCTCTGCCAGCTGGGAAGGGCTACCAGGGGGCTACCAGGCTGGTGGGAGAGTCCCATAGGGGTTCTGCCCCCTGCCCACCCCACAGCCACACTCTGGGGGTGCCTCTCACAACAGACCCCACTTTTCATCTGTGTTTTGCTGGTGACAAGCCCAAATGGGAAATGTCACCCCTTGGTGGGGGAGAGCAGGGTGATGGTGGAGGAGGAGCAGCACCCACTGCCAGTCCCCCGTGATCCCTGTTTGCCCTTCCCTGTCCTGATCCATCCCAAGCTCTCCTCTTTGCTCCTGTGTGGAGTGATGCCCAGCACAGGGTCAGCAAGAGCCTGTAGGCTCTGACCCTAATGATAACCCCAGTGGTGAGGGCTGATGGACATCTTCATTTTCTGGGAGCAATGGGGGGCTGGTGCCTGTGGCTGGACAGGGAAACCAATCCTCCACCTGAAATTCATCCCAGCCTTAGGAAAATCTGCCTTCCTGTCCTTGTAGGGTCAGTGTGATCGCGGTACCCACAGCCTCCCTGGGGCGAGGACCACAGGCAGGGAGGGACAGCACAGTGCTCCAGGCACATCCCCTGCAGAGGCTGCCCCCACCGTGATCCTGAGTCCAGCTGGGGTCTAACAGCTCAATAGGGTCGGTGCAATGTGAGGGTGCAGGGCTGCTGCTTGGATTAACCAGGTGCCTGGGCAGCAGAGCTCTGCTGCTGCAGTCACCCAGGGCTGTGCCTGCGGCGCTCGATGCCGCCGGAGGGGTGATGTGAACAGGGGAGGCATCGATGGGGGCATCAGCCGGCTTTGCCATTGCAAAGCAGATGATGCAGGGACCTTCAGTTATCTTCAGAGCAGATGAAGGGAAGGAAATGGGTCTGAGTAGACTCCACAAACCCCTCCAGAGCGTGAGGGGATCGACACACAGGAAGGACAGACTCCTGTGGAGTGATTGGAGTTATCTGGGTTTCACCACCGGCTCTCCTGGCGCCAGTCAGGTTCCAGGGGTTGGTAATGGCATCAGGTTTAGTGCTTCAAGAAGGTGTCTCCATCTGGCCTTTCCCATGGGGTCTGGTCCTGCTCCGGAGTGGCTGGAAAGAGATTCCCACTCAGAACCACCCTGTGAGCATCTCCACCGGGATCTCCTCAGGGCTGGCACACAGACCCCTCCCTGGGGATGTGAACCCGCACGATCCTGCAGGTGCCTCTCACTCTTCTTCCAGCTTTAGGGCTGAAACCTCCAAGTATTGACGGGGTTTCTTCCCGCAGCTCTGGCATTTCCCTAAGCCTGATGCCTCTGGGGCTGGTTTTGTCTCTGGTTTGGGATTTTCGGGCGCGTTGCTGGTTTTTCCCTGATCTCACGTTAATTGCCTCTGTGTGTTGGACCCGATTTTCCCTGGAGCATCCGAGCAGCAAGGGAGAGTTTCTTAGGAACCATCGGCGTGTCCCTACGGACACTCCACACACACAGGGTTCGGTCCCAGTGCTCCCCAGTGTGGGGTGAGACTCTCCTCCTGGGGCTGCCCTGCTCCCACTGGAATCATCCCAGCCCTTCCTGTGGGATGCTGGGATCCCCGGACACTCTCCCCCATGGGAGGTGGTGGGGATCCCCAGCACAGCTCTCCATCCTCCTGGTAAAGGCACAGGATGGGGGAATGTCTGTGTTGGCCCTAGTCTCCATCTCATAGAATCATTTAGGGATTGGAAGGGACCTCGAAAGATTGTCTAGTCCAATCCCCCTGCCACAGCAGGATCATCTAGTCTCACCCCATCTCACACCCCTGAGCTGGGCTCAACTAGCAGAGCTTCTAGCGACCTTCCAGCCCTGTCAGAGGGCTGGGGAAGGCTGTTCCCAAGGGCAGGGAACAATAAGGCCAGGGCTCATGGTTTGCAGCTGGAAAAGGGCAGAGTGAGGCTGGACAGGAGGAACATGTTGAATCTGAGGGTGGGGGATCCCTGGAACAGGCTGCTCAGAGAGTGGGTGCAGGACCCATCCCTGGAGCCATTCGGGGTCAGGGTGGATGGGGCTGTTTGCAACCTGGTCTGGTGAGTGCTGGCCCTGCTTGGTGTAGGGCTGCCCTTTGGAGGTCCCTATGGTTCTATGACTGATGTGGATGAGGCTGGGGCTGTCCCTGTGTGCACAGGAGGAATCACGAGCAGGGAAGTGACCCCGTCTCTGTGCCAAGCTGTAACTGAAGAAATCCTGCTGCAAACACGATGTCTGGGTCTGAGTGGTTTCCCCAGCCCCAAAGGTGGCATCGAGCGAAGGCATCACTCCATGTAGGCAGGGCCAGCAGGGCTGATCTATCGATGCTCTGATTGATCGAACAGAGTGAGCCCAGAAGGGGATCAGGAGGGGAAGGAGCGGGTTGGCTTGGCAATGGGTCTCTTTCGAGTTCCCTTCCAATCCCTAATGATTCTATGATTCTTTCCCCACAGCAAGGGGAAACGCTGCAAGTTCTGAGGGGAGATCCAGGCACCCTGTAACCCCCCTCCAGTAGGACTGATCTGTGTCTGTATCTGGGCTGGGCTGGGCTGGGCTGGCTGTCCCCATCACTTAGAAACCCCGCAGAGGCAAGAAGCCTCTCCCTTGGTCTGCTGTGCGGTCCTGCTTGGGGGCTGGTGGACTGGGGCTGGGGGATGTTGTAGTGGTGTCTCAGGACATGTTTATTCCCATATTTATGTTGGTTTTGGGGAAATGGACAGTTTGTGCTCTGCTGTGAGGTGTGGATGCTGCTGGGTGTGGATTGGGACTCCTTGTGTTGCCTTGTTGGGTGCAGGGTGCTCACACCCAGTCTCTCTCCCAGTTTGGGGGAGTCCCCACTCAACTATAAGTCTAGGGTAGGTAGTATAGCGTCGTTCAGGAGCCAGGGGAATAGTGAGAGCCCCATGGAATCCCTGAGGACAGGGCTCTGTCCCCACACCAGGCACACAGCTCCTTCCATCAGACCCACAAGAAAACCTCCACCTGCCCACAAGCAGCAGCTCCAGGAGCCCAGCCCAGCCCTCTTAGGGCAACTTTTCCCTGAAAACCCCTGAAACCACTCGCCTGGAGCTGCTCGGCTACGGCACAGCCTGAACACAATCCGCAGGCGCTCGGTTGGACACAGCAGAGCTCAAGGGCTCCTTGGATGTTTTACCTCCTCATGCTGCTGGTGCTGGGTGATGGACAGAGGGCTGGGGCCGTTGGTACCCCAGCACCACCCTCCCGTGGCACCACAAGAGCAGCCTGGGGGCTGCTGGTGACTCCCTATGGAATAGTTTGTGACTTCCCCCCCAGATTCTCCTGCCTCGCCCTGCGGTCACCTCCTCTGGCTGCGTTTTCTGTTAATTCAATCAGGCAGCACAGGAGCAGAAACACCCCATGAGCTCTGCTCTGGCATTGCAGCAGGTCTTTGGAGCTGCCAACTGCTGTCCTCCCACACAGCCTCACACCACAGGCTGTTTAATTGACGGTCCCCATCTCTCAGGGCTGCCAGGAGCCTGTGCCCGGGCTGTAGGGCTCAGGGAATGGATGCTCATCCCGGGAAGGTAGAGCATCTACCCAGGGGTTCTCCCAGCATCTCAGGTACCAGTGGGAGCATCCGAGCGCAGAGCCCAGAGGCAGGAGCACGGTCTCATTGCCCCAGCCAGGCGATGGGTGGGTGGTGGTGGGCAGGCTGGCAGCTCCAAGCAGCCCTTTACGCTCTGTTTGCCCGGGACATCCTCCAAACAGTGTCCAGTCAGAGGGAATTTTCAGCCTGAGTGGTGATTTGGCTTCATCCTGGAGGTAGCAGAAGGTTTCCCCCGCCGCAGCTTGGGCATCGCGTGTCCTTTAGTGGTGATGGTGCTGGTCCTGTTGGCGATGGGAGGAGGATGGTGAGAGGCTGGGGGAGCCACAGTCCTGGCTCGGACACCCAGAGTGTGGGACAGGGATGCTGCACGCGGGGAGCACCCGCTGGAGGCAGCATCTTGGGGGGGGTCCTCCCTCCAAGAGAGAGATTTATCTTGGGAGAAACAGGAATATTTGGTGTCTTTGACAAAGCAGCACTTTACGGGCGCTTGACACTTTATTAACTAATCTCTGGTACTTGAGTAATTTATTCTGTTTAAGCTGGTGCCATCCAGTCTCTCAGCGGTGTCCGCGTGCGCCGGGAAATAAATTAAAGACTGTCCAGAGATACTTGGCTCTTCGCTGTGATTGCTGGGCTAGCGTGATGGAGGGCTAAGGTTCTCTCCTCCTGCAAATTGGAAATTAGGAATTAATAAGACAACAGGCCAGAGAGGTTGCTGCGTCTGCCAGAGCCGCCGGCGGGGATGGGCTGCGTGCGTGGGTACAATGTTGGCACTGTGGCTCCCAGACTGGGCACTGCGGCTTGTGGACTGGGCGCTGCAGCTCCCAGACCAGGTACTGAAGCTCCTGGACTGGGCATGCAGCTCACAGAGTGGGCACTGCAGCTCCTGAACTGGACATGCAGTTCACAGACTGGGCACTGTGGCTCCAGACTGGGTGCTGCGGCTCCTGCACTGGGCACTGCAGCTCCTGGACTGGGCATGCAGCTCACAAACTGGGCACTCTGGCTCCTGGACTGAGTGCTGAGGCTCCCAAATTGGGCACTGCAGCTCCTGGACTGGGTACTGTGGCTCCTGGACTGGGACCTGCAGCTCCTGGACTGGGCATGCAGCTCACAGACTGGGCACTGTG
The DNA here is from genome assembly GCA_028565055.1 of Phoeniculus purpureus. Lineage (NCBI taxonomy): Eukaryota > Metazoa > Chordata > Aves > Bucerotiformes > Phoeniculidae > Phoeniculus > Phoeniculus purpureus. Next base: position 5,896,761 of record JAOXOE010000856.1, on the reverse strand, counting down.
GGTCCCAGACTGGGCATGCAGCTCTGTGGGCTGAGTGAAACCTTGCGGTGTGCCAGCATTTCTGACAAGAGGATGGGATAATGGGGCTAATTACAGCCCTGTCAGGGCTGACAGCGGTCCTGGGCAGGATAATGGAAGAGCTGATACGGGACCTCATTAATAGCAAAAATGAGAGGAGGTGCTGTGGTAACTGCCCGTCCACACGGGCCCCGGGAGCTGCTCTTGTCGGGTGAGATTGAGGTCTCTGACTGGCTTGCAGGTTTGGCTGGGGGATGTAAAGCTGGGGGTGCCGTGCTGCTGGGCTTCAGGAGGGGATTGGGTTAGGGGTCCACAGCTTCTGGGTGGAGGAGCAGGTGCTGGTGGCACTGGAAGTGGCCAGGAGTCAGTGACCAGACCTGAAACGTGGCATCTTCACCGGTGGGTGCTCCTCCGCCTCGCAGTGGGCTGTTGGCTCAAGGGTGGACATTTCCCAGCACAGTGTGCTGCTGCTCACCCCAACGTGGCCTGGGGAGCTCCAGAACCTACCTGGTACCCAGGTTCATGGCTCAGAGACCCTGCAGTCTCTCAGTGCCAGGATGGGAAGGGAGCTTGTGGCTTCCCTGTGGTGGCAGGCGGGTACCAGTGTCTTTCTATGGACCCCTCTGGGCTGGGATAGGTTACAGCTCTTGGTCAAGAGCAGCAGCATCAAGATGTTGAGCTGCCCCATCCACCAGTTTCCATGGCAACACACAGTTCCTGCTCCGGGGAGGAGGAGGAGGAGGAGGAGGAGGGGGCAGCCCTGGTGCTCTGGTGCTTTTGTGTGCAAGTGGTGGGCTGGGGCTGGGGGTCCTCCTCCACCAGCCAGGGCTGGGGGTTCTCCTCCACCAACCAGGGCTGGGGTGAGCGCAGGGCAGGCTGGCGAGGTAATTAAACCGTGTAGGATTAACGAACGACAACAACCGCTGCTTTAATTACTCAGCCTCAGCCCGGGTTCTCCTCCCCTCCCCAAATTGCCCAGCTCCTGAAAGGAAGGCGAAGGAGTAGGGAAGGCGGCTGAGGGCAAAACCTGATTGTGCTTATTAAGCCGATACAAAAACTCGGCGCCGTAATAGTAATTAAATTAATTATGAAAGCAATTTGCCTCGGAGAATGTGCTCTGACAGCTGACGAGCTGCTGCGCTGCTCCGACACCCTCAGCTTAGAACAGGCAGGATGCAACCCCCTCCCTCACCCCAGCGATGGTGCCCTGGCGCCGCGACTCCCCCCAACTCCAACCGTGGGATGATCCTCACGTTCCGCCCCCCATCCAGCCCCACTCCGCAGCTGGGAGCAGAGCAGGCGCCTTCCCCGGCTCCGATGCCCTGGCAGAGCCTTTGCGGTGCGGCGGTGCGGGATGCTCCTGGCTCAGCCCCGCAAGGAGCTGATGTTTGGGATGGCTCCGCTCGGATCACCTGTCCAGGGCCGGGCTGAGGATTCTTTATGGCTCTGTCGAAGGTGAAAAAACCCTCTGCCCAAAGATGAGCAAAGAGCTGGCTCCGAAGTGACAAGTTTCTGGCCCCGACTGCCAGCTCTGGGAGGCTGTTTGCAGGAAGCAGATTGCTTTCGACCACAGCCACGGTGATTGAAAACCTTGTTTGCCATGGGAGGGGGGGGAAACGATGTGACAGAACATGTTCATCGTGATCCTGCTCCTGTCTCTCTGCCAGTGCTGGAAATCACCTCTTTTCCTGCCTTCTCTTCCCACTTCCCCCTCCTCAGCGCTCCTGTCGTTGAGGAGTTCCTGTTGAGGAAGTCTTGGCACCCAGACTGAAGGGTGAGGATGGGGCAGCCCTGTCTGGGCACTGGGAGAGGAGGGAGGAGCTGCCTCAGTGCAGGTTCTTCCTCTCCCAGTGCAGGTTCTTCCTCTCCCAGTGCAGGTTCTTCCTCTCCCAGTGCCAGTTCCTTCTCTCCCGGTGCAAGTTTGTCCTCTCCCAATGCAAATTCCTTCTCTCTCAGTGTGCATTCTTCCTTTCTCAGTGCGGGTTCCTTCTCTCCCAGTGCTCCCAGTCTGGTTTCCCATGTGTTGTTCTGGTTGCTTGGTCCCAAACAGCCTCTGACTGCTGGGTGTAGTGCCTGGCTCTGTGTGTCCCAGCCTGCTGGGTGGTGGTGTGCAGTTTTAACTCCTTCTGTCAATGCTGGAGACTTCTGCTGCCCAGAGTAGGTCAGACCTGAGCAAAGAGCCTCTCGAACACCCCAGGCTGGGAAGTGCTGGGCACTTCTCCTTGCCCACCCTGCTCCTCCCAGACCTTGCTGACATCCAACCACTCAGACCACTGGGTTGGAGCAGCAAATTATGAGCTAAATGGTGACTAGTGCCCAGCTCTGCCTGGGCTCCAGCCCTGGAGCCATTCCCCAGCCCAGCTCTGCACTCAGGCCAGGGACATGGGGCACAGGGACCAGCTCTGCAGTCAGGCCAGCACCGTCGTTGTGTTGATCAGGTGCCTGGCAGCATCCATCAGCATAGAAAATGCACCAATGTTGCCCCAGTTCCACCATCCTCTGGGAGCTGGGGTCCACCCCAGGAACCAGCCGCGGAGCGGTGCTCGTGCAGGGGAGGCTACTGGTCCTCCCATCTGGGAGCTGGACCACTGGGCAGCCGAAGGATGCTCTAGCTAGATATCCCCTAGCGCTCTGTGCAGCCGCCGGGCTCTGTCAGAGCCACCAGAGTTCCCAAGCTGAGGTAGAGAGGGAAGTGCTGGCAAAGCTGCTCCTCTGGCTTGCCCTGTGCTTCCCCCATCGGGTTTCCATGTAGGTGTAATGGATGGAGCAGAGCGGGTGCGAAGGTCCTCGGGGGCAGAAGAGCCGCCGTGTGAGCCATCACTCAGCCGCGAAAGCAAAGGAGTAACATTTCAGTGCAGTAATTCTTAATAATTGATGATTTTCACTGGGTTCCCAGAGTGTTATTACCTCACTTAATATCATTTACCAATCACACGTGATCCCATCAATTGTAGTAAAGTGAGGAAGTGTCTGGGAGATGCTCAAAAATCAACCAGGAGAGGGCAAATGAGAATTTATGGACCTGATTGGGCTGCAGCAGTGGCAGTGGTCTGATGCCCAGGATGCTGCTTGTCCCAGTGCTGCCAGTTCTGTCTCTGGTGCTGCTGGCTTAGACCCTGTGCCCCATGTCCCTGGGCTGGCACAAAGATCAAGCAGACAGTGGGAGAAGGGGTAAGGGATGAGCTGTGAGACAGCAGAGGGGTGAAGATGCAGGGATAAGGGATGAGCTGTGAGACAGCAGAGGGGTGAAGATGCAGGGATAAGGGATGAGCTGCGGGACAGCAGAGGGGTGAAGATGCAGGGATAAGGGATGAGCTGCGGGACAGCAGTGGGATGCTCCGGGACAGCAGTGGGATGCTGCGGGACAGCAGTGGGATGAAGAGGCAGGGATGAAGGATGACCTGTGGGACAGCAGTGGGGTGAAGATGCAGCTCCTCTCACCCCTGATTGCACAGAGGGTGCACAGACAGGCTGCAAAGATGGGATGAGGCCATCTTGCACTGGCAGAGGGCTGGGATCTCTACAGGAAGCTTCTGCAGCAGCTCCTGCAGCTCCTCTGACCTGTTGCTTCAGCACTGGCTGTGCTGCATCGCTGATGGCTTCCTACAGGCTTCCAGCAAGGAAGAACCAGCCTGGCTGTGGCTGCTCCTGCTTTGCCCCAGCGAGGGCTGAGCACCCCAAGACCACCCTTTTGGGGGTTTTATTGTTTTCTCTTGTTTTTCTTCAAGAAAGGTGGCTCCAAGAGACCCCTTTCCCCCTCTCCTCCTCCTCCTCATTAGTGCTGCATCCCGGGCAGCGGGGAAGCGCCATTTCCTTTGTGTCACCAGTGCCACTGGAATCTTCTCCATGGCAACAGGGTTGGCTGTGGGCAGGATGTGGTCGGCTGGGATGCTCTGCCAGAGGGGCACTGGATGCCCAGTGGTGGGCAGTGCCAGCAAGGAGCGCTCTGGTGGGAGCCCCTCTCGGGGTCTGGAGAAGGGGAAAAGCTGCCCAGTTCACTGGGATGGAGGGTGGGCACCTCGTTTGGCTCTGAAGGAAGGGGTTGGGGTGGGTGTCCTGGCAATGACTGGGGATGGTTGACCCAGGGCTCAGGTTGTCCTCTGCTCTCCCCAAACCCAGGAGTTTTGAATGGAGACCTGTGGGGGTTTCCTTGCTGGGGAATGGGTGGGAATGATCCTCTGTGCGGGTCCTCCAGCATCCCCTTAATTACCCTTCAAACAGGGTGAGGGAGGCTCTGCGGAGGAAACAGCCCTTTGTCATCTAATAACTCAGAGGGAAGATTTACACAGAGCGAGAGGAAGGGGAGAGAAAACACCTCCCCTTGCTCATCACAGCAGCCTGGCCAGTCTCTCCGTCTGGAGTTCTCACTGGGACTTACAGGGCTCAGGGTTCTCTCTCTCTCTGCACTTGGAGAAGTCTTTCAACTGAGTCAACATCTCTGTCCAGCACAAACCTGCCTTTCACCCAGCACCCTTGGATGTGCTAGAGGCTGTGCTGCTGGAGAGCACAGCCATGTGAGAAAAGTTGCTGAGGTGGCAACTGGAGGTGGACTGGAGGTAGCCAGGGGCTGGCGTGACTCTCCAATGGAGGGTCTCATGCTGGGCAGAGAGGGGGAGCTGAACCACCAGCACTTGGAGCTGAATGTGAGATTTGGTTGGACTTCAAAGGTCTCCATCAGTGTGGGATGGGCAGGGCTCCCCATCTGAGCTGCTTCTGGTGGTCTCAGCTACCCCCAGAGCACCGGGGCTCCACAGATCTGCCGGGTGGGGGGGTTGTTTGGAGGCAAAAAGCAGTGGCTGCTGGAAGGCGTCGAGTTGTTGAGGAACACAAAGCGCTGGGTCGCGGCGGCTCAGAGCGCCGTCGCTCGGGTGTCTCAGCCCATCTGCGTAGAGTAACTATTGATTCTGGCTGATGGGCATCGATCCGTGGAGAGCGGCCCTGCTCACACAATGAACTTGCAGGGGTTTCAGCGGGAGGGGGACACAGTGCTCTCCCCCCTTGCAACGATCCCCTGTTTGGTTAAACGCAGCGGAGGAGCAGGAGCGGAGCCGAACAAATAGCTTGGAGGGAATTAAAATGCATCGATTTGCAGAGTGGGAGGGAGGGCTGCTGCTAAAAGCTCTTGGAGCTGTTATCAAACAGGGCTTTGAAGAGAGGTCTCCCTCACTCACTAACCTCCCCCCCTCCCTGTGCCTGCTGGTGTGAGGAGAGGCACTCATTGGGCTGTTGGCTTTGGGGATGTGGTGGCTTCACCATTGTCTCTGCCCAGCCAGGACAGCCCAGTGCTGGTGCTGGGGCTCCATGAGCCCCCCAAGTGCTTCCAAGCTCCATACGAGAGGCCAGGCTGTGCTGGCTGCTTGTTGCTGTCTGCCTGTCTGTCTCACCCCAAGTGTCATAGAATCACAGGGTTGGAAGGGACCTCCAAAGGGCAGCCAGTCCAACCTCTCTACACCAAGCAGGGCCAGCACTCACCAGACCTGGTTGCCCACAGCCCCAGCCAGCCTGACCTTGAATAGCTCCAGGGATGGGGCCTCCAGGACCTCTCTGGTCAGCCTGTTCCAGGGATCCCCCACCCTCAGTTTCAACAACTTTCTCCTCCTGTCCAGTCTCACTCTGCCCTTTTCCAGCTTCAAACCATCACCCCTCATCCTATCGTTCCCTGCCCTTGGGAACAGCCTTCCCCA
>JAOXOE010000856.1:5857898-5890959 GCA_028565055.1 Phoeniculus purpureus | reverse complement strand
CCATCCCTGGAGGTGTTGAAGGGCAGCCTGGCTGTGGCCCTGAGTGCCCTGGTCTGGCTGCTGGGGTGCTGTTAGGTGCTGGGCTGGGCTGGCTGAGCTTCGAGGGCTTTTCCAGCCTCAGTCACGCTGGGATTCTTTGAGTGAGCTCTGGAGGAGATGACAGAAGCCTTGAGCCTCCATCCTTCACCATCCTTCATTCCTGAACACTTCAAGTTGTTTCTTTGCAGGATCAGAGAATGACTGTGATAAAAGGACTCAGGATCCCAAGGGGGACCCCGAATGAACGGAGCAGGAGAGAGGAGGATTCAGGTTACGTGACTTGAACAAAGAGAGACAGAGGTGTTGTCCTTGGGGAAGAGACCTCGAGTGGGTATTTGGTTTTAAGCCAAATTAAAACTATATAAGTTTATAGCCCCAAATACTGATGGTTTCCAGTAGAATGATAAATATTTGCCTCCCAGGACAAGTGTGGGATTGAAACCCTCTTGCTGCTGAGACGAGAGGCTGGGATGCTCAATGCATTTCTTGTGGAGAGGCAGCGAGGAGGGTTTTAAAGGCAAATTGGAAGTCAGGCCACATATATCATCAAGGATGTGGGATATTAAGAGGCTTTATTATTAATTAACTTCTATATTACAGCAATGCCTGGGGAACCCTAAACAGAATCAGGGCCCCATTACGCTGAGGCTGAACAAACACACTGGGCTGTGTGGTCCCTTCTCCAGAGAGACCAGGTCCTCCCAGCAGCAAAGGAGGCAAATGGAGCTGGAGATGAGTGAGGCCACCGTGTTTGGGGCTGTCCCGAATCGGACACTGCCATGTCCTGTGTGATAGCCCCCAGTGTCCTCTGTTGGTTCGGTACTCGCAATGTGCACTCAGAAGCATCAGGCTGCCTGTGGGTCACATGAGGTCCTGCAGTGCCCTGGGCTGGTTCCCCCACTTTGAGTTGTGGTCCAGTGACCTCCTTATCCATCAGTGTGAAGGGCACCTGGCAGTGTGGGAGCTCTGCTGTCAGTGGGTACAGATCACAGGATGACTGAGGCTGGAGAAGCCCTCTGAGCTCAGCCAGCCCAGCCCAGCACCTAACAGCACCCCAGCAGCCACACCAGGCACTAAGGGCCACAGCCAGGCTGTCCTTCAACAGCTCCATGGATGGAGACCCCACCACTGCCCTGGGCAGTCCAGTCCAGGCTCTGATCACCCTTTCCATGAGGAAGGGCTCCCTAACATCCAACCTAATCCTCCCCTGGCAGCTTAAGTCCTGCCCTCTTGTCCTGGCACTGGTTGCCTGGGAGAAGAGCCTGACCTCCACCTGACTGCAATCTCCCTTCAGGGAGTTGGAGAAAGGGAGAAGGTCCCCCTGAGTCTCCTCTTCTCCAGGCTAAACACCCCCAGATGCTGCAGCAGGTCCCTTCTCAAGAACCATTTCTGCTGCAAGATCCCTGCTCCAGGCTCGTGAAACAACCACCAAAGCCCTGGACCACTGGTTTTTGGCCAGTTTTGGATATAAGGGGATTTATTTCAGTTTCTCACATGGTCCCTTGGGACAACAATCCATCCTGGGATTTGTGTAGGAGCCAGCCGTGAGCTCCAAGGCCAAGTTCCCCTCGCAGATGGAAGCAAGAACAGATTTGCCCTGCTGCTGCTGCTGCTTGTGGCGCTGCACGAGCACGGTGCTGCTCCCAGTGCTCCCCCTCCTCTCCATTTAGAGGGATGATGAGAGAACACTAATGAACCAGCCCCACTGCTTGGTCAGTTCAGGGAGAGTTCATCCTTCCCATTTCTTTTACGCCCAGGTCTGGAAAGAGCAGTGAAATGTGCTCAGCAGAAGGAGCCCAGCAGGGTAAATGAGGTGCAAAACAACCTCCTGCTCCTCAGCAGACCCTCAGTCACTGTTGGGGAAGTTGTTCACTGAGCCTGCACCTCCTGGAGGGGTGTATCTTGGCGAAATAAAGAGCTTGATGAGAGCAAAGGGTTGTGGCTTCTCCTTGCTGCCTTGCGCTCGGATGGATGAGCAGACCCTGTGCTGCTCCTCCAGCAGAGCAAAGCTGGGGGAACAAGTCTGGTGTCTGGGCAAGAACAACCCCAGGGACCAGGATAGGGTGGGGACTGACCTGTTGGAGAGCGGCATAGGAGAAAGGGACCTGGGGGTCCTGGTGGAGAGCAGAATGGCCAGGAGCCAGGAATGGGCACTGGTGGCCACGAAAGGCCAATGGCATCCTGGGGTGGATCAGAATGGGGGTGGTTAGTAGAGCGAGAGAGGTTCTCCTCCCCCTCTACTCTGCCCTGGGGAGACCACAGCTGGAGTCTTGTGTCCAGTTCTGGGTCCCTCAGTTCCAGAAGGACACAGAGCTGCTGGAGACAGTCCAGTGCAGAGCCACAGGGATGATGGAGGGAGGGGAGCATCTCCCTGCTGAGGAAAGGCTGAGGGAGCTGGGGCTCTTGAGCTTGAAAAAAAGGAGACTGAGTGGTGACCCCATAAATGTTGATCAATATGTCAGGAGGATGGAGCCAGACTCTACTCAGTGTCATCTAATGATAGGACAAGGGGCAATGGGTGTGAGGTGGAACAGAGGAGGTTCCACATCAGTGTGAGAAGGAACTTCTTCACATTGAGGGGGCCAGAGCCCTGGCAGGGGCTGCCCAGGTGGGTTGTGGAGTCGTCTCCTCTGGAGACATTTAAAACCTGCCTGGCCATGTTCCTGTGTGACTGGATCTAGGTGATCCTGCTGTGTCAGGGGGATTGGGCTGGATGATCTTTCAAGGTCCTTTCCAATCCCTCATGTTCTGTGATTCTACGTGGTTCTGTGAAACCCTTCCTTACAGATGCTGAGATGGGATGGAAAGGATGTCTACAGGTGTGTTCTAACATCCCTAGCTCAGGCACTTCACCACAGTGCAAACCTCAGCTGAGGTTTACAGTGAGCAGAGACGTGTGTGGAGCTCACAGATTACCAACACAGCCAGGCTCCTCTCAGATCATCACACGGGGCCATGCAGCATCCTGCCGTAGCCTCTGAACCTCTCACGAGGCCAACTGGGGCTGGAGCGGCCACCTCCACCCGTGCAGAACTCGTACCTCATGTCACAGGGCTCTACTTCTCTTCTCTTCCCCTCTCCCCCTGCCTCTGCTTCTGGAGGCCAGGAGGAGCCCTGGGTGGATATTAACTCCGCGGTCACCCAGCCATTATTTATTGCAATCATTGCTTTCGGGTCCTTTGACTCCTCTCTGTTAATTAGACTGCAGGGTGTAATAAACGTGATGGAGAGTGCCCAGGCAGGGGAGGCAGGGAGCTGGAGCTGCTTTGGGGAAAGCCGGGAGGAGCAGCAGCTGTGTGGGGACTGTGATCACCACTGCCAGGAGCAGCTGCACCAGGGACTGAGACCACTGGGACCAAGAGTAGCCATATAGAACTGAGACCACCAGGGCTAGGAGCAGCTCCACCAGAGAATGAGAGCGCCATGGCCAGGAGCAGCCATGTGAGACCAAAATGATCCCTGCCAGGGGCATCCACACTGAGGATTTGGACCACCACTACCACCATGTCCAGCCTCAGCTCTGAGCAAGAGAGCCCCTCTGAGCTGAGATGCCCTTGCTGGGTGCCCCCCAGCAGAAGCTGCTGCCCTACCTTGCACTGTCCCCACACCCCAGGGTGCACAGGATCCCCACGGGGATGGATGATGCCCACCCGTGTAGAGGGAGGAACGACCCAAGGCAGAGCCCTGCACTAATATTAGGGCAGGAAGGAGAAATGAGCTCATTTAAAGGCCATTGGAATCCCCCCCCGGGGGACTCTCGAAGCAGCAGTGTGAGCAGTGTGGCTGAGCGCTGGGTGAGAGCCCGGAGCCACTCTGCTCCAACAGTTATTTAAAATTTAAACCCACAAATGAAGCAGGCTCTTTTTGCTGATGGTGGAGGCAGTGTCCTGGCTCCCCAAACGCCTCTCATTAAGCGTGGCAGCGCTTTGGGGTCCAGCAGCCGCTGAAAAATGGCTGCTGCTGGCGACTTAAGAGCTGCAGCAGCTTCTTGCTCATTTCCAGCCTCTTTGGGACCCTGGATGGGCACTTACTGGGGTTTCCAGTAGAGGCGAAGTGTGGGGTGGGTTTTGAACCTGGTCGTGGAGCTGATGGCTCAAAGAGCAGCGACAGAGGGATGAGCAGGAGTCCTGACATCTGTCCCAGGAGGAAACTCTTCTGTTTCCTTGCTCCTTTTCTCCTGCTGCTACCTGTTGCCCTGATGGGATGAGGTAAAAGGATGGCACCGGTGAAAAGAGGAGTTTTTCTGTTGCTGCTTCCCCCTGTGGAAGACGGAGGTTTGATCCTACAAACAGCTGATCGAACAGGGCTCTTTCCCCTCAAGAGTTCACACATTTCCCACAGGAAGGTGAGCACCACCAATAACTTTCTCCAGCTCCCTCATTCACAGAATCACAGAACATCAGGGATGGGAAGTGACCTCAAAAGATCATCCAGTCCAATCCCCCTGCCCCTAGATCCAGTCACACAGGAGGGTTTTCAACATCTCCAGAGACTTCACAACCTGCCATGGGCAGTCCTTTCCAGGGCTCTGCCAGCCTCACTGGGAAGAAGGTCCTTCTCACATTGTTGTGGAGCCTCCTCTGTTCCAGCTCACACCCATTGCCCCTTGTCCTATTATTGGGTGCCCTTGAGCAGAGCTTGGCTCCATCCTCCTGACACCCACAACTCTCATACTGATCAACACTCATACAGCCACTCCTCAGTCTCCTTTTTCCCAGCTCAAGAGCTCCCTCAGCCTTTCCTCATCAGGGAGATGCTCCCCTCCCTCCATCATCCCTGTGTGTCTGCGCTGGACTCTCTCCACCATCTCTCTGTCCTTCTAGAACTGAGAGGCCCAGAACTGGACACGAAGATTCCAGATATGGTCTCACCAGGGCAGAGTAGAGGGGGAGGAGAACCTCTCTCCATCTACTAACCACCCCTTTGCAGCTCTATCAGCCCGTGGATGGTAGTTTTGGGTTATTAGGGTCGGCTCTGGCAAAAGGGGGCCAGTCCTTTGCTGGTTTGTGAGAGAAAAGAGAGAGAAGGCAGAAAGAAAGTGGGGGAAAGAAAAAAAAGCTCTTTTATCTCAGCACAGAAGAATCCACTTTAAATACCCTTTTTATTACGGTATCTGCATAGTAACTCCGAGAATAGATCTTGTTGGCAGTTCTAATGAGGCTGGAGAGTGTAAAGTTCCCAATAAAGTTAATTGTTGCCTCTAATACTCTCGTGCATTTACACCCGGTAAATCTTGAGAGGAAAAGCACCCGCTCCTCTGCCATTAACCAGTCACGACCAATCCATCCCCTGATGCTGTGCTGGGCCACCAATTCAACCCTAAAAGCTCCGAGATAACCTCAGTCGGAGAGTGAAGCAGGAAAACCGCCGCCGGGCACCGTCTCGGCTCCTCGCTGCCCCGGCGCCTCATCCCGCGGGATGCGGCTGCCCTGCTCCGTCGGCGGCGGCAGCGGGAAGCCCGTGGGGATGCTGCGAGCAGGTGCTGGGATAATGAAGTGTGCTTTATGCACACGGCGCTGTTTTGCCGGGTGTAATTGCAGATTCCATATAAATAATTCACGTGGAATTATTATACCGAGGACATCACCCGCCTCCTCATAATTTGCTTAACTGAAATGGGCTCTTTCATCACCGGCGGTGATTTGCTCGAAGGCCGTGTACACACCATCCCTTCCCGGCCGGCGTCGGCGGAGATTACTGTAAATTTAATTAAGTTATGCAAATTGTTTGTCCACTCGCCGGGGGAAGGGTGGGAGGGCTGGACCCAGCAGCCCAGGGGCAGGGGGTGGGCGCAGGAAGCCTGATGCTGCTGGAGGAAGGGGATTGTTATCGTTCACAGTAAGATGCTCACGGCGACTCCCTTCTGAACCCCTGTGTCTCACCTTGTCCCGAGGGTGCTTCTCGTGCTGTTTGCTGCCTGGGACTGGTGGTGAGTCAGTCTCCTACTCTGAGTGGTACCTTGGCAGTGCCCAGGCAGCTCAAGGCAGTGCCCACTGTCACTGGGTTGTGCTCTAGACATAAAACAGGGGTGTGGGAGCAGCTTTCCTCCTGTGCCAGAGTGCTAGTCAGAGCAAAGGTGCTGAGGGCTTTGGGGGGGATCCTCAGGAATCCCCCTTGTAGATCATAGAATCACAGAGTTGGAAGGGACCTCCACAGGGCATCCAGCCCAAGCCCCTTACACCAAGCAGGGCCGTCACTCACCAGACCAGGTTGCCCACAACCCTATCCAGCCTGACCTTGAATGGCTCCGGGGATGGGACCTCAAACACCCTGTAGACTTCACTTCTGTGGCCTCCCTCCCTCTGAGCATTCCATGGTTTCTGTGGGAACCTCTTCTTCTCCCCAGTGAGATGCCACTGAGGCTGGGATGGGGATGGCAGCCTGAACAGGAGGTGATGTTATCTCGTGGTGGCAGCTGGGTGCAGCTCATGGCCCTTTCTTGAGTTGCCCTGGCACTCTGAGCTCCCAGGGCAGCAGTTCCCATGGCATCGTAGCCGTTCACACTGATAAAGCAGAGCAACATGAGCGGCTCACCGTTGTTCAAGAGCCATGATGAGGCTGGCAGCCACCTGGGAGATATGGCTCCTGTGTTGGCTCCTATCGCTGATCAGCCATGGATGGGGAACTGGTGTGGGAGAGCGACACTGACCTCTGGCTCTGGGGATCTTCCCACTCTGGGCAGAGCCATCCACTGATGCTGGACCCCCCAGGGCCAGGCTTTCCTCCTCAGCAGCCTCGGCTGGCTCAAACATCTCCACATGCCCATCCTTGGGATGAGTCCTCCTGGGACGATGGGTGTTATGGCTGCCACTCCTTGGGTGTTGGCTGCCCCATTCTGCTCCTCATCACTGCCTCATCCCTGCCTCATTCTGCTCCTCATCACTACCTCATCCCTTGTCCCAAGTGTGACCCAGGAGGTGGTGACCCACCCAGCACCCCCTGGCTGCGGCACCACGTCAGAGCCGTCCAGCTCCTCTCAAACAAAACACCAGCAAGAGCTGGCCCCTTCCATCTGGGGAGCTGCAATCACTCCGTAAACATTAATTAAGCAAGAGGCTTCACAACAGCCCCGGGCAGCAGATCGTGTGATTATCTCCCTCTTCCGATCCAGAAGCTCCAGCAGAGAGAGAAGGAGCGACCTCTGCAAGGTCACCCAGCGTGGCAGCGACAGAGATGGATTCACAGCCCGGGAGGGGGCTTTGGAGGGGGGAAAAAAAAACCCCAACAAGTGTCTCCTTATCTTTATTTTTTATAGCATTTAAAAATAACACAGAGTTATTAAATCTCATAACAGCCATCATAGATTTGGAGCTTGAGCTGCATCCAGAGATGCTAAATGATAAATACAGCTATTATCAGAGTCAGCGCTCAGTGAAATTGATAGCTGGCAGTTCTTTAATGAGTGTGAGTACACACACGGCCACGCATGTGCGGGGACGGGCACGGCCCCCCAGCACTGCTTGAGGGCCTCCTGCTGCAGTAGCCAGGTGCCAGCCTGCGGGGCTGAACATCCCAGGGCATCCTGGAGATAAAAAGTCGTTTTGATGGAGCTCCTGGTGGTGGCTCCCACCCCACAGCATCCGCAGCGGCAGCGTTAAATCCTGTCACGGGAAAGGTCACGGCGAGACCCAGCAGTGCCCCCCTTAACTACGGGGAGAAATATTTTTATGGGTAACCTTTGAGAAGGGAGTTTGATTGTGCACGAACAGCCACCGGCCAAGGGTCTGCTGGGAGCCCGTGACAGGGGTTTGATGGGTTGTTAGAGCTGGACCCTTCACAGCGGTTCCTGGGAGCATCCCCAGGCTGCTGCTGCTTCTGCAGCCCTGGCAGGAGCTGGTGGACAGGCCCATGGGGTGGGTTGGAGGGGGTGAGGGAGCTGCTTATGCAGCTGTAGGAGTTGCACTGGGTCGAGCTGATACCTCAGGGTGCTGCTGGGTGTCAGATGGAGAACCCAGTTGTTTAGGAGTAAAACCACCTGTTGGAGAGGGGCAGCTGCCTCACGTTACAGGGACCCTTTAAGGTGATGCTGCCCAGGGTGCCCTCATTTCTGCTGCAGATGGGATGCTGGGAGGAGCCAAGATGCTTCTGGTAGGGCTGATACGGGTGCTGAGGGCAGGGAGCTTGGCAGAGGTGACACTTTCCCCTGCTGGTCTTAGCCCTGGCTGCCAGAGATGGATCTAGGGGGATGCTCCTAAGGCAAGCCTGGACATGAGGAGGCAGCGCTGAGGTACCTACAGGGCTTTGTCTCCTTACAGCCTGTTGCTGTCTGCAGCAGTCGCTGCAACTTGTTCTTCTGGTGCTACTTCTGCTGCCTGTGCTCATGCCAAGGAGAACATGCTGTGGCAGGGGGTTTGAACTAGAGGGTCCTTAAGGTCCCTTCTAACCCAAACCGGTCTGGGATGTGCTTCTGTGCTAAGGTGCAGCACCAGTCCTTAACCCTGAGCATCTGCCTGCCCTGCTGGAGACAGGCTGTAGGGTCTCTGGGACCCCATCCAGGGCAGGACTTCAGCCAGAGAGGCTGAAGCTTTATAGCTACAGGCTAAAGGTTTCTCTGGCCCCAAGAAAGAGACGCCACTGGTCTGCTAAAAGAGCTTGAGGAGGTGGTAATTGATGGCTGGTTAGATGTTGCTGCTGGAGGTGGGCTGCCAGGAAACCTGGGGGAGAGGCCAAGCAGGCTTTCTCCTGGAGGCTGGCTGTGAGGGGCTGTGGCCAGCGATGCCCCGCAGACCCTGTGTGTTGGTGAGGTTTCCCTCCAGGCTCATTCTGGTGCAACCTGCCAGTGATGCTCTGGGGCAAGGAAGGGGATGGGGAGCTCTGTTGGGTGCAGGAAGAGAGAAAGAGCCGGTTTCTTCCAGTTGGGCTCGTTTCCTCTTGGTGCTGTTGGATTTGCTGAACTCAGCAAATGCCCCAGCTCTGCCTGTACTCAGCAAGTGCTTCTGCTCGTGGGCTGCCTCCCTTTCCAACCTGCGATGATCCCTCTGATGTGGAGCTTGAACAGGTTGTTTCCCCTCTTAATCTCATGTCTTCCAAAACTGCTTTGCCTTTATCTTTCCAGGCTCTCAGCATCTCTCTGCATCCCCTCCGTAATGCTCTGTCTCAGCTGTTGAGCACTTATGGTGCCCAAATTAATGTCTCGCTTAGCTTCAGCAGCTGCAGGGGAGGTGAGGAGGGGACGGTCTGCTGCAGTGCCCATTGCAGTGGGCTTCCACCTGCTCCAGTCAGGGATGCTGGAGGGTGCCAGGAACCAGCTTGGTGCCCATCCCCTGTCCATCCTCACCCCTGTGCCCTCCAGCTCAGTGTTAGCCCAGGCACCGTGTAAAATAAACATCAGGAAAAGTCCAAACCTGTTCATTATCCATTTTGCTCAGATTAAAATCTCCATCCAGGCTGCTCAGAGTTTTGGCTGGAGCGGCGGCGCCTCTAACGAGCGCGGTGTAGAAGGGAAGAGATGCTAATTCCTCCTTACATCTCTATCATCTCCCAGCTTTTGCTATATAAAGCATCAAGGTCGCATGCTGGGGAGATGTCTTTTTACCAAAGGTGCCATAATAATAATGAAGAAGCAATTTGTTTCAGCAAACTGCCTACAGTAATGAAGCTTAATTATAACCGTGTTATTAATACTGCTGCTTAAGGTAATTCACTTCTGAGCGGGGCGCAGAACAGTAAACTATAATTTAAACAAGAATCGAGACCTAATTTAAATCATCAGCTCTGCTCTGCTCTGGAAGGAGGCAAACGGGGTGGCTGCGCTCGCTCGCCCGCCGTCGGGAGTCTCCCCTGGGCTCCGCTCTCCGCCAGCTTCTGCAGCCTCTAGCTCTGCAAAGCCTCCGGTGGCTTCGTCCACCCAGGGGTTTTAGGGCTGGTGGCTGCAGGTTTGGGCTCCTTGGTGCTTCTGAGCCGCTGGCTTTGCATCCCACCCTGTTCCAGGCTGGGTGTCCTCATCGGTTCCCTGCGCAGGGGCACAGGCTGCTGCACGAGCCCTTTGCTCTGGGTTCTCTTTCCTTTCTCTCCCAGGCCTCTGCTTCCCCCTTTCTCCATAACGAGCTCCTCTCCTTCACCCGGCTGAAAGCCCTGACATCTTTCTTCCCCGAATCCCTCATTAGTTCCATTTCTTCCCTCTGCTCCCTCACCTCAAAGGCTCCTCTCCCTGCAGCAGCATCTCTGCTCAGCGCTCGTGAGGTTTCACCCAGTCAGCACCACGAGATGCTGTTTCTGCTCTGCCAGGGAGACCATTCCCTGCCAGAGGAGACCATTCTCTGCCAGCCCCACCTCAGGAGCTCACAGGGGAGGACCCACAGTGTCCTTGCTCTCCCATCTCATCCCTCTTTGGGGTCCCAGTCAATCCCCAGTCCTTGTGTGTGGAATTCACCAACGGGCAGAGGGTTCTCAGCTCGGTTTGCCCAGCAGTCAGCATCGCTCCGCTCGGAGCGGTGACAGGAAGAGGAGGAGGAGGACTGGAGGAGAAGCAAATAGGTGGAGAATTTCTTCTCAGGAAGAGGGGGGAGAAAACCCCTCCTCTGTCACCGTTCCACTTGACTGCAGCCTCCTGCAGGCTGTTTCATCTCGTATTATCTGAGCTCCAAGGGGGTGTCCAATTTGAGGAACAATAACTATAAAGTCATTTGCAGCCCCCCGCTGGGGCACAGCTCACCAGGGCCTGTGTAAAGCAGCAAACAGCCACGGTGGCCTCTTCTGCCCGGCTGGGCTCTGGCAGTGCTGGGGTGAGCTGGCTCCTCAGTGCTGCGGGGACAGACCCTCGCATGGGGGATTCTGCTGGGGAGCTGGCAGCTCATCCCAAGCTGAGAGCAAAGCTTGGATAACTTGGGAAGGTCATCAGGCCACGGTGCTGTCCCTCACGGAGCTGATGAGCTCTTTCTTGGTGTCCATGGGCTGCAGCCCCTCTCTGCACCAGCATTTCCCTGCCTGCTGCCAGTGCAGCTCCACAGAGGTCCCAGCAACGAGGCTGTTCAGGCTCAACCTGCCGAGAGCTGGTTCAGGAGCAGGGGATGTGGGGAGAAATTGAGAGCTTGATGTCCTGCCTTCAGAAAGGTGCTGGAGGGCTTCCTGCTTGGGACTGGGGGTACCTGCTCCTCCTGGTCTCTTCTCCAGCTCCACATGCAGACAGGACTCCCGGTCAGGGCGGGCACTGGGGGGGTGTCCCTCCTGTTGCACAGAGCAGACACAGAATCACTAGGGGTTGGAAGTGACCTCAAAAGATCATCCAGTCCAATCCCCCTGCCACAGCAGGATCCCCTAGACCAAGTCACACATCTTGCAGCCTGGCAGCCCCAGGTGTTTCCTTTGGGCCACAGCACCCCTGGCAGAGCTCTTCTGAGATCTTCATGGTGGTTTCCAGCGAGGAGGCTCTGTGTGAGCACTGGGGGCCAGCGGAAGGTGAAGGGTGCTAATTCATCCTTTACCCCCTCCCAGCTTTTGCTGTAGACAGCATCAAGCTCGTGTTCTGAGGAAATGGTTTTGAACTGAGGTAAAGGTTGGTCCCAGGGGTTCCTGCCAGGCTTGCCCCCCCCCCCCCCCATCCCTGCTCCAGCAGCAGACTTCAGAGCTCAGCTCTGGAGCTACAGCCTTAATCCCTGACAAGAGAGTTGATCTCAGTGGGAAAGAGTCAACTGGCAAACGCTGCGAGGGATATCAGCAGCCCAGCGGGATGGAATGCATTACCTCTGGATTATTGTGAGGAAAGCAAGAGGGAGGGAACCACAGGGGGGAAAGGGAAGTAAAACCTGTGAGTTGAGTTTCCCTGTGTGTTCCTGACTCCCTGGGACATGTCGGGGCCCCCCAAACCCAACTCATGCTGGTGCTGGGGGTGAAAGCCAAGTCCAACACCTGCCTGGAGGAGGATGAGGAGAAAGGCTTTGTGAGGCAGGTGGGTGTTGGGAGAACCAGTATCAATGGGAACATCTGGCAAATGGGACTGTGGAGGGGGGAAAAAGCTGAGGTGGGGCTGCTCAAAGAATAAACTGAGGCAGAATGAGGAGCTGCAGGACAGTTCCTGTGGCTGTTGGAGGAGATTCAGTGCTGGGGGAGGAAGGATGAACCCATTACAGTAACTAACTCATTGCACTTCAAAGCCAATGGCTAGGAGACCCCTTCAGTGGGACGGGTGGCTCTAGTCAATGGGGGCAGGAAGAAAGTGCATCCTCCCTGGGGTTCCTCCCCTCTAGCTGAGAGTCTCTCCAGAGGGATTTAATGCCATGGGCTGGCTGTGAAATGCTCTCTGGACCCACTGGGACCTTCCCAGAGGACCTTCCTAGAGGCCCTTCCCCTGGCCTTGAAAGCCATGGCTGCAGGGAGAGCAGAGCATCCTCAGCTGTGCAGAGCAGCCCCAGCTAGCCTGGATCTATTTTAAACCCCAGTTTGAGGTGGGGAGTAGCGGGGGTTGGAAAAAGTAGTCAGCAGGGATGTTGGGAAGAGCAGAAGTTTTAATTGGGTTTTATCTGTGAGTTAATCAGGAAGTATTTCAGTGACAATTAGGTCAAAGCCTCTGGCATATCTGGGAAGCAGCCATCCATCATTAGCCCTACCTGGGCTTGCAAAGTGGAATTTATGGGCTTCCAACCAGCAGAAAAGCCCTTCGACAAAATTAAGGTGAAAAGCAGACTCTTGACCATGGGGGGAAGGCTGTCAGCTCTGATTGATGGCCGGGAGTGGGGAAGAACAGCTGGTTATTTGGTCCAGCAAGGCTGGAGAACCTTTGTCTGTCAGCAGCAGCTGGCCCTGGAATGGTTTGACCTGAGGGTTTGTCCCTGGGGTGTGGGGTAGCAGGGCTGGGGCTGCCCCAAGGGGCTTTGGGGCTGGAGGTGGCCTTGAAGCTCCATAGTCAAGTGGCACCTTCTAGGCTGAGGGGACCCCCTGTAGGTGCCAGATCCCCTGTCCCACAGGGCATTGCCCATGGAGAGGAGCAGCCAGTGGGGCTGGACCTCCGGGCACAGTCACCTGGGGGCTGAGCGTGGGCAGCGGCACAGTCTCGCTCCCGGTGCCGACGAGCTGGTTCCTCAGCGGTGCAGAGCCTGGCTCTCAGCAGGCAGCTCTAACCTCATTGCTGCTGTGAGAAAATAGCGTTTTCCTGGTGCTGCTGTGCTCGTCTGCTGACCTAAACGAGTATTGTCTTGCACAGCTCTGCCCAAACAGGTTTAAGTCCTTGGAACTCAGTTAGGAGCCCAGAGTTGTCCTCAAGAAAGGGAGGGTGGGAGAAGAAGCAGCGTGGGGAGCTGTTTCTGTCCTACTGGGGCACAAACAGCCTCTGGTAGGGCTGAGCCTTCGACAAGAAGCCTCCCATTGAGTACTGGGGGCAATGGTGGACCCCTCACTTCAAGAGATGGAGGGGCTGGAGCAGGTCCAGAGGAGCAATGAGGCTGGGGAAGGGACTGGAGGGAAAGGGACTGATGAGGAGAGGCTGAGGGAGTTGGGGGTGTTTAGCTTGGAGGAGACTCAGGGGGGACCTTCTCTGTCTCTCCAGCTCCCTGAAGGGAGGTTGTAGTCAAATGGGGGTGAAGCTCTTCTCCCAGGCAGCCAGTGCCAGGACAAGCCTGAAGCTGCCAGGAGAGGGTTAGATTGGATGTCAGGAAGCCCTTCCTCATAGAAACGATGATCAGAGGCTGGACTGGACTGCCCAAGGCAGTGGTGGAGTCCCCATCCCTGGAGGTGTTGAAGGCCAGTCTGGCTGTGGCCCTAAGTGTGGCTGCTGTGGTGATGTTAGGTCCTGGTCTGGGCTGGCTGAACTCAGAGGGCTTCTCCAGCCTCAACAGCTCTGTGAAAACACCCTCTGCTTCCATCGTCCTTGCGAGCCAGAGCTGGTCCATCCCGTTTGGGGAGGATGGAGCGAAGTGACAGATGTCTGCAGATCTGAGGATTTGCTCTGCCGGCTAAAAACTGTGGTTTTGAGATTTGAAAACAGTGTCAAAACAGTGGCTGAGCTGCCAGGGAAGGTAATTTATTGCAAGGAAGTGAAAGACTTGGAAAGCAGCTCTGAACCGCTTCCTGCATCGTTCCCTAACTGCTCCTGTTGGGGTTTTCTGCCTCCTGGTCGGGCTGTTTGCTGACTCTCCTCTCCTCACTCGCTCACTGCTGCTTCTTTTAGAGCTCGGGTCTGTGGTTCAGTTTGAGATGGACTTCGTTAATCTCCTCAGTCTCAGCCCATAAGGGAAAGGATTTCCTTCGCAGTCGGTGTGTTTCAGCAAATCGCCTGCAGGATTCACTTGGATCAAACGGGACCAGGGCTGCTGACCTGCAGGGTGGTGTTTGCTCATTGAGGCAACCTCGGGGGCTTGGGGTGAGTGGGGGGTCAGGGTTTTCTCGGGGCAGAGGTCCTGGAAAACTGCTTTGTTGCAGGAAGAGACCCTGTGGTGCTTTGATTCCTCTGTGTGTGGGTTGCTGTGGTGGCTGCTGCAGCTGGCCGGGTGCTGAGCTTCTCTCTGTCCATCCTTAGTGAAGCTGGATCCCACCCCAGGGCAGCAGTTGGTTGCTGGGTGCAGCAGGAGCAATGGGTGACGTCCCTTTCCCAAGGGACACTGCTGTGATAAATCTGTTCCATAGATTCTGGTTGAAGACATGTTGATTGAGCATCTTCTTGTTCTCATCCCTCCAGCTCTGCAGGAGCAGCAGAAGGAAGGGGCAGCTGCACTGTGGCCAGGAGAGAGCACAGAGTGGCTACAAGCCCAGTCCCATCAGGATGGAGCTTGTTGGGAAATGCTCCTGGGAGGAAGAAGATGAGTGAGAGGGAAGGACATCTGGACCTGAGGGAATACAGCTGCTGACAGAATGGGTGAGGTGAGGCCAGTTTTGCTTATAGGTGCCTTTGAGACGAGCCTGCAGACCTTGATTCCTCAAGGTCCTCTTGACTCGGAGACACTTGGCCCCTTCCCTGTGTGGCTGGGCAGGTAGGAGCCCTCCTCAGCTAATGGGCTGCAGCAGAGGCAGTTCAGCAGTAGATGCAGGGAGACACAGGGTACCCTCCTCTGGGTTAAGAGGCAATTACTCCTAATTAGGAGCAAATGAATATTTTATAGGCTTCCAACTACCTTGAGTGACCAGCAGAAAGCCAGCACTGCTGGAGAACACCTTGCTGGCTGCTGCCTCAAAAAGCTCTGCAGCCCCAGCTGGAGCTGGCAGACTCTGCCAGGCTTCCCTCCCCCTCATCCCCTGTAGCTCCAGGTTACACCCTCAGTCTCCCCACTGTCTCCAGCCCCCCCAAGCAGAAGGGTTTGTGTTTGATGCAGCCACACCAGGGCATTAGGGACTTCCTCCCTGGCACTACAGGGGCAGGAGCAGCCACCTGGCTCACAGGGATGCTGGAAACTCAGCACCAACACCCTTAAATCCCACGGGCGCACCTGGAGTTCCTCATGCTGCAGCTCCATGTTCCTGGGATTCCTCCTGCTTCTCTGCTGCCAGCCCTTTGCCCTCCCAGCATGAGCAGGGAGCTGCAGTGTTGCCTTGGGTTGTGTTCCTGTGCTGTAATAAACAGCAGTGGGTTTTCATGATTATTTCAGCTCCCCGTGTGCCTGCAGGTGTTCAGGAGGCACTGTGGGACATGGGCTAGTCCTTGTGAAGGGGTTGGGTTGAAGGTTGGACTTGATCTCAGATCCTTTCTGTGGGAGAGCTCCTGCCACGGGGCAGAGAGGGGCTTGGGGGCTCACTAGAGCCACAGTCCCTGGCTGCTGGGGCTGGCTGGTGGCTCCAGAAGGTTGAGGCATGAGGAGGGTGATGGAAGATGAGGGTGGAGATGATGATATCTTGCTGCCAGACTGCTCTGTGCTGAGCCCACTGCCACCTCCATTGGGAGCCCTCAGCATCACCCATTGGTGGTGCGTGTGCCCCTGTGGAGTGAGACTCTGGACTTCATGGCAAAGCTCATGACTGAAGCCATTCAAGGAGGGCTGGGGTTGGCGTTAGGATGGGCACTGTCCCGAGGGAGCGCTTAGATCAGAGCCCTGGATGCTGTAGTGTTGTGTCTTCACAGCACACAGTGCAAGGGGTGGGCTTGGAGGTGGGAGAACTGACTCATCTCCCTCCCCTGAGCTGCTCTGGTGGGGGTGCAGGGCACCACAACCCCAATCACTGGGGCTGCTCTGACGACTCTGCCTGCTGAGCAGAGCCAGCCCAGCTTCCTCACTGGAGATGCTGCCGCGAGCTGCCCTCTGTAACTTTATTCAGATCTTTCTGCATTAATTGCAAAGAGAAGGGCTCCAAAGTTCAGCATGGGAAAGAGGGATCTTTGATGTAGGAGGCTGTTGTCTCAGGATGCAGCTCTGTATCATTATGTAAAACACAAAGGGCATTGGTTAGGGAGCTGTGCTGATTAATTTCACAACTGTCTTCTCGGGCTCTTCCCCCTCCTCTGGCTAACGAGCTGGGGGAGGCAGAGCTGCTGAGAAATGAACCTCGTGGAGGACATCTCCTGTGGCACCATCATCTGACCCAGCTAGGAGGGGGGGATGCCCAGCAAGGTGCTGGCTGCATGAGCTCTTCCAGGTCGTAGGGGCTGCTCTGAGCCCTGCTGCACCCCCAGAAGCTGCTCCTCACCCCAGTCCTGCTGGCATGATGAGAAAAGTACCCTCTTCCCTCCAAAAATCGATAGGGAGAGCTGGTGGTGGGGGGGTCACCTAATTGGATACTGCTCACCGAGAGGCCCTTACGATGAAAACCCAGCCACACCACTGCAGCCTGCCTGCCAGATCATAAATCACATTCCCAGCCTGTCCCGCTGCCTCATCGATCCACAGCCAGGCCCTGCCCCGCATGGATGAGCAGCCGGGCAGTGCCAGGTGGTGCCTGGGGCAGGGGGTGCTCCAGGCTCCCCAGGATGTCCTTCCTTTGCTTGTTTTCCTTAGCAAGGAGATTGTTTGCGGTTTTTTTGTCCTCTCCAGGAAGGAAATTCACAGGGTTTGCTGCTTTGTTTGTTTGTTTTGGCGCTGGGCTTGGAGCCTCTCCAGGGATGTCAGTGAAACCTCTGCTGGCTGCAGCCTGCACCTTGCACTGGGGCTTCATCTCCGGAGCTTGAGCCCTCCTTGTTGTGCCCAGCCTGGGCTCACAAGCCCCACTGAGCAGGAAGAAGCTGTTCCCTGTAAAAAACCCCATGGGCAGAGGCTGCACCCCGTGTAGGAAGTTATCTAAAGCATCTTTTTGGCTTCTCTAGGTGAGTAGAGCTGAGTTCTCCTCTCACATTGAGATGAATCTTCCTACCAGCAGAGCAGGTAAGTAGCTGCTGGGAGAAATCCCACTCACACTAGTCAGCCCTACACCCACCTTCCTGAGCTGGAGGAGCCTCCTGCTTCAGCACCACTGCTCCTCCTGCTGCTGCCATCCCCAGCCAGGTCCTGCCTCCATAAATCTGAGCCCGGATGATTTGGGAACTGCCTGCCCTGGCCACTCGTGAACTCCTGGCTACTAAATCAACTCTTAGAGGGTACCTGCTCCAGCTGCAGGGTGGGGTGGGAGAGGGGCTGAAGAACAGGAGGGATGAAAATGCAAATCCCTGGGCTCAGTCAAGGTGGGGGTGAGCCTGGCTCCCCTGGAAAGCCCAGAGCAGAGCTGAGGCTGCTCTTGTCCTGAGGCTGCTCCTCCAGGACCTCCTGCATCCCAGGTCAGGATGTGACCCAGCCACAGGAGTGGGGCTGTGGGCTGCACATTCACCATCCCATTGGGAAAACACTCGGAGCCCCATAAGCCCCTTGGATAGAGCCAGCAGGGACTGCTTGGAGAGGAGCAGGAATAATCAGCACAGACCCAAGCTAAAACCCCCATAATAATCAAAGTCTAATCCTAAAAACTCTCCTTTAATCTTTGTGTTTCCAGCCCTCATCTCCCTTTCATCTCGGACTTTGCTGCTCTCTGCTTGCGCTGCCACTACAGCACCACGAGGCCAGGCGAGGGGATGAGCAAACAGGGAAGATTGGATTAATGAGAGGTAAGCAGGTTTATTATTTCATCTGATCTTGCCTTCCCTCCTGCTAATTTCTCTGGGCTAGTTTGGGAGGTACCTGCGTGTTCTCCCTCACATCAGTTCCTGAGTGATGGGAAGGTCCGGTCTGCAGAGCCTCTCCCAGGAAGAGCTGGGTGAGGGTGTTCAGCTGAGCTGGGGCATCTGCTGAGGAAAAGGTTTGTCTGCAGAAGGAGATGGAGGAGATGGGATGGAGAGCAAGGGGTTGGAGCAGATAAGAAATGGATCCCTGGCCTCGATGAGCTCTGCTCAGAATGGAGTTACAGCCTCTGGGTGAGATCCTCCTCTCACAGCCTGTCCATCCTCCTGGGCTGTGTGCTGGCTTCTCCTATCCTTAATTACACCAGTGAGCCACCACAAGCCCTGCAGAGGCAGAAGAACCCCTCAGCCTCTTGTCAAGGGCAGTCCTGGGGTTCTCCAGCAGAGTTGCTCTCTGCTCATCCCTTGGGCTCCTCCTGCCCAGGCTAATGATGTTTGTTCCAAGGCTGCTTCTCTGCTTTCTTGTGTCCATCTGCCACCTTCTTTCCACCCAATTAGTGCCTTGTTGATGACTACTTGGACTCTGCGGTGGCGTTCGGGTGACCCCAGGCTTTGGGGTCCATCTTAAGCCCTGATAAGGCTCGAGCTGACGCTGCTTCATTTCATCTTCACGGGCTGGAGCAGCCTGGACGTGTCTGAAGGGCTGCTGCCGTCTCCCGAGTAGAAAGCTTTTCAATTAAGAGACGTATCTTTGTAGGGCTCATTAAAAGAGAGAGAAGGCAAGAGGGGATTTTTCCTCCTCCGTGGGTAATTGTTGTTAATGGCCCTTCTCCGGGGCAGGGGGCGGCTGCGCTGGCAGGGCAGGGGAACGTGGGCACGGGGGTCGGGGGTGTAGCTGGGAGCGACAAAGAGTGATGTTTCCGTGTGGTGTCGTTAGCAATGGGATGAGGGAATACGGGGTGGGGATGTGGTTGGCTGCTGATTCCCATCTCCCTGCCATCACGTAGAGCAGCTCAGAGCAGAGGAGGGGGAAGGAGCTCAGCACTGGCCATGGGATGAGCCTGTTCTTGCCTTCATCTCCTACCTCTCCCCTTATCTCTAGAAACAGTCAGTTTTCCCCTTCTATGGAAAATCCCACTTGTCCCGCACAGCCCTGAGGAGAACTCCTGGCAACTGAATGTGAGGAGTGGCCAGGGCAGGTAAATGCAGGCTGCTCAGAGCCTGCAGCACACAAACCCAGCTGCAGTCAGCTCCTCTGTCCTGTCCCAGCCTCCCCTGAGCATCTCTGCACCCCCTGAGCATGACCCACTTCTGTATCCAGAGCATCCACTTGTGCCTGAGAGCTCCTGATGCTGCAGTAATCCCGGATGATCAAAGTTCCCGCATCCGCCCACAGGTACCGGGAAGGCGGGCGGGAGCCCGGAGCGCTTGGAGCTGGTGGAAGCGGCTCTGGGCAGAGCATCGTGCAGCCCTCACCGCCAGCACCTCGGCTCTACTGGAGCAGAAAGCGGAAAATGGGACACGTCCCTGGGAAGCCCAGGGCTGAGCCTCGCTGGGGAGCTCAGGCTGAGCTGGATGACTGCGTGTGGCAGACGCGGGCAGCAAAGTCCCTGCAAAGAGATGGCTGAGCCGAGCGGAAGAGGTCAGCAGGGGACCATCGTGGGACTGGAGAAGCAGGTCCGAGGCTTCCTGGAAGGGATGGATGTGCTGTTTACACTCGGTGCTCACCCCATGGTTGTGCTCTGGGGTGGAGGAAATTCCCAAAGTGGGACTTACACCCAAAGAGAGGAAACTCCTCACCTGGCCCCTGCTTGCAGAGGGTTGGACTTTCTGCTGGTCCAAGGGCTCCTCAGCAGCTGCATCAGCAGCATCATCTTTCCCTGCTTTGATGCTGTGAACCCCTACCCCAGGGAGAGGCTTAACGTGGGGCATCTCCCTCCCCACTGCTGCTACTCTCCTTACCTGGGAGATGCTGGCTCAGGCTTTTTGTAGAGGCAGGAGGAGAGGTGGCACCAACCCCCCTGCTCCTGCTGTGTGCTGAAGTGGCAGCAGAGAACTGAGTGAGTGTGGGATTTCTCTGTGGTCTAGCTAATGAAAGCTGAGGCTCTGGAGAAGGGTGGGGAGACCTTTCTGTGACCCCACCAAACTCTCACTTCTGGGAGATGGGCAGACACCCCCTTCAACAAGCCCTGCATTAATGGCCGGGGCTCTGCAGCACAGACATGACCTCCCCGTTGGCACTACTTGTCCTCCTTGTCTCTGCTCCTTGCTGAGGGACAAATGATGGGGGTCTAGTGGCCATCGGATTCCCCTGTTGCCCATCAGTAACTCTTCATGAGCTGGGGATGAATCACCTTGGTGGGATGGGGTGTGGGGGGAGCTTCAGCCTAGAGAGACAGTCCCCTTCACCTGCCATCATCCCCACCAGCTGTTCCAGACCCATTTCCCCCCAAGGCACTTCTTCCCCAGCCAAAGCTGCTTTGTTTCCTGCAGCAGGAGCAATATTTATCCGTCCCAGCACCGCAGGACCGAGTGAGTAGAGAGAATTAAAAGGCAACTCAGCTAAAACCCAGGTGAGAGCAGCAGTTGACCTGAGGAACACATTGCTTTCCAGAAATCACTTGGTAAGGGCTGAAGATGTGACCTGGGGTGACTTTGTAAGTCATCTGTTGGTCCAGAAGCTGCCTGGAGTCAGGGTTCAGGAGATGGATGGACACTCAAATGGTCCCAAGATCCAGTGTCTTGTTTGCAGGTTGTCTGGACGGGTTCCACAGCTCTTTCTCACGTTGATGTGGAACCTCCTCTGTTCCAGTTCACACCTGTTGTCCTTTGTCCTATCACTAGGTGCCACTGATCAGAGCCTGGCTCCATCCTCCTGACACCCACCCTTCCCATATTTACCAACATTAATGGGGTCACCCCTCAATCTCCTTTTCTCCCAGCTCCCTCAGCCTTTTCTCATCAGGGAGATGCTCCATTCTCTTCATCTCTGTGGCTCTGCTCTGGGCTCTCTCCAGCAGCTCTGTGTCCTTCTGGAACTGAGGGGTCCAGAACTGGACACAGTCATCCAGATGTGGTCTCAACAGGGCAGAGTAGAGGGGAAGGGAGGAGAACCTTTCCTGATCTACTAACCACCCCCATTCTGATCCACCCCTGGATGCTGGTGGCCTTCTTGGCCACAATCTGCCAGTTTACTGGGATGCAGCACCTGGGTGGCTCTGAGCTGCTGGTGCTGGGAACAAGCTCTGGCATTTCAAGGGTGGCAAAAGGAGCAGCCAGAAAACGTTGGGGAGGGGCAAAACAGCCACAAGCTTGGCGTCGATCGTCCCCTCACAGGATCACTTTGGTTGGAAAAGACCCCCTGGGGTCATTGAGTCCAACCATCTACCCCACCTTACAAGTTCACCCCTAAACCAGGTCCCTCACCACGTCCAGGGATGGTTGGACCTCAGCTGGTCCAGCACAGCTGCAGCAGCAGAGGCTTCACCTCCCTGGGAAGAAGCAGCCAGCAGGACCATTTACCTGCAGAGGCTGTTGGGGGGGGGAGGATCAAAACACCCCCAAACAAACCCCTTCTCCAGAAGTTGTCTTGCTGAGTTAATGATGGAAGCAGCAGCCTGCGAGACCCAGCTGGGCAGAAAGAATCTTTCAGCTGTGATTTCTCTTGTAGCCCCCTGGGGTGAGGAAGTTATTAAACATCTGGCCCTGGGAAAAGGGGGGGGGGTGGGTGAGTCCCCAGCCCCCGTCGCCCAGATGCTGCTGCTGAGATTGTTTTTGGGGGTGTTTTTGGCAAAGAAAGCTGATTCAAAAAATTATAACAAGCAGAAAAATCCCTGAATGTTTCTTATTCTCCAGGTTTTAGCCACAGCTGTGATGAGAGGGAGCAGTGACTCCTCCTGTGGTTTGTCTTGGGGTGCCCTGCAGATGTTCCCCCCCAAAGCAACAGCCAAGCAGCAGGTTTGGAGAAGAGGAGGTGGCTCAGGTGAGTGCAGGGCAGTGGCAGCTGCCCCAGCATCTGTGGGGGCTCAGGCTCTAAATGCGTCTGTTGGGGTGGAGCAGTCTGCTCTGCTGGCCCTGCTGCGCTGGCAGGGGTGGGAAACTGGGCCAGCAAACCCTTCTGTTGGAGCAGCACTGAAACCAGCGAAGCTGCCGTCAGCTCACGTGAGGGGATTTCATTAGGCTCCGTGAGCAGGCGGCGTTGGCAACGCGACCTTGTCCGCGTGGAGAGGACACGGCGGAGCCCGCGAGGGAAGGAGCAGGCTGGCTGAGGAGGACCTGCCCTGCAGCCCACCCCTGTGTGAGTGAGGAAGGAGGAAAAGATGCGAGAAGCTGGCATTTGGCTGCTCCAAGGACACGGGGGGATGGTGAGAAGAAATTAGTTGAACTTAGTGCAAATAAGGTCTGGCTGTCAGCTGTTAGGATGCTGCTGAAGCGATGCTGGAACTGGCCACCGAGGGATGGCAAAGAGCTTCCGAGGCAGAGGGTCTCCAGGAGCAGTTCAAGGCCCTTTTCACAGGGGCTGTCTCAGTGCTGGGGCACCCTGAGACCCTGTCCAGCTCCACTGACTGGGAATCAAAGAGCTGAACGCACACTAATGGCAGAGCAGAGGCAGAGCCTGGCTGGGAGCAGCATCGCCCCTCTGCTGCTGGCCCTGGGCAGGTGCATGGGCACAGTCTCAGGACCTCGGCTCAGCCCCCCAAGGAGAACCCCCAGACTCTTGGAGGTGAAACTTGTGAACTGGGTGTTTCCTAACAAATGGGAATAAGGAGGCTGTGGCAGAGCTCCCAGCAGGATCTGGCCGTGGAGAGCAGCTGCTGGAGAGTTGGGAGCTGCCCCACTCTGCCCTCTGGATCTGGGCTCTGCACAGACAGTAGCCCACAGCCGTGGCTCTTTCTCAAAGTCAGGCTGTGACCCCAAAGCACTGCAGCCCACTTCTGGCAGGGGCTGGGAGATGAGCTGCAGCCAGCGCTCCTCAGATCATCCCACAAGACCTGTTGGGCTGTAAATCGCTTCCTGCTGAGCACCCCCAACGCACAGCAGAGCGGAGGTAACTTCCCTCCTGAGAGCCAATTAGTGCCAATCTAGCCCCGGTAATTACCACTCCTCGAGATCCCGCTGCTGGGACCTCTGGGCAGAGGAGGCACTGGGAAGTGATCTCTTACTGCAAAGACAGTGGTTCCTACAGCTTCACCCCTGTCCTGCAAAACCTTTGGGATGCCCAGTGCCTGCACCGTGCTGGTGCCCCACCTCTGGGGCGTGGGTGAGATGCAGACCCAGAGACTGCCAAGGATGGCTACTCCAGCCCCTGTGCAGAGCTGGGCATCTCCTCCTGGGCCTCCTGCTCCCAGACAAACCCATCTGGTGAGTGTTGATCCCTGGGGACTGATGGGGGGTGCTTCTGCAAGTCCAGGGAGGTGCTGGCAAGGCTGGAAGCCCCAAACCCCTTACTGGTACCTGGGTTCCAGCCATGGGGTGAGGTGTGACTGTGCCAGCAGATGTCTTTGGTTCACTCTGGCAGGGGATGAGTGGAGGGCACAGAGCAGGTTGGATTGAGGATGAAGAGGCTTTCTCACAGGAAGGAGTGTTTGGGCAGGGCCATTAGAACCTCCCTGCTGTGCGGGATTAGCTCTCCTGGATGTGGGAGAAGATGGGTTCTGCACCCTCTGCAGAGGAGCTTGGAGCTTTGCAGGGCTGTGCTTTGGAGAATGAGCAAGGGCTGGTCTCTCTGTGACCATCGGGGTCATGTGCAAGGTGTCCCCAAATCCCCCCTCATTCCAGCCCCCAGCAATATACCAGGATATCATCATCATTCCCACGTTATGCAACCTGGGGCTGAGACTCCTGTTTCTCCCTCCCAAGGACTGCGACGGGGCTGCAGCTCCGCTGGGCACTGCTGGCGTCAGTGGCGATTAAATCCGGAGAAGGCAGAATGGGGAATGTTGTGTTAAAGGGGGAATTTGCCTCCTGGAGTCGACGGGTTGTGGCCACGGGGCAAAGAAATAGCAAACGCCGCCCCCCCAGAGCGAGACCATCGTGTCCCCTGCACCCAGGGCTGCCCCAGAGCTGGGCACGGGGTGTTGTGCGGGCAGGAAGGGGGTGGATTGAACCAACCCGTTAGAGCAGCTGAGGTGAAATGAGAAGCCCTATAACACCGGGAACAGAGTAGTAGAGGGTCCTAAACCTCCCTGACGGTTCTGCTTGTTAATGCCTGCCTGTAGCTTAATTACACCATCAATTCCATTAAAGAGTGCAGTAACTAACGGGGGCTTAATGAATACATGGGAAAGAATAAATTGGGCTCGGAGGGTAACTGATCCCCCTTTATGGAATCAGGAGAAACTGGAACAGAGGTTCCATTTCTGCTAAAGAATATTAGGGGAGGAATGAAGCACAATTAACTGCTGGACCCGCAGCAGCTCCAGGATGCTCTGCACTTCCCTGCAGGATACAGGAGCAGCCTTTTCTCCTCTTGTTTGGGGTTTTTTTAGCTCCACCTTGCAGCAAGAGGCAAGAGAGAGTGTTTGCTCTTTTGCCTTAAAGAAGTGTGCTGCTGTTTGCTCTGGAGGTGTCGGAGCTCTCGGCCACATCGCCCCTGTGTTGACAGGAGCAAACAGCCTGGCGCGAGGCGAGTTCCCGTGGCCACGGTGTTTGCAGAGACAACCCCGGGGCTGCTGCGGTGGCCTCATGGAGAGGCAGCTCTGGTGCTGGTCCTTCTGCTTCTGCTGCAGCGTCCTGGCATGAGGAGAGGGGAGGTCGTCGCTGTGGGGTGCTGAGCAGCACACGACGCCCGTTTGGGCAGGAGATGCCTCCAGTATGGCCACAACAGGTTGAGCGGGAGGGTCTGCCGGGAAGGAACAACACGAGCATCGTGATTTGGCTTCCGAGGCGATGCAGGCGATCCAAGTTTCTGGAGGCCGTCTCCTCCTCTGGCACCAGCGAGCACCGCGCTGCTGAGTCAGCAAACGGCCCAGTTAATCAGCAGAGAGGCTCCGGTGGGTTTCCCATGCTGGACAAGGCCAGGTCAGCTGCATCTGGGTGATGACCCCACCGGGCTGGGGACCGTTCCCATTACCCCGGCGCTGATGCGCCTGTTGTCAGCGTTTGGCCAACCCGCCGACGGCGGCAGCAGCGGCAGCAGCAGCATCGTGCCGGTGGCACCGCTCAGGGGCTGTCAGCGCAGCCGCTCGTCGCTGGCACTGACTGCGCTCTTCAGTTATAATAGAGCACACAGGGAGCTCGGGCAGGGAGCTACTGAGCTGTGCCGCCAGCCAGCAGCCCCGGCTGAGCATCGTCAACACGGAGCCTGCAGATTCCCCTTCTCTGTGGCGTGTTGGCATCTCCCCAGCCCCTCTTCTGACGGCCTCCTGGCTCCTCCGCAGTGGCTGATGCTGGATTGTTCCCGTCTAAACCCGGCTGAGATGGCTGTTTGCTGACAGCTCGGTTCCCAGAGATGCCCGTGTGGGCAAGTGCAGCAATAGATGTGGTGGTCCCAGGGCAGCAGATACCCTGTGGGCTGTTGGGCATCAATGGGGTGAGGCTGGGTGACTCTTGCCTTCTCTGCTTCTCCTCCCTGCCCACCGCTGGCAGGTGGCTGTGGGCAGGAGAAGTGCTGTGGGCAGCAGCCTTCTCCCGCTCCCCCACCAGCTCATCCCTGTCTCTCCCCCTCTGTATCCCTGTGCGAGGCAGGAAGTGGCGAGCGGGCGGCGGTGACTGATGCGAGGGGCTGATTGTCTGTATGGCGATGCTGAAAGGGGTCGCGACTCCCTAAGTGCTCGTCAGGATGAAGGATGACAGCCCCAGACAACGAGACACTTCCCTCCTCTCCTGCTGCTAATGAGTGCTTGGGCAGCAGCCGGGGCTGCCAGCAGCTTTAGCTGATTTTTCCCTCTCTTAGATCTCTCCCTATTTATTTGTTTAATTAATTTATTTATTTTAGCTTGCTCCCCCCCAACACCTCTCCAGCCTTTCCCTGCCTCCCCTCTGGCTGCTGCAGCTATTTGTGTTGGATCCCGAGCAGTTCCTGCCCTGAAAATTTAATCAGGCTCTTGGACTCCAAGGCTGAGCCTGGGCTGGAATTGAGCCAGGGAGAACCCCCAGCCCCACAGCCACCCTCCTGTCCCTGGTCTGCAGGGAGACAGGGGAGCTCCCAGGGCCTTGGAGCCATTGCCCTGGTCTCAGAGAGGGTTGTTGTCACCACCACCAGAAGGTGTCTTTTCTTCCCAGAGGTGCAACTGGGATGGAAATGGAAGAGCATTGGTCAGGAAAAGCCTCTCTCCAGCTGCTTTTCCCCCCCAAACAATTTGCAGGATCAGCTGAGGGGTGGGAGCTGTTCATCAGCTGGCACTGGGCTAACAGGGGGAACCATGCCAATGGCACAAGGGCAATGGGGATGATGCTTGGATGGTGCTGAGCAGCTCCAGGGCTGGTGGCTGAAGCAGATGAGGCAGGCTGAGGGCAGGAGGAGGCTGAACCCAGGGCTGGTGGCTGAAGCAGATGAGGCAGGCTCAGGGCAGAAGGATGAACCCTCCCCAGTCCTGGGGCAGTTACTCTTCCCCAAAGTTCTCCTTTCCAGTCTTTTCTCAATGCCCTTCAGAAATGAGCTTTATCCAGCTCTGGAGGGTTCGTTCTGGGGATGCTGCCTTTAGAAAAACCCTACAACTGCCGTGGAATCATTCTGCAGTCACCAGGGGGTGATTCTCATTCGCGGTGGATGGTCCCTCACTGGGTCACCCAGCTCTTCCAGTCAGTCCACTCAGCCCTCATGCGGTGCTGCTTCTCCACATCTTGGGGTTTCTTTCTCCCCTGCTGTGTCAGTTTGATGATTTAAGTCCCTGCCTCTCCTGATCCATCTCTCCCCCTCCTCATCACCAAACAATAGGGCTGGTCTTGCTTGTCCTCATGAAGGATGCTGTTGCATCCTAAGAGCTCGACATCAGCAGAGAGCTGAGGTGGGGTGGGAGGGATGCAGTGGTACCTGCAGCACATCTGGGGCTTCATCCCTCCCCGCTCCAGCATTCCCATCCACCTCCTGACGTTCAGAGCTGTTCCCAGCAGCAGGGCGAGGGGACCACTTCAGCTCCTGCTTCATGTTATGTTTGATGAGTAAATGCTTAGGAAAGCACCAGACCCTCCTTCCCTGGCGTCAGCACTTAGAAGCTGGGAAGTGTGAGCAGACACTGATGAATGATAGGACAGGGGGCAGTGGGTGTGAGCTGGAGCAGAGGAGGTTCCACATCAATGTGAGAAGCTGCTTCTTCATGATGAGGGTGACAGAGCCCTGGAAGGGGCTGCCCAGGGGGGTTGTGGAGTCTCCTTCTCTGGAGATGTTCAAAATGCCCCTGGCCATGTTATGTGTGACTGGATCTAGATGATCCTGCTCTGGCAGGGGGATTGGACTGGATGATCTTTCGAGGTCCCTTCCAATCTCTGATGCTCTGTGATTCTGTTTGGTGAGTAAATGCTTGGGAAAGCACCAGACCCTCCTTCCCCGGTGTCAGCACTTACAGGCTGGGGAGTGTGAGCAGACACTGATGAATTCCTCACCCATCTGACAGAATCACAGAAACACAGAACATCAGGGATTGGAAGGGACCTCCAAAGATCACCCAGTCCAATCCCCCATCACAACAGGATCCCCTAGATCTAGTCACACAGGAACACGTCCAGGAGGGTTTTAAACATCTCCAGAGAAGGAGACTCCACAATCCCCCTGGGCAGCCCCTGCCAGGGCTCTGGCACCCTCACCGGGAAGAAGTTCCTTCTCATATTGACGTGGAATATCCTCTGTTCCAGCTCACACCCACTGCCCCTTGTCCTATCACTGGGTGCCCCTGAGCAGAGCCTGGCTCCGTCCTCCTGACACCCACCCTTCACATATTGATCAGCATTCATGGGGTCACCTCTCAGTCTCATTTTCTTCAAGCTCAAGAGCCCCAGCTCCCTCAGCAGGGAGATGCTTCCTTCCCTCCATCATCCCTGTGGCTCTGCGGTGGGCTCCCTCCAGCATCTCTGTGCCCTTCTGGAACTGAGGGGCCCAGAACTGGGCACAAGACTCCAGATGTGACCTCAACATTCATGCCAGTGCTGAACAACTTCTGCAGTCCTGAACTGTATCTCCATAACCCAGTCTGAAAAGCTCCTGATGCATCTCTCGCTCACATTAATGCCAGCAGTTTGTCAAGAACATCCCATCCCTTGAACCGCAGCAACCCCCTGTTTAAACTGAGGCAGATTAAAACCAATTCCTTCATGACTGTGACTTGGCAGTCACAAACATCAAAGAACTCTCGCTGCAAGCCTCTGCAGAGGGAACAGTGCCTTAAAATAAAGCCTGTGTCAAACACGGTTACAGGCAGTAAGGTGAACGTAAGTGTCATGAATTTTACATCGTCTATAACCGAGTATCATCTACAAAGTTTATTCTGTCATGGATTATTTTTACAGCAGAGCCTCACGGTGGCTTTTGGTAGTTTTTGACCTTCTAAGTACCGCAAAGGCATCGTAAACAACGCGTCGCACACACGCACTGGAAATAACTGAGAAGGATCACCACCTACTTCATCGTTCAGCCCCTGAGGCAGCTAGAAATCGTACAGAAACCGTACAGGCTGAAGCAAAAGCTGAGAGCACGGAAACAAACGCATCTCCATCTATCTACAGGAGAGTCCTTTCTCACAGCCTTCACTACCAACCACTTCCAGATTGAACTTTGAAGGAAGGGCTCAGTACTGCCAACTATTTGTGCAGGGCTTTGTGACTAAGGAAAACAAGTCACTGATCTTAACAAAACACCTGATCGCTCTGGAATCAGAGCCGAGAGAAAAGCAGCTGCCAGTTAAAAACCCATCGCAAAAGCAGCGTGACTCAGACACCAAATTTGCTGTGTACATCTTATTCATCTGCTTCAGCATCACACCAGATGATTTGTGGTCACACACATTTCCATAGAATCACAGAATCATTCAGGTTGGAAAAGACCCCTGGGGTCATCGAGTCAAACCATCAACCCCACTCTACAAGTTCACCCCTAAACCAGATCCCCCAACACTATAGAATCATAGAACCATTTGCATTGGAAAAGACCCCCCAGAATTAAGTCAAACCCTCAACCCTACTCTACAAGGTCACTCCTAAACCCCCAACACTGTAGAATCATAGAATCATTTGGGTTGGAAAAGACCCCTGGGATCATCAAGTCCAAACATCAACCCTACTCTACAAGGTCACCCCTAAGCCAGATCCCCCAACACCACATCTAAGCAACTTTTAAACTCATCCAGAGATGGGGATTCAACCATCACCTGAGCAGCCCAGTCCAGAGCCTGACCACTCTTTCCATGAAGAATTTCTTCCTGATGTCCAGTCCAACCCTACTCCATTTAAATCTCTAAAAGGAAATGTGAAGTTCTGCCTCTGAGGCGAAAAAGCTGCAGTCACCAAAGCAGGATAGGGGTCAAAACACTTGCAAAGCAACTCTATACATTAAAGCCTGAGTATTCTAGGGGACAGAAATTGAACGTGAGCCAGCAACGTGCCCTTGTGGCAAGGAAACCAACAGCATCCTGCACCACATTATGAAGAACATAAGCAGCTCAAGGTCAAGGATGTGACCCTTCCCCTCTACTCAACACTTGGGTTGAGTCCTAATCTGGGTCCTAATCTGGGTCTCATAGTCCAGGAAAGATGCGGACTTCCTGGAGTAAGTCTAGCAGGAACTGAAGATGAAGATGAGCAGGAACTGTTCAGCCTGGAGAGGAAAAGGCCCAGGGGTTCTCACCTTTATCTGGCAGGCAGCAATGAAGAACATAGAGCTGGGCTTCTCTCAGTGATACCCAGTTAATGGACAGGATGCAACAGGGATGAAGGGGAACATAAGAAACTTCATCTAAACAGAATCACACAGAATCGCAGACCTCCAAAGATCATCTAGTCCAATCCCCTGCCACAGTAGGATCAACATAAGACATCAGATGTCTTTTTCCTGTGAGACACTGAACACTTTTTAGGTGTTTAAGAGAAGACAGAAGCTTCTCTGGGCAGTGGGAAGTGGGGTTTCTGGCCTTGGAGATACTAAACCCACCATGTTTTCTGGTGCCTTAAGCAGCAAAGGCACTTGTGGCCAGCTGGTTCCCTACCAAGGAAAGGTGTTGGTTCATTAAGTGAAGCAGCAAAGGCCAGAAACACACTAGATATGACCCCATCACCTAGGCACATCATGTCGCTGTGTTTGACACCCAGGAGTTGCTTCAAACATCTTGCTAGGATTTTCTATTTCACTGAGGCCACCCCTTCCTCGGCAAAAAATGCTTGAAAATAGCAGCGGTGTTGGAAACCATGGGGGCAAACTAGAAGAAAGGAGGGCGGCGGGGAGAAGACAGACATGGGAGAGGATTACATTCAGTAGCAGGAAAAGCCAAACCAAATACAAAATCACACGGGGATACCAGACAGCGCTAACGGTCCGTGGGGAGCTCTGACCTGCAGGACCAGCCTGCTTCGGGATGGTTTTGGGATGAAAGTGTTCTCACACACGCAGGAGCTTCTGTCTCAACATGCCAGCTTGTTGGCCACCAAGCTAAGGCAAATGCTTGCGCCTCCTCTCTGTCAGGCGTCAGTTTATACAGAATCCCAGAAGACACGTTTGAATTCCAGTGCGGAATTAAAGCCATTCCAGCATCGCTACGTCTGTCATCCTGCCAGCTTCACCAGTTTGTTTCATATATGAATTACAGGCAAACAGAGAGTAAAAATAAGTTTAAAGAAGAACAGAAAACCCTCTGCGCAACCTTTATTTGTAAACGCGCTTTGGGACGCACCTCTAAGCCATTAATGGGAGCAAGTGAAGGCACGATTCCTGGGGCAGAGCACCATGCAAAAAGCACTTTGAGGGCATATTTGCCCATTTACATAATTAGATACGAGTTAGGCTGAGATAACCCCCCTGTAATTACGCACACAGAGCAGTCTCTGCTGCAGAGGAGCAGAAACGTGTGTTGTGCATCCAATCCAGAAGTTGTTATAACAACAACTTAATGGAATAATAGCTGCAATGTCAAGCTTTTACATAACTTGCCACTAGACACCAGAGTGACTTAGAAGGCAGCTGAATTGTTTTCCCTTTCCATTTAAGGACGTACTGCTCCTGCTAAGGAAAACACACCAAGGGATCGCTGAACTGGGAGCAAGTAAATCCGGACGATGATGAGCATTACGATTATTTTTGAATCACAGAACATCAGGGATCAGAAAGGATCTCAATAGATCATCCAGTCCAATAACAGAATCACAGCATCACAGAACATCAGGGATTGGAAGGGACCTCGAAAGGTCATCAAGTCCAACCCCCCTGACACAGCGGGATTCTCTAGATCCAGCCGCACAGGAACATGGCCAGGAGGGTTTGAAACTTCTCCAGAGAAGGAGATTCCTCAACCTCCTTGGGGCAGCCCCTTCCAGGGCTCTGTCACCCTCACTGGGAAGAAGGTCCCTCTCATATTGATGTGGAGTCTCCTCTGTTCCAGCTCACACCCACTGCCCCTTGTCCTGCAGTAGCAGTGCAGCTACAGCGGGTTTACTGGGCTACATGGATGGACTGAGTCTCCACCACCTTTTACTTGGAGAAGAGAAAGCAAGCAATAATCAAGGAGACTCTGTGTCTTTGAGTTGCCCTGTCTCCTGCAGTCTGTTCCTGACTGCTGCAGAAAGTGGGATAAACGATACGATCCAGCAGAGAGATTCTTCTGTTGAAAAGGAATGACATTACCTGTCCTCTGTTCCCCCTGCTTCTTGCAGGCAGCCTTCTAACGGTGGCAGGGCTGGCAGCCAACGTTCTGGATGCAGCAGGCTACGACACCTACCGTGTGTAGCCAACCAAGCCTTGCTTGGCCGGCACTTTGCAAACTGAACTCTGAATTTCACCAAAGTGGAGACAATAGTTGACTTTAATTAGGAGAGGGTGGTTGGGTTGCTTTTTTAAAACCATTCATTGCTGTCAGCTCCGGTTTGTTCCTTCAATTACAAAATTCCTCCCTCCCGGAGAACTGGAATTCCCCTCCGTTAGAAAGGCGCTTTCCAGAACACCAACAGCAGAACAAGAAACCGCTGCCTTTTGAGGAGCGCGCAGCAGCGACCGCCAGATGGGAATCTAACAGCTCGTCTAGTGCCCGACTGGTTAATGAAATCTGCCCCTGCAGTTCGTTAAAGCAATCAAGCAGAACCTTGAGACCGAATCCTTGCGTCTCAGCAGACCCTAGCAAACAGCCTTTGAGCTCCGGAGGAACAAGGAGAACCGCTGGTGTTGCACCCCTGCCCATGACGGTCTGCAGACAGAAGCGAGGTGCGCTCTGGAGGGAAAGGTGATCTTTTAGAAGGCAAACGATTAGAGCTGGAGGAAAACAAAACGAGCTTTACTCGCCACGAGAATTCCACATCACTGAAGGTTTCGTTGGCTTAGGAAGACAAGGCTGCAGCCATTCCTGCCTTTCTGAATTAACTGCTCTATTATGAAACTTCCTGTTGAGAGGAAGGTGAAGCCTGCACGCAGGAAAATTACACTCAAGCACAGTATTAAAAATCCTCATTACCAGGGAAAACCTTTCCACAGGTTCTAAAGTTTAAACAAGAAAAAAATAAACTGTTAAAAGATTTCTGTGGTGAGTTGTTGGCTTCAGGAGCTTCCTCTTACAGGATCGGAGTTTCACAAGGTAAACCACCTCCAATGACTCTTTAAAGTCCTCCAGTCCTGTCTCCTCCTTCAATGGGGTCATCTATGAGATCAGAATGGTCCCTGCCTGGTCCTGAAAGCCTTCAAGGATGGAGACTTTCTGGGCAATTCTGGATGACCTTTCTGGGCAATCTCTTCAGCTCAAGATGATGAAGGGAGCGGGAAATCTCCCTGACGAGGGAGGGCCATAGCTGCTGCGCAGGAAGAACATCTGCACGGAGCAGAAGTAATGTCACTTGGTGGCTTTGAATCGCTGAATCTCACAGCATATGAACCTCGAAGGATCATCCAGTCCCATCCCCCTGCCACAGCAGGATCCCCTAGATCCAGTCACACAGGAACAGTCCAGGTGGGTTTGA
>JAOXOE010000856.1:5839745-5857798 GCA_028565055.1 Phoeniculus purpureus | reverse complement strand
GTGGAGTCTCCTTCTCTGGAGATGTTTAAAACCCACCTGGATGTGTTCCTGTGTGACTGGATCTAGGGGATCCTGCTATAGCAGAGGGATTGGACTGGATGATCTCTGGAGGTCCCTTCCAATCCCTAATGACTGGATCTAGGGGATCCTGCTATAGCAGAGGGATTGGACTGGATGATCTTTCGAGATCCCTTCCAATGCGAGCAATGGGGCAACTGCTGGGGCATCCAGGCAGGGATGCGATGGGGTGGGATGGGACCCCAATGACACAGCCCCTGTCTGGCATCAGAGGTTTCGGGGTGTTGAGAGGCTCTCTGAGCTGATAGACCCCCACTCTCCACATAGCTGTTGCTGATGTGGGGGGACTGCTGCTGGGGCTGGCTGCACACCCAGGGCTTGGAGGCAGCAGCCAGCACAGAACCGTTTGGGAAGCGGTGCTCGTCGCTACAAGGTCGGGTGCTGTGAAACGCCTCGTTATGCTGCTCAGACATCGAGCCCTGTCTGTAACTGAGGCCTTTAATGTCAGCTCCTGCCACCAAAACCAGTCGGGGCTTCCCAGGCAACCTCCCTGCCAGCAGTGTCAGCCCCAGTCTGAGCCCCCTGAGCCCCCAGAACGGTTCCCCCTCTTTCTCAGGAAAGGGGCTGTTTGCACCCTAGGCTGCAGAGGGGCTCTCTGGTTGAGCTTTGGGGTGACCTTACAAGGCAGAAAATGTGTTGAACCCCACGGATCTCATCCCTGCGGCACAGAGCCGGCACGGCCAGGGCTGTCTGAGCAGGGCAGACCCCACTGTGCCGCTCACAATCCCCCCACGGGCTTGGCAAGAGCCCGGGGAAGGAGCGTGGAGCAGGCAGGGATGCAGGACAAGACCTTGGCTTCATCCTCGCCCCGCCCTTCCTTCTCCAACATCAGACACCCCTCAATCCACCCGCACGGCTCTGTATCTGTGGTTTCATTAGCTTTTCATCTCAGCTCCGTTCTTTCCCCACCAGATTATTCCATTTCTCTCTCGCTCTCCCCTTTTTCTGTTCCTTTTGCTCTATAATTGGATCATTTGCAGTTTATAGAAAGGATGAGAAACAAAAGGTATCGACAACCTGAGCAGCCAAAATTATGCATCAAGCTAAAAACAAAAAAGAACAGAGGGAGGGGGGGAGGAAAAGAAAGGGAGAGATGAAAAGAAAATCTGGATCTTCTCTTTGCATTCTGATTCCGGAGTCGGTGGAGCTCATTAGCTTCCCCTGTTCAGGGCTTCTTCTCTGTCTGTGCAAACTGGAAACCTACTTTTAAGAACCCAGCTCCTCTTTGGTGGGTGATGCTTCGCATTCAGACCCAACTCTTCCCAGCGTGGCCCTTGAAGAAGAGGATCAGTTATTGTCTGGGAGAAACCAGCAGAGTATTTAAGCACCAGTTACCTCCTACCAATTAGGTTGTGGAGTCTCCAGCAGGGTTGTGGAGTCTCCTTCTCTGGAGATGTTTAAAACCCGCCTGGGTACGTTCCCGTGCGACTGGATCTAGGGGATCCTGCTGTGGCAGGGGGATGATCTTTTCAGGTCCCTTCCAACCCCAAATGTTCTGTGGGTCTGCGCAAGAGGCGCTCCCAGCAGATCTGTGCCTGCACATAGAATCATAGAATCATTAGGGATTGGAAGGGACCTCCAAAGCTCATCCAGTCCAATCCCCCTGCCACAGCAGGATCCCCTAGATCCAGTCATTAGGGATTGGAAGGGACCTCGACAGATCACCCAGTCCAATCCTCCTGCCACAGCAGGATCGCCCCGACCAAGTCACACAGGACCACATCCATAGTGTTTTCTAGACGTTCTAAGCACCTGCAACAGAGGCTTTAAGACATCTCCACTTTGAGCTTCCACTGCTGACAAACTGAGGTGCTGCCATTCCTGTAGAGCTTGGCCTTCAGCAGCTCTATCTCCAGAGCATCTTCTTCATCAGAGGGGGGTCCCTGGGCCTGGAACGGAGCTGGATGCGTCCGAGGGTGGGTGCTGCGTGAGTCCTGGCCAAGCTGGCAGTGTGTGACCGAGGCTCAGACCAATTACCGCTGGCAGGAGCCCAAACCATCCATCTCGGCAAATTCCCCTCCAGGGGCCGCCCCATTAGTAGCAAATAACTAATTATTGCTGTCAGCTTCAATAAAAAAACCAGTAGCTGAAAGATATCCCCCCCTCCTCTGCCCCAGCGTAACTTTCCATCGCTGTACAAATTGCTGGAGCCGAAACGAACTTCCAGATTGAGTAATTCCAGACATTTGTCAGACTCCAAGAAACGCTTTAATTAGCGCTGCTTAATAAAGTGTTTAGGTAATTAGGAGAACATTTGTCCTGCCTGTG
The DNA here is from genome assembly GCA_028565055.1 of Phoeniculus purpureus. Lineage (NCBI taxonomy): Eukaryota > Metazoa > Chordata > Aves > Bucerotiformes > Phoeniculidae > Phoeniculus > Phoeniculus purpureus. The sequence goes on along the minus strand of JAOXOE010000856.1, from coordinate 5,855,452 downwards.
CTTTGGGGGTTTTCTTTTCTCCTTTCCCCCTTTTGCTTACGACAACTCAAAATAATTAATTGGAGCCCAGACGTCAGGAATGGCTGGGGTTTATTGATTGGATCTCGTTCTGCTCTTCCTGTGCGCTCAGGTGTTGGGGAGGTGGTTTTGAGGCTCCTCATCAGGTCGTTAGATCGTTCAGGTTGGAAAAGACTCGTGGGATCATCGAGTCCAGCCATCGTAGTACAGAATCAGTAGGGATTGGAACCTACTCTACAAGGTCACCCCTAAGCCAGATCCCCCAACACTACATCTAAGCATCTTTTAAACTCATCCAGGGATGGGGACCCGACCACCACCCTGGGCAGCCTGGTTTCAAGCGGAAGTTGTCTCTGGTGATGGAGCTCAAAGTCTTTCCTCTTCTCGCCGGCTGTCGTTGCCGACGTGGGGAGAAGCGGCAGCTCTCAGGGGACGGATCAAAGGCAGCGGCAGCAGCTGGTTCCCCGCGGGGTGGTGCCGGGCAGGATGCGCTCAGGGATCAGCTCTTGTCAGCGATGCCAGCGACACGTCCTTCCAGCGCCGCGCTGGGCCACGGCGGCAGGGAGCCCAGCCCAGACTGCTGTCACTCTGCCAGAACTCGGCGACTCCAGCCCTTTCCAGCCTCCCCGGCCCTCGACACCCTCTGACAGCTGCCGCCGGGTGCCGGTGCTCCACGGCAGGTGCCGATGCGCCACGGCGGGTGCCACAGCAGTTGTTTCGCTCTTGCATCTCGTGTTAGCGTCAATGGCTGCCTCTGCAGCGAGCAGCTCCAGCACAGTGGTTTTCCACCGGGCAGGGCTTTTGGGGTCGGTTGTGACCCTCCCACCCAATCCCCCTCTTCTCTAATGCAACCACAGGTGGTACCTGTGGGTGTTTGGGTGGTAGGGAAGGGGTTAAGGGCACCCTTGCTGGTGGAGGGTCACAGCTGTTTGCTGGGAGGGGCTTGCTCAGCAGCTGGAGGGGATTAGGTCCTGTCAAGGCTATAAAAGGGCTGGTGCTGGGGGTGCTTAGGGCTCTTTGCTGCTGGGGGCTGTGTTTGTGTGCTGGAGCAGAGGGGAGGGTTATTTTTAGCTCTGATGAGGGTTTCAGCATGGTAGCTGCTAGCAGACCTGTTGCCTGCTCTGGATGAGGTGGTAGAGGACGTGGGGCTGTGAGTGAGCCTGAGAGGTAAGTGTGGTGTTGGGCTCTTCAGGCTCACTGGGTCCAGGCTTCCTCTTGAAGTTTCCTCCCTGCACTTGTGCTGTGAGAAGCTCTTCTCTGCTTTTGAACAGCTGCTTCTGCTGCTCCACATCTGGCTCTCCCACAGCTATTTTAGCAGCCAGCTCAGCTCACTGGGCTCAGCTTGGTGCAGAACAGAGGCATCTCACAGATGCTTATGCTTCAGCTTGTGGAGATTGAAGGGTCTGTTAGTGATGGAGATGCTCTGGTGGAAAGCTTTCCTCTCCTGGAGTTTAAAAAGTCCTGTGCAGGTGTATTTTGCATCTTAAGACTGTGCTTAGTGAGAGCTGAGCCAGCCCCTGCGCTCAGCAGGTCCAGGGGCCGTGTCCTGGCTGAGTGCTTTGCATTAGTTACTGCATCTCAGACTGCATCTCAGCCTTCTCAATCGATGCGTTAAGTGACTCTGCAATTAGCTGGCCTGGCAGGGATGCAGGAGTGTGGGAGCAGTGGGAAGAACAGGGTTTTCTGGGCTGGATTGGGCAGAGAGGGGCTCGGGCACAGAGGGGCTCATCAACAGTTACTGCTCCCAGAATTCAGGCAGAAATAGCTGAAGGTCGGTTCATCACCCACCACCTCTCACTGAGCTGCAGCACATCACTCCATCATGGATGGATCTATGGGTCTTCACTCCCTCCAGTGCTCTGAAGATCCTCGGTGAAAAGACACTGGACTAGAGCACAAAGTGAGGAGAGAGATTCCCTAGTATCAAACCATATGAGTGTTAAGCAGCAGAATGGGATTAAAAGGAAGGAAAACACAGGAGAAGTGAAAATCCAGTGGGTTGGGTTGCTCACTGCTGGTGACATTTCAGAGTGAAGGTAAAGCCACATCAATCTGAGAAGGAGCTTCTTCACGGTGAGGGTGATGGAGCACTGGAAGGGGCTGCCTAGAGGGGTTGTGGAGTCTCCTTCTCTGGAGGTGTTTAAAACTCTTCTGGACTGTTCCTGTGCAACTGGATCTAGGGGATCTTGCTGTGGCAGGGGGATTAGACTGGATGATCTTTGGAGGTCCCTTCCAATCCCTAATGTTCTGTGATGCTGTGACTGGATCTAGGGGATCCTTCTCTGGCAGGGGGATTGGACTGGATGATCTTTTGAGGTCCCTTCCAATCCCTAATGTTCTGTGATCTGCACGGTGCAGGCAGACCCAAGTCCCTCTGGCTCAACAGGGTAGGGACCCTTGAGCTCATTCTGCACCAAATCCCAGTCTGTCCTATTTGTGGCCCAACCCTCACTGGAAGAGAAGGGCTCTGAGGGGCTGCTCAGCCTCCAGCTCCAAGCCTCTCGTGCAGCTATGTGGAGGGATGTGAACCTCTGTGCAGGAAAAGGCAGGACTCAACTCTTGTCCCCCCCTGCCCCATGCGGGGGTAAAGGCAGCACTTTGCTGCTCTTTCAACCCATGGTGAGGTGTCACTGCTCAACACGATCAGCTCTAACAGCTCCCCAGGTAGATTCGGGAGAGCAACGAGCTGAACATAAAAATCCCTTTATTATTGCCATTTTGCTTTTATAAACCCATCAAGCTTTCATATTTAATCTCCTACATCACAATCGCTGATCATTTTTAACATTTGACGTTGATAAAGTGCCCGCTGCTATTACCCTGACACCCTATAAAACATTACACCCATTTGCAATAGAGAAGGCGAGCAATCGATACCCAGCCCCATTTTCCAGCACAGCAGTAAATCACCGGGGGGGCCTCACAAATTGTTTTAAATAGAAGCACCTTTGGAACCAATGAGGAGTCCAACCGATCCCTGTCCATCATCAGACCCTTCAAATGGGCTGTGGGTGATCCCCTGGGAAAGGGCAGCTGCCCTCTTGTCTGCAGGAGAAGGTCTTAGTTGGGGTGTTGGATGGTTGGGGGATGTTGGTCTGGCTGAGGAGGTCCCTGCTCACTGCAGGGGGGTTGGATTAGATGACCTTTGGAGGTCCCTTCCAATCCACACCAAGGGATGTTGGATGGTTGTGAGATGCTGGTCTAGTTGGGGATGTCCCTGTTCACTGCAGAGCAGTTGGATTAGATGACCTTTGGAGGTCCCTTCCAACCCAACACATTCTAGGGTTCTATGTTGGTTCCTTTGGGCTGGGGGGTTGGGGGTTGCCTTACAGTTTCCCTCTGGCAAGGGGGAGGTTGGGATGAGCTCAATGGGAGTCAGGAGGGGAAGTGTTTTGTCCTGTGGTGCAAAGAAAACTGATGCTCCTGCCTCATCCCAGGTCTGTAGCTGAGTGTTGAGGTCAGTCCTTCTCACAGGTGTTGCAGAGAACAGTCCCAAAGGGGTTGTTTTTTAATGTGGTTGTTACTGGAGAGCAGTGACCCTGCTGTGAGCGAGGGCATCGTGTTTTCCCCAGGGCTGCTCTGGGGATGGTTTGTGTTTGCTGCTGCTGTGCTTCCTCTCTGCTTGGTTGCTGTGGGGTGAGGGGTGGGTTTCCCTGGCAGGATGTTGCATCCCCTGTCTGCACTCACATGTGAGGCAGCACTCCAGTACTCACCTGCAGTCCTGTGTCCAGCTCTGGAGCCCTCAACATCAGAAGGATGAGGAAGCTGTTGGATCAGGATCAGAGGGGGACATGGAAATGCTGAGGGCTGGAGCCCCTCTGCTCTGGGGACAGGCTGAGAGAGTTGGGGCTGCTCAGTCTGGAGAGGAGAAGGCTCCAGAGGGACCTTATAGTGACATTCCATCCCCTGAAAGGGGCTATCAGAGGGCTGGGGAAGGCTGCTCCCAAGGGCAGGGAATGATAGGACCAGGGGTCATGGTTTGAAGCTGGAAAAGGGCAGAGTGAGGCTGGACAGGAGGAGAAAGTTGTTGAATCTGAGGGTGGAGGATCCCTGGAACAGGCTGTCCAGGGAGGGGGTGGAGGTCCCATCCCTGGAGCCATTGAAGGTCAGGCTAGCTGGGGCAACCTGGTCTGGTGTGAGATGGCCCTGCTTGGTGTCGGGGGGTTGGACTGGGTGCCCTTTGGAGGTCCTTTCCATCCCAACACATTTGATGATTCTTACTCTGAGGTTCCAAGACCAGTCATGAGTGGTAGAGTAGGAGTAGCTCCTCTCCACATCTGGGTGAAGAACACAACCCCCTTCATGCCAGTGTGAGCTGTCCAAGAGCCAGAGCCCCATCTCCCTGACCATGATCCTCATCTTCCTGGATGAAATTCTCCATCCTCAGCATCTCCTCAGCATCAGCAGGTTTTGTCTCTATAAAGGTGTCACTAAGGCAGAGGAAATCCTGGCACTGAAAGGTTTCAGAAAGAAAACACGTCGGGTCTTAAGGGTCTATCAAACTTTAGCAGGTTTTCTCCACCTGTTGTGAACAGCATGAGCCCAGTCAATCTCTTTCTACTCATCCTCTGAGCATCTCAGGGATATCCATAAGGCCCCTGTCAGGGTGGGTGTCAGGGCAGGGTTTGGAGCTCAGCTGTTCTACAGCAAAAGAAGGCTCAGTAAATCCAGCTGCTGATGACCATGGCTGGGGCCACAGGAACCACTGGAACCCACAGTCACATCTGGAAGGGGACACATGCAGGCAGTGGGGAGCAAGGACCAAGCTGTTGCTGGGCAGGAGCAGAACCGCCCCCATCCAAGCTGTGGGTCAGGGTGACTCAGCTGGCAGATGCAGCACCCACCCAGTTGAAGACCTTCCCCAGTGCTCCTGTAGCCTGGGGGTGGGACTGTCTGAGGGCAGGCAAGTCAAGGCTTGGCTCCAGCTGATTATTCCTTTAGAGTTCCCCATGCTGGCTCCATCCATCCAAGTTCCTGGGGCAAGTCAGGCAACACAAGGCTCATTAAAATGAAGCAGGTGAAAAGGTCACCTTTCTGCTCCTCACAGATGGATGGAAGGGGCAGCGAGAACCCAGCTCCCAGGCATCTCCTGGTGTCTTTTGTCGCTGCTCTCCTGTAATTTGAATGTTGCATTCATTAACTCAGCATTAGCCATTCCCAGCGCCAGCACTTGCCTCGTTTCCTCTTGCCTACAAGATCTCAAGTTACTCCCTTCAAATCCTCAGAGGCAGCTCCTTGCATCCCTGTTCTAACCTGCTTTAATGCTCCTGGTACCCACCTCAACCCTCCCAGCGAGCAGAGGTCAGCGGACTGGCTGCCCTGGGGTTGGATCCCCAGCCCTTAGGACCTCTTGGATGGGGAAGGAGCAGCCTGTTTCCCTCATTTGCCATCACCTCCTGGTTATCTTCTGCTGCAGCCCCGAGTCCAAAGAAGAGCCAAGTTTGGCTGAGCCGGACGGCCACAGCCCCGTCTCCCCTCCGCTGGGATGTTCTGCCTTTGTCTGGTTTGAAAGAAGAAGGGAAATTGCCTTTGGAACATCGAAATCATCTTAAGAACGAGGTGACATTGTGGCTGCTGGTGCTTCCATGGCAACCTGCGTTTGTTTCTCGGAGCTCTTTCATGATAATTAATACTCACGTGGCCCCAGTTTGGAGCCCACGGATCAGCCCCCACCTTGGCTTCCCTGGGTTGCAGGAAATATTTACCCCAAGGAATCGTAGATGCACGGATACCGGGCTGGAAGAGACCTCAAGGATCATCTAACCCAACTTCTCAAGCTAAAAATCCAGCTGAAATGAGCTGTCCCAGCAGCCTGTCCAGTCAGGTCTGAAAACTGTCCCACGTGGGGCAATCAACCCCTGCCCTTGGGAGGTAATTCTGGTGGTTAATGTTTTCGTGGGGAAGGGTTTGATTCCATAATCCAGTTGAAATCTCCCCAGGAGTGACGTAGACCCATCACCCCGTGGCTTCTCATAGAACCATGGAACCATCTAGATTGGAAAAGACCATCAAGACCATCAATCCCAACCGCCTGGTCTACAACTCCCAACCCCTACCCCAGCTCCTCAAACACCCCGGCTGCCCGGTTGTTGAACCCATCCAGGGATGGTGCCTCCACTCCTTCCCTGGGCAGCCTGTTCCAAGGGCTCCCAACTCTTGCTGGGAAGATGTTTTTCCTCAGATCCAACCTGACCCTCCCCTGGCACAACCTGACCCCAGCTCCTCTGGTCTTGCAATGACCTTAGATCCAATCGGACCCTCCTCTCTGCCAACGGGTCACGCTGACCTGTCTGACAGGGGCTGACGGCGAGGGGCATTGAGGAAGAGCACCTGCAGAGCCCTCAGGCACGGAGAACTTGCTGATTGCACGTTCCCTGCCTGCTGCAGGCTCTGGAGGAGCGTTGGCTGGACGTGGGCGGGTGCGGGGGAGCAGTCGATCAGCGATGCAGTCACCCACCGTAGCGGTAATAAAGACAAAGCTGGAGCTGAGCTGTGCCTGTGGGAAGAGATCCTGCCAGATCCCACACGTGGAGCAGCCGACTCTGAGCTGGCAGAACCTGCACAGGGGCTGCCAAAGAAAACTGAGGTGCTGCAAGCTGTGGCCAGGAAATATTTACTCGGTGCTACCTCAGGGAGCTCCTGCAAGAAGCCACCTCCAGCACTCACCACCTCAAACCCAGTGGTTCATGGAATCATAGAACCATCCAGATTGGAAAAGACCCCTGGGATCATCAAGTCCAACCATCGGGACAATTGGGTCCGTTGATTGGACCCAACGTGGCTGTCAAGTACCCAACGGCACTTCCACGGGAGGAGCAGGATCCTGGCTGACCTCCAGTCTGGATAATCACTCCTTCCACGGCTTTGATTTGACACAGGATTTGGAGGCTACCAAGATGTGGGGATCCCTGAGCAATCCAGTCTGGTGAGAGGTGGCTCTGCTCATGGCAGGAGGTTGGAACTTGATGATCTCTGAGGTCCCCTCCAACTGGATGATCTCAGAGATCCCCTCCAACTGGATAATCTCTGAGGTCCCCTCCAACTGGATGACCTCGGAGGTCCCCTCCAACTGGATGACCTCGGAGGTCCCCTCCAACTGGATGACCTCAGAGGTCCCCTCCAACTGGATGATCTCTAAGATCCCCTACGAAATGCACTTCATGAAGGCTCTTACAGCACTCAGAAGATCTGGGTCCCTCTCCTTCCTGCAGAGCCGATGAGGAAGCCAGGAGCTCTGCTGTCCTTCGCCCAGCGCAGGGCTCCGATGGGGGTATTAAGTGATCAACAACAGCGTAAATTAGGGTAGCGAAAGGGAGCGACCTCTGGCTGGAGCTGTGCCTGGGTGCCACTTAAACAGGCTTGAGAGGCTTAACTGTGGGCTCTGGCAGGGCACGGCCGGGCTGCTTCACCCTGCGCTCGTGTAGTCACGGCTACGAGCAGGAGCTGCCCCGGCTCCCAAGAGCAGGCAGTGGTTCATGGCCGAGCGGCGCTGGTGTAACGGAAACGTTCCCATGTCCCCATGAACTACAGTGAAAAGAGCCCTGAGAGATCTCCCTTGGCTGAACCTACAGGAGCCCCGCGAGCCCCAGACACTGGGTGTTTGTTTTCGCACCGCCGCGGCTCCTCCGGTCGGGATCCGCCGGGCGATTCCTCTCTGTATTTCGCAGTGAGGGGGCCGCCTGCAGCCTGGGTTCTGCTCAAGCCCTTTTATCAGTTTGATCTGATGATGCAAAGCAACGGCCGAGATCCCAGGAGCTGCTCCTGGGGACAGCTGAGAGGTTAGTGGAGAGATCCCAGAGCCGCAACAATCGCACGGACAGTCCGTGAAGTGCGGGAGCTCTCTTGGGTGAAAAGGTTGGGATTCGTCCAGCTCTGCAGCCCCCAGCACCAGAAGGATGAGGAGCTGTTGGAGCTGGTCCAGAAGAGGCCGTGTTGGACTCGATGATCCCAAGGGTCTTTTCCAACCTGAGCGATTCTATGACTATGATTCTATGACGATGCTCAGAGGGCTTGAGCCCCTCTGCTCTGGGGACAGGTTGAGAGAGTTGGGGTTGTTCAGCCTGGAGAGGAGAAGACTCCAGGGGGACCTTCTAGTGACCTTCCAACCCCTCCAAAGGGCTGTCAGAAGGCTGGGGAAGGCTGTTCCCAAGGTCAGGGAATGATAGGACCAAGGGTCATGGTTTGAAGCTGGAAAAGGGCAGAGTGAGGCTGGACAGGAGGGCAAAGTTGTTGAATCTGAGGATCCCTGGAACAGGCTGCCCAGAGATGGGGTGGAGGCTGCATCACCGGAGCCCTTGAAGGTCAGGCTGGCTGGGGCTGTGGGCAACCTGGTCTGGTGAGTGCTGGCCCTGGTTAGTGTAGGGGGGTGTTGGACTGGGTGCCCTTCGGAGGCCCCTTCCAACCCACCCTATCATTCGGTGTTGTTTTCTCACAATCCTTCAGCAGACTGACAGAGCTCCTGGTCCTACGTGTCACAGGAGACATCTCCCAAACCCTTATCTCTTCCTGCTGCGAACGGCACTTCCAGAGCAGAGTTTCCCAAAGCCCTTGTCCGCTCTGAAAGACAAAGCAGCAGCTTTTATTTCTGCACACGAACAACCACCCTTCCCAGCTCCGCTTCCACATCCTGACTGCCTTGTTTACTATAGAGGTCCTTGTGTGGTGGCCCTTCTTCCCTCGAGGTGTAGCCACACCAGGGAGCATTTGGCTGCTCCCCCTCCTCCTGGCACCTCCAGCAGGGACTCACCCTCTCAGCAGTCCCCCTCCTTTGGCAGAACACCCTGGTTCCACCCCTCTGATGAAGCAGCGAGTTAGGGGTCAGCTACGCAAGGACCTCTCAGCGCTATCCCAGCCTGACCCCAGCGGCTACAGGCTCAAAGAGGGGTGGGTTTGTTTTACATCCTAAAGCTAAACATCCGCCCTGAGCACCCCAGGACTTGGCAGCGCTGCGACGCCGCCCTTCCTACGAGGCTCCGGAGGCTTTTTCTCAAGGTTGTTCATTATCACCCTCATTTTCAAGAGGAGAAAGAACCCCAACAACTTCAAAGCACAGAGACAGCGAGCGGCCAGGCTGGGAGGAGCTGAGGTCTCTTCCCACCCGAAGCGCTACCCACCAGCATCCCATCTGCTACGGCAGATTCTTGATGTCCTTCCCAATTAACTTTCTGGAGAGGAAAAAGTGCTGGATGAAGAGGAGATGAGGGGAGGGGAGACCCTATTGCTGAGAGGAGACCCTACTGCTCCTCACAGCTACCTGAGAGGAGGATGGAGATAGGTGGGGGTCAGTCCTATCTCCCCAGTCACCAGCGATGGGACAAGAGGAAACAACTTCAAGTGGTGCCAGGGGAGGGTTGGGTTGGCCATCAGGAGAAACTGCTTCCCTGACAGAGTGTTCAGGGGTGGGAACAGGCTGCCCAGGGATGGAGGGAGTCACCATCCCTGGAGGGGTTCAAGCACTGAGTAGCTGTGGCCCTGGGGAAGAGGGTTAGGTGGACAGCGTGGGGTTGGGGTGATGGTTGGACTGGATGAGCTTGGAGGTCTCTTCCAACCTTCATGACTCTATGGTACCTTCTCACAGGCTCCCGTGAGCCCGCAGGTACCCTGCCCCTGCGAGAGCTGAGCTGACTGGCTCAGCAGCTCAGCTTAGAGCTGGGATGAACAGAGGAGCTCGTTGCTCAGCTGGAGCAGTGGGTCCTCCATCTGTTTTGGGGAAGATCAACTGGTTCTGCTGGGGCTGTTCAACGGGAGTTCACGTGCACAGAGGTTTGGGGGTGACACCCTTTGCACTGCAGGCAGAGCTCTGGCACTTTGGCACCTCTGCTCAGCACAGACCCCGCTGCAAAAGGCAGAGCATCCTCTCACCTCCTCTCCGATCTACCACAGCTCTAACTCTTGGGAAACCAAGAACAGAGCAGCCCTTGGCGCTGCAAACCCACCTCCCTCCGAGCCTGCAGTTCATTTTGGGGTGGGGACACAGAGCCAGGTGCCCACGGCTCATCCTCAGCAGCCCAGGACCAAAGTGCAGGAGGGTGACCTTTGGGGCTGCAGCCATCCTGCGTGGCCGGAGGGAGCAGCTCCCTCCAGCCCAGCTCGTTGTTTGGGATGCAGGTGGAGCGCAGTGGAGAGCACTGGCGCGTGTCCTGAAGAGAAGGTAATTGTGCTCTCAGCTGCTGTTACAGAGACAGGTTCGCTGCTCAGGCTTGCAGATGACCTTCTCCCATCAGACGTTAACTCCGCAGCAAACAATCATTAGGGAGCATTCGCTGGGCTTTAATAATTAAACGCTTTTATTAATCCACCGGCTCCACTCTCCGAGCAACAGGTCTCGTCCACATTAATTCTGTCGCCGTTTAGAGGGGAACGAATCCCAGCGGCCAGGCTGGGGTGGGAGAAGGTGGTCAGGTCCCACCGCAGTTTCTGAAGGTGCTGGAGCCGCTCCTAGAACTGCAACTATGCAACTTATTAACTTGCTGCTAAACACAAGGAGAAGTCGTGTGCAAAGCCTGGGCTTTGAGAAGCAGTGTCCCTGGCAGCCAAGCAGTCCAACAGGCAACCAGGGAAGACCACTGCTCCCTCTGCAAGTGCCGGGGTTCACGTGGGATGATTGCTCGGGCTCCCTCTCCAGGGGATGACTCTGCCTTTGTGTTTGGGCGCTTGAGGAGCGTTTTGACGTCCTAAGTATCGCTGCCATGTACGACCCCAGCGTGAGGACCCCACTGCTAATTCATCACGTTGTGCCTTGACACGTGGTAGAACTCACGGCTTTGATCCCCCCAGCTTCTCCCCGTCGATGCCTAAGTGGGGGTCCTGCTGTTCTCCGTCACGTTGTGGCACTGCCTTAGTTTTTCTCGCTTCTGTGGTAAATCAGAAGCAAATTAAAGAGAGGGGGGAGCAGAAGCTGCCGGGCTGTGTTCTGCTGAAGGTTCCGGGTGCTTCAGTTTCCCTTCCGTTGTCACTAAAGTTTTGCTGGGTTGGGCATAGGAGGAAGCCAGCTGAGTAGAGGGTTTCTTCCCTGTCAAGTGTCACATGGATCTTCTGCGTCCCCAGAGTCTGAACCCACTGAAGACATGCACAGAAATACTCCTAAATACCCATAAATAGAATCACACAGAATCATCACGGCTGGAAAGGACCTCCAGGGTCATCGAGCCCAGCCTTTATCCTATTATCTAGCTGCTAGACCAGATCCCTAAATAATGCCCCAGGATACAGCAAAAATACCCCAAAATACCCCACAAATACCCCCAAACATCAAGAAATAGCCCCAAATACCAAGAAATACTCCAAAATCACAGATAAATACCTAAAAATACCCCAAATGCCTAGAAACAACCACGAATACCCCAAAATAGCAAGAGATACCCTGCAAATTACCCATAAAAATACCCCTACATACCTGTAGACAACAAGAAATAACCTCCAAAAATAACCCCAAAATGTTCACAAATATCTAAAATTACCCCAAAACGCCTAGAAAAATATAAATACTCCAGGAAATACTCATAAATATCTAAAAGTACCCAAAAATACCTAGAAAAACAGAAATACTCCAGGAAATACTCACAAGTGTCTAAAATAGAGGGTTTACTGGGCAGGGTGGGGTTGGGGTGATGGTTGGACTGAGTGAGCTTGGAGGTCTCTCCCAGCTTTCGTGACTCGATGATTTACCTCTATTCCCACACAAAGCCCCAGTAAAAGAGAACTGGAGCTGCACTTCCCAGTCTGTTAGCTCCAGTGACAAATGCCCATTAAAAAGCTGACCCACAACCTGCAGGGTTTTCTGAGAGCTCAGCACCCACCTGGGTGCCACGACAGGCACCGAGCTGCTCTGCAAACCCGGCCCCAGCAGAGCCATTCTGGAGGTGAGGAGGGAGGAGAAGCAGAGCTGGAGCTCACACCTTGCTAACCGAGTTGTACAACTGGAACTGGGAAGCTGAGCTGCTGGTTTGGTTGATTTCTGCCTCTTCTCCTGCAAGTCCACTCAGGCTCCCAGTGCTCCGGGGCAAAAGGCTCCCCCAGCCCAGGTTGTCTGGATGCCCCCAGTAAAGGCAGCTCAACAGGTGCCACCATCATGGGCAGAAGATGGTAGAATGTCTAAGCGTGGAGAATTGTCTCGTATTTACACCAAGCTTTGGGAAAATTCATTGTGTTTCCACCCATCCTCAACCCAGGATCTACAGGGCTTTGGTTCCTACCCCAGAAAGGCTTCTGGCTGTGGAGGGTAAAGCAAAACCTCCTTCCTTGCCCAACTCTGAATCTCTCCAGAGCCCCCCAGGGAGATGATGTTTGCACAGTCACAGAATCACAGAACATTAGGGGTTGGAAGGGACCTCAAAAGGTCATCCAGTCCAACCCCCCTCTTTGATTATCACACTCAGTCCTGAGCTCTCTGGGCTGCTCACAGTGAATTGCCTATTCTTTCACACGATGGGAAGGCTCTGAGCTGACACCCACACGTCTGTTTAAACAGAAATGGCCTTTTTCCCCCACCCCAGAATGTTGATGACTCAGCAACGTCCATGGTTTGCTCCTCCGGCAGCGCCAGAGTCACTCCAGGCATCCTGAGCCCTCTCGTGGCTGTTTCAGAGAGGGACTGGAGGATCTTTCGAGGTCCCTTCCAATCCCTAATGTTCTCTGATTCTGTGACACAGAGTGCTTGTCCTTCCAGGGAGATCTCTGCTGATTCAGACTCCACAGCATGGAGCCAGGCTCTGCTCAGGGGCACCCAGCGACAGGACAGGGGGCAGCGGGTGTGAGCTGGAGCAGAGGAGGTTCCACATCAATGTGAGAAGGACCTTCTCCCCGGTGAGGGTGCCAGAGCCCTGGCAGGGGCTGCCCAGGGGGGTTGTGGAGTCTCCTTCTCTGGAGATGTTTCAAACCCACCTGGCCATGTTCCTGTGTGACTGGCTCTAGGTGATCCTGCTGTGGCAGGGGATGGGACTGGCTGATCTTCTGAGGTCCCTTCCCACCCCTAATGTTCTATGACTTGGTCTAGGTGATCCTGCTCTGGCAGGGGGTTTGGATCGGATGATTTTTCGAGGTCCCTTCCACTCCCTAGCGTTCTCTGATGCTATGTGATCTCCTTGAGCCCTCCAGACCTCAAATCTGGAAGCTGCTGCAGACCCCACCAGTCAGCTCCAGATCGACTTGGGATTCAAAGAGCACTTGGAATGTTTGAGCTGATTTGTTTTCTCCCTTCAAGCTAATAACCAGTAAAAAATTCCTCCTCCACCATTAACACCAGGTGGATATTTTAAAAGCCTCAGTTCTTCACAATTCTTTTATAGAGAGGGAATTAATGAAAAGGTCTAAGAGGATTAAAGAAAAACCCCAAGCGAAGCCTAAGTCTATTAAAAACTTAAGAAATTGGGGGTAAACAGATGGTTTGAAGCGACAAAACGCCCGAAGAGGCTACAAAAGCTGGTGAGACTGCCTGAAGAGACCAGCCCCAGCCCAGATTGTTCAGTCAAGGTTAATGAACATTGGGCAATAAGGGGGGGAAGTGTGAGGAACCCAGTCAGATGAAGTGAGCGGTTACCGAGATAAAGGTTGTAAATCGCCGGTTAGTTCAGCCCCGGGAGGCTCCCTGGGCTTTAGCACCGACTTAAGTTGTCTTCAAAATGCTCCTCATGCATTTTGCATCGGGGTGCCTCAATCAGACTGGAAGGGACTGGCTGGACAGCCAAGGGAAGGCAGCTCAGCTGCAGCCGACACTTGGTTTGGGATCAGGGCACTACGGGGAGGGGGGGTGAGAGTTGGTCAGAATCGCCTCAGCGTGGTCATCACGGGCTTGGGCGCTAAAGGGACGGGACTGGGCACTAAAGAGACAGAACTGGGCACCAGAGGGACAGAACTGAGCACCCAGGTACAAGAAGGTACCCAGAACTGATCAAACTATCGCAGCAGGAAGAGCCAGGAACACCCAGACCACCCAGTTCACTGCATGATGCTGTTCCCCTGCTCTCTGGCTGGCCACAGGTAACATCAAACTGCCAAGGAAGACTGATCACCAAGGGCCACCTCGACAGCGACTTCAGCTGGACTTTCATAGAATCAGAGAACATTAGGGAGTGGAAAGGACCTCGAAAGATCACCTAGTCCAATCCGCCTGCCGGAGCAGGATCACTAGATTGGACCTTCGTTGCTCAGAGCAGCCACATGTTGATGGGAAATAATCTCACGTTGGTTACAGACGGTGCAGAGAGGAAAGGTGCTCTGTGCTGGGAGACCACATCTGGAGTGTTGTGTCCAGTCCTGGGCCCCTCTGTTCACGAGGGATGTGGAGCTGCTGAAGGGAGTCCAGCACAGAGCAATGAGGATGATGAAGGGAGAGGGGCACCTCCCTGATGAGGAGAGGCTGAGGGAGCTGGGTCTCTTGAACTTGGAGGAGACTGAGGGGGGGGATCTCATTAATGTCTATAAATATGTGAAAGGTGGGAGTCAGGAGGATGGAGTCAGGCTCTGCTCAGTGTCATCCAGTGATAGGACAAGGGGCAGCGGGTGTAAGCTGGAACAGAGGAGGTTCTACATGAATATCAGAAGGACCTTCTTCCCAGTGAGGGTGACAGAGCCCTGGAAGAGGCTTCCCAGGGGGGTTGTGGAGTCTCCTTCTCTGGAGATGTTTAGGACCCGCCTGGCCATGTTCCTGTGTGACTTGGTCTAGGGGATCCCGCTGTGGCAGGGGGATTGGACTGGATGATCGTTCGAGGTCCCTTCCACTCCCTAATGATGAGCAGTGGAAACTAGTGTTGTCTGAAGCTGACACCACGCTCCAGCGCGGCTTAATTAGCACCCGGGGAGGCGGTGGGGAAGGGCGCCACTTAGGCTGGACCTTGATTGAAACAGATTCGGGCTCCTTCGTTGTTATTAACGGGCTTGTGCGCCGAGCCCTGTTCTCCCGTACGAGACCTGCTTTGATCAAATGGCTCTGTTAGCGTTTCGCCGCGTCGCAGAAAGCTGATTTAATTAAGATACTGAAGCATCTCAGATTTAATTCTTTGTAATCTATTGTGCAGCCGCTCGCTGCAGGTCTGTTCCTGACCTTGACTTCCAAACTGTGACAGAAGGAAGCAGCCAGTGGGTAGCGAGCCACATCCCCCACGGCACCCTGACTCCTGGGCGAGGAGTTAGCAATCAATTAGCTCGCAACTGAAACACAGAAGTTTAAGAAAACCTCTCAAAAGCCCAAAAAACTTGGCTACTTACTGCGGCAGATGATGAAGCTGAGGTGCCGAGCGCCCGCAGTGCACAAACCCGTTGGGATGCAGTCAGAGGCACACTGGGGGTTGCTGTCTTTTCCCAGCTCAGATGCTAACCTTGGGAACAGTCTGAAGCTCAAGATCGAGCCCTGTTCACAGAACCATAGAGCATTAGGGGTTGGAAGGGACCTCAAAAGATCATCTGGTGCAGTCTCTCCACCACAGCAGGATCCCCTAGATCCAGTCATTAGGGATTGGAAGGGACCTTGAAAGATCAGCCAGTTCAATGCCCCTGCCACAGCGGGATGGTGGTGAGGATGAGGCCAGAGCACTGGCAGGGGCTGCCCAGGGGGATTGTGGAGTCTCCTTCTCTGGAGACGTTTCAAACCCACCTGGCCACGTTCCCATCCGACTGGATCTAGGGGATCCTGCTGTAGCAGGGGGACTGGACTGGATGATCTTTCAAGGTCCCTTCCAATCCCTAATGTTCTG
>JAOXOE010000856.1:5766810-5786676 GCA_028565055.1 Phoeniculus purpureus | reverse complement strand
GCGCTGGGCTCTCTCCAGCAGCTCTGGGTCCTTCTGGAGCTGAGGGGCCCAGAGCTGGACACAAGATTCCAGCTGTGGTCTCAGCAGGGCAGAGCAGAGGGGGAGAAAAACCTCTCTCCATCTACTAACAACCCTCCTTCTGATCCACCCCAGGATGCCATTGGCCTTCTTGGCCACCAGGGCCCATTGCTGACTCCTGGCCATCCTGCTGGCCACCATGACCCCCAGGTCCCTTTCTCCTGCGCTGCTCTCCAACAGGTCAGTCCCCACCCTGTGCTGGTCCCTGGGTTCTCTGCTTGTATGACACTGTAGACCCACATTTCCTTCCCTTAGCTTCCGAGGGAAGCTAAATGCAGAGAGATGCTGGTTAGCCCTTGGCAAATACAACTGATGGAGCTGGTGAAGCAAGGCTCTCAGTATCACAAGAATCAGCAACTTGGGGCAACAGGAAACCTTCACCCAACAGTGATAAAAACCACTTGCCCATGGCCAGTGACTGCATGTTTGGTCTCATCAACCCTCTGAGCTGCAATAAGCAGTTTCAGCTCAAGGGGCAAAGAAGGGGTTTCATGGTTGCGATCTTTAGGGAGCTGCTTCTTTCTCAGGGAAATGAGGTGTTAACACATTTCCCCAACATTCTCCCCATTCACTTCTGTCCTAAGGAGGCACAGAGCAGCATCACGAGACACGGATCCAAGTCACCAGGTCACACACGTGAGCCGCTGGGTTGGGACTTCTTGTTTGTTTGCTCTTGGGGTTTGGTTGTGGAGGGAGAGCAGAGGGTTTATTTTGTTTGAGGGATGTGGTTGGTTTTTTAATCGGCTCCCCACAGTCCTGCTACTTCTTGCATCATGTGGCTGGTCTGTTTGCCTTCCATGCCAGGCACAGAAGGCTCTGAGAGTGCTTCTGTGTCGCCATGCATCACAGAGCATTAGGGGTTGGAAGGGGCCTCGACAGATCATCCAGTCCCATCCCCCTGCCCCAGCAGGATTCCCTAGAGCCACTCATTAGGGGTTGGAAGGGACCTGGAAAGATCACGCAGTCCAATCCCCCTGTCCCAGCAGGATCCCCTAGATCCAGTCACACAGGAATCACAACAGAATGATTCAGGAAGAACAGGGTGAGCTGGATCACAGGTTCTCAGCAACTTATCCCCCAGGTAATTTAAGCAGTGCTGCTGTCAGCTGCATAACAAGCAGCTGCCTTGGGCCAGCGGGGTCTACACCAAGTTGGGCGTCTGAAAGCATTTGATTTGTTAAAGAAGTAAGCCAGAATCAGCTCTACATTCAGTACGGGAGTGGCTGAAGAGCTCCCTCTGCCATAAAAGTCAAGCAGCTTTGGTCTACATTAAATTATTGTAACTGCCTACAATATAGGGTCTGATTTCTGAGACAGCAGAATCACAGAATCACTCAGGTTGGGAAAGACCCCTGGGATCATCCAGTCCAACCACCAACCCTACTCTACAAGGTCACCCCTAAACCAGACCCCCCAACACCACATCTAAGTGGCTTTCAATCCAGTAAACCAAACCCTGCCCCGCACTCAGCACCGCCGCCAGCTCACCTCCTCGGGGCAGCGTGCCCGCTCTGTTCTCCGCTTGAGTTATGCCTCAGATACTTAAAGAAGTTGGGTGAGGAGGCTGAGGGGTTAAGACGAGCTAGAGTAGGAGAACGTGCAAGTTGACCAGAAGAACTTTTAGAGGCGTCGACAGATGCGTTCGAACCACAGACCAGGATCCCGATCAGAGCGATGCAGTTGAGGGAGCACAAAGAACAAAACACAGTAAGAGAGGAAAGGAGCAGGGGAGGGGGAAAGGGAAATCCCTTCTCTAATCTTTGAGAGGCACCTGGTGTAGCCACAGTGACGAGTTCCTAAGCCTTTCACAGTGAGGGGCTGAATGCACCCAGTGAGGGAAGTCCCAAATACCCACTGCCACGCTTCACAGGGCGCTCTCGGCACGGGGCTGAATTCAAACTCCCGAGAAGGTCTCCCCAACACACCCCTCCTGCTCCTCACGTTGTGCCTCCCTTTGGTTTCTCTGATAAAGTCAGGCTACGATCAGAGCAGTCATGGATGAGAAGTGAATTGCTTCAGTAGGAGCCTTGTGCGCTCACACTCTGGAAGCAGCCTCTGAGCTGAGGTAAACTGCTCAAAAACACTCCTGAGAAACCTAAGAGCTGCCACACGTCTGCCCTTCCAGGGAGTTCTGAGCACTTCCAGGGCACTTTGCATTCCCCCTGCTTCTGTCGATTTCCTGTGGAAGGGAAGCGACAGTGATTACAGAATCACAGAGTCACTCAGGCTGGAAAAGACCCCTGGGATCAGCGAGTCCAACCATCAGCCCTACTCTGCATGGTCACCCCTAAACCAGATCCCCCAACACCACAGCTAAGTGACTGTTAAACTCATCCAGGGATGGGGACACAACCACCACCCTGGGCAGCCCAGTCCAGTCCCTGACCACTCTCTCTGGGAAGAATCTCTTACTGATGGCAAATCTGACCCTCCCCTGGTGGAGCTTGAAGCCCTTCCCTCTGCTTCTGTCACTAGTGACCTGTGAGCAGAGCCCAGCACCAGCATCTCTGCAGTGTCCTTTCAGGTAGCTGTAGAGAGTGATGAGCCTCCTCTTCCTCAACCTCAGGAGCCCCAACTCTCTCCATCTCTCCTCATCAGGTTGATCTCCAGGCCGTTCCTGTAGCAAGAACAGTGAAGAAAAGAGTTGCTTACAGTTTACTGGTGTCCTGACTGCAGTAAACACCTGACGTTTGCTGGTGCGAATGGAAACACCAACACACAGAGCAGTGAGGGCAGGGCAGAGCACCTTGTGATGTGCAGCTGCTGCTTCCTCTGTGAGTGAGAAAAGGGCACTTTCACATAACCAGGCTCTGTCAGGGGAACGCTGTCTGTACAAGGGGGAACACCCCCTTGTACACCTAACACATGGAGAGGACTCTCAACACCTTCAGAGAGACTCTCCCACGGCAAGTCAGGGCGACGTTGGCCCGTGTCCCATAGGACACCATCAACAATATGGAGTTTAGGAAGGCTGACTGTCTTGAGGGGAACACCAAAGGGAACTAGAGACAGCTGTGGGATGGATGTGTTGAAGCAAGGTGTTTGTAAATGGGGCATAAGTGATGAATTCTTCCGTGGTGCCTCCTGCGCTGAGCTCACTTCCACTCGGTTGTGCTCCAGTAGTTCTAGTTAAAATACAAGTGATCATCAGTATCAACAGGAGGTAGTCCAGGTCTGGTCCCTTCAGTTCTAGAAGGACCCAGAGCTGCTGCAGAGAGCCCAGCGCAGAGCCACAGAGATGATGAAAGGAGGGGAGCATCTCCCTGCTGAGGAAAGGCTGAGGGAGCTGGGGCTCTTGAACGGGCAAAAAGGGAGACTGAGGGGTGACCCCATGAATGACTATAAATATGTGAAGGGCGGGTGTCAGGAGGATGGAGCCAGGCTCTGCTCAGGTGCACCCAGTGATAGGACAAGGTGCAGTGAGTGTGAGCTGGAACAGAGGAGGTTCCTCTTCAATCTGAGAAGGAACTTCTTCCCGGTGAGGGTGGCAGAGCCCTGGAAGGGGCTGCCCATGGGGGTTGTGGAATCTCCTTCTCTGGAGATGTTTCAAACCCACCTGTCCATGTTCCTGTGCAATTGGATCTAGGTGATCCTGCTGTGTCAGGGGGATTGGACTGGATGATCTTTTGAGGTCCCTTCCAATCCCTCATGTTCTGTGGTTCTTTTGGATCCTCTTCTGAAAAGCAGAGCATCAGTGAGACAAAGTCATCACTGGAACTTCAATAGAGACATCAGCAGCCCTCCCAGACCAGCAGCAGCTCATGGATTTGTGCGTCTGATGCAGGGATTGCTGACTTAATGCCTTTTTTTCCCTGTGAGAAGCTGATCCCGACATCAGATCCGATACCATCCTAACTCATCTGAGGATTTCTGTCGATATGAGCAGGTGGAGGCTGTTTCATGGCTGGAGGATGGTCACACTCCAGTGCATGGTTGCAGCACAGAGGGACAACACGGGTTTCGTTAAGGGATAAATCCTCTGGGGGAAGATGCAGGCACTTCATGAACAAAGGCAAACTGTTGAACCCATTTATCAAAGAGGATTCAGTTCTTGTTTCAAGGCAGGTAAGATGCTCGTGAGAGCTTCTGAGTGGAGAAACTTCACCTAACATTTTGAATTAGCACTCTACTGCTGCCAAGGGCAGGAACATCAGCAGATGGCTTCTGACTTGATTCTACAGCCTCAGATTGTGCCAGGGGAGGTTCAGGTTGGACATCAGGAAAACTTTCTTCCCTTACAGGATGGTCAGGGGTTGGAACAGGCTGCCCAGGGAGTGGGGGAGTCACTGTCCCTGGAGGGGTTCGGAAAACGAGTAGATGTGGCCCTGGGTGGACAGGGTTCAGTGGGCAGCGTGGGGTTGGATTGATGGTTGGACCGGATGACTTGTAGGTCTCCCCCAAACCGGATGACTTGTAGGACTCCCCCAGTCTTCATGGTTCTGTGACTCTATGAATTTGATGTCGGTTCTTGGATGATGCCAGACTACGGGTCTTCCTTTCTCCCGTGGGGTTTTCAGTTTCCCCTTGGCTGCTTCACCAAACCACCCTGTGCAAAGCGAAGGGGTGTCACGAGAGCGAAACTATCGCCCGTCTGAGATACTTCCCTCTCGCATTAAGGGGAAGAACATGGTGCAAATAACGGAGCGACAGCTTCTCCGCTGTTGTTTTACCTGCGATGCCGGGCGCTCAGCCTTGGCTCTAGTGACTGGCGGGGGGCAGGATGCTCGAAAGTGCTGAATTTACAAAAAGAGGGGGGAAAAATAAAGACGGGATTGGGAAACAGTAAATGATCTCATCCTCCCAAGCCTTAATGGAAATGAATAGAGGCTGCTAGACAGCTCAGGAAGGCAATTACAGGGGAATAATCTACGGCGCTTAGTGAAGCGGTGATGTGGGGCTGCTGAACGTGATGGATCTGGCTGCTCCTTCCAGTTAATAGCAACGCTCTTGAGGAGGAGGCGGTGCTGCACGTGGTTGTGCTTTTGTGTCTGTTCATGTAAGACAGGAACCAGCCAATCTAATATTGTTATTATTATTATTTTTCTTTCCTGCACTGGGAATCGCCTTGAACCCAGTGGCTGGGGTGGTTTGTAAGCAGCGTGAGTCTCCCCGCAAGGCAAAGCCTCTGGAATCTGCTCTTGGTTTTGGGTCTGTGAAGATCTTTGCCTTCTCTCCAACAGTCCAGCTGCTGGGAAATCGTGGCTTAGGGAGCTGTTAAGCTCTTTGAGAGTCGGTGTGTGCCCTGGTTGATAGCAGTCCTTGGCTGGAGTCCCTGGTACAGGTCAGGACTGGCTGTTAACAATGAAACGTGCGTGTGCCAGGCAATAAACGCAGTTATTAATAGAACCCAGAAGGGGACGATGGTTTCTATCCTTAAACCTTAGGTACCCTTCCTCCTATCAATCATAGAATCATTAGGGATTAGAAGGGACCTCGGAAGATCATCCAGTCCAATCCCCCTGCCACAGCAGGATCCCCTAGATCCAATCATTAGGGATTAGAAAGGACCTCGGAAGATCATCCAGTCCAATCCCCCTGCCACAGCAGGATCCTCTAGACCAAGTCAGCTGAACAAGCTGTAGCAAAAGAAACTTAAAACCATCCTGAACTGGGTTTGAAAAGTTGATTAAGGTCTTGCTGCGCTTGGTTTCGCTCGAATGTTCCTATGCAACTGGATCTAGGGGATCCTGCTGTGGTTGAGGGGGGGGTTGGACTGGATGGTCTTTCGAGGACCCTTCCAATCTCTAATGTTCTGTGATTCTGTGAGAGCAGAAGCACCTATCAAGAAGGGTTGATTAGAGGAGGACCATGAGGATGTGCAGATCCCACAGAAAAGGAGCAACGCCGCTGTTATTGTTCGGTCATGAGTGAAGTGAGGAGATGGTTCTCCATCACATTGTGCTTCACCTCTGCTTGGTGACATGAGCAGCCCTGAAACTGGCTTTAAATGAGCATAGAACCACAGGATCTTAGGGTTGGAAAGGACCTCTAGAGGGCATCTCATCCAAACCACCTGCAACAAGCAGGGACATGTCAAACTAGAACAGACTGCCCAGAGCCCCAGCCAGTCTGATCTTGAATGGCTCCATGGATGGGACCTCCTCTCTGGGCACCCTGTTCCAGGGATCCCCCCACCCTCAGATTCAACAACTTTTTCCTCCTGTCCAGCCTCACTCTGCCCTTTTCCAGCTTCAAACCATGACCCCTCATCCTATCGTTCCCTGCCCTTGGGAACAGCCTTCCCCAGCCCTCCGACAGCCCTCTCAGGGGTTGGAGTCACTAGAAGGTCCCCCTGGGTTCTTCTCCTCTCCGGGCTGAACGTCCCCAACTCCCTCAGTTTGAGTCCTTTGCTTCTCCTGTACCTGCTCCTTCCCGTAGGATGCTCCCGTCCTGGCAAGCTGTCACCACCTCTCTGGGCTCCACCAGTCTGGGAGAACCTGCTCCCTACCCAGAACGGGAACACCGTCAGGGATTGAACTGCAGCAGCATCACCCCGCAGCTTACAGTAAATCGATGGAGCTTCCGCGCGTTGACAAGCCCCTGCCACTTAAATAGACAAGAAACAGGTAGGGCTGGATACTGCGGGTTCCTCCAGATCATGAGGCATAAATCTCCAGGGAGCAGCAGCGGGAAGATAAAACACTGCTGGAAGCACAGGAGAGGATTTAGGATGTGTTTAGGGCTTTTCGTTTCTACAGCAAGGCACAAACAATCGCGGCGTTCCCTGTGCCGAGGGGCAGCAATTAGTAAGGCAGCGGGGAAAGGTAATTTGATGGCGAGCGTGGCAGAGACCCTGCTGCCCGTGCTGCGGTGCCAGGCAGCTCCTGGAAAGATGCTAATTTGGAAAAACATCTCTGACAAGGTGTCATCAGTTCTGCCCGAACGAGAACGGGGCAGGGTCTGCCCGCTCGGCGTCAGGGAGCGAGGCGCCGCTGCCGCAGGGGCTTCGGGAGGGTTTGCTGACCGTGTGAGAACAGGATGGAGGGCACTGGATGCGAAGATAATGAGCTGGGGGTAATTAGCCCTGATGGATGGGGAAGGACGTAGAGGAAGTCGAAACGGGAACGAGCAGACGAAGCAGCGACCTGCTGCAGCCAGCAAGGCAGAGCCAGACAGCCGGCCGGCCAGCGCTCCACATCGCGCCCGTCTGCGGAGGAGCTAATCTGCTTGTTGGGAAAGAACAAATGCTAAAACCATCACGTCCCTTCCCTTTGCCTTCGGAGGGAAGCCAGCCTGCGCTGCTGCTAGCAGAAATGTCACTGCTGAAGTGCAATTTGGCTGGAGCCCGCGGCAGGACGGCAGCAGCTGCTCAGGCAAACCCAAACAACGCTCAGAGCTGGAACTGCCGGCGCGGGGAAGACAAAGGAAGAACGAGAGAGAAAGTGGCCTCCTCCTCTCCTCTGCTGGCTATTACAGATGTAGCTGTCAGGCTGCTCCCTCGCGGAGCTGCGGTAGGTGTTCGGCCCTGGTAGTCCGCTGGGTGTTGTACAGGGATTGGAATGTAATTTCCGCCACGCAGAGGTCAAGCCGTGAGGCTGTGCGGGCACACGGTGCCTCTGACAAGGACTTAGCGAGCTCTCAGCTCTAGCCAAGGCCCTCTACGAGGGCGGCTGAGCTGCTGGAGCGGGTGCAGAGCCACCACAGCCAGCCCTTCATGAGGGTCCCATGTGCTCAGCTGGCATTTCCACTCCCTCCAGCAGCCTGTTGCCCAGCTATGGGGTGAGCAGTAATGGATGGATGTGCAGACCCATCTTGTATCCACTTCCCCCAAAATAACCTGCATCCTCACCACAGCCTGCATCACCCCACTGTAGCAGGCACTGGCTTTCTGCTGAACTCTCGTGTGAAACCCCTTCAGGTGCTCTACAGAGGAGCTATGATGTTGTTTTCCTGTGTCCTAAATGAGATAGTCTGCTTGATACAGCCATTAATCAATACATGAAAGAGACACCATTAGGGATGACAGCGTTCTCCGCGTTCAGACGAACCCTGTGCCGTGTTACAGCCCGGATTGTGAAAATTGAAATCAATTTATCAATCCAATTTTCTGTTCACAAGTTATGCTTTTAGGTTTCAATTCGCTCTAATCAGGCAGCAGAGCTAACGAGAGCAGCTGCTTCTGCAAACGGCCACCGCCCTCCTCCCGGTTTGCCATAGATCCACGGACACCTGGGGATGGGGTGTGGAACTGAGGTGCCCTGATGCTATGGGGTTCGTTAGAGTTTCTACGGTATCTCCTCTGTGGTGTTGAGCCGTCCCGGCTTCGGTGACTTCCCGCCGCTCCCCTAAGTTATTCCTCTTTTTCAGCAGGCGGTTGGAGCCTCCTGCTCCGAAATCACTTTGCAGCAAATGGAGAGCAACAGCAGAGGAGGATCCCCACAGACCCTCTTCTCCATGGCAGGAGGTACTTCGGGGCTGGCTTTACCCCTGCCTGCAGCCAGTGCCCCCCACCGAGGGCAGCACTGCCATCGAGAAAGGGAAAGCTGAGCCGCTGTGATGATGGAGTGACTCTCCCTCCCAAGGCGTTAGCCGGCCGGTTTCCGATGGCGCTTTGCCATCCTCCGCGGTTCCAGCTCTCGGCTCCTTCAGGTAGTAAATGTTTTCCATTTCGAACAAGCTGTGAGTCTGATGAAAGTGCAGAAATCCCACGACTGAGCGGCAGAAGAGACAAACGGTGCCGCCGTCGCCGTCTATTGCTCCTCGAGGGTTATCTCTGGCTCAGCCCCGTGCTGCTCGGGCGGTGTCGGAGCCGTGCAGCCCCGGCTGCTGCAGAGGTCTGTAATTATTAATCTGCTGGCGCAGGCAGAGCGCTCAGCCTGCCTCGCACCCTCTCCCAGGAACGGTCGGGAACGCTGCGACGGCAATTACCTTAATGCAATTATCTCAAATGTGGAATTGCATCGTAGCCCTTCGCCTCCCGCTTTCCAGAGAGCACAGCGGGAAGAGGGGGCTCTCCCAGAGCTCTGGGAGAGGGTTTGGACCCGCTGCCGGTGCCAGCTTGTGCTCTTTTTCCCCGACAGAGGCAGGAGCTGGCACTGCCGCGTCCCACACTGTGGCCACCAAGGAAGCAGGGCTGTGCCCCGCTTGTGATGTGCAGGAGCATCTCTTGTGTGTCTGTGCGATCGCTGCCTGCACCTCTTCCAGCCGGTGCTTTGGTTCCTGGGTGATGGTTAGTGTTGCAGACGCTAGCAGAGCGGTATCCTGGATAATGTTTCCTACAGTCGAACCCCAAAAACTGTCTAGAGGGGGCTTAGATTAATTTGCCTTGTTTAGACCCGGCTCTGTGTTGCTCTTAGCAGGGATAAAGGGGAGCAGAGGCAGCCACACCGGCGGTAATCCCTGGGTTAATGGTAAGCAGCAGCAGCAGCGCCGTGATTCCTCCAGCTCGCAGAACCCATAGCAACCCGTCATTAAGGCCACTCAGCGGGAAGATCTGAGCTGAGGAAAGTTCCTTGAAGCCCTTGTGCACGCACACACCAATCAGCGCAGAAAAGGTTCTGCAATTTGCTCAAGATGGACTTGAAGACTATTTCAGCGTTCGCTCTCATCTCCAAGGAAGGAAGAGACTAATTGCAAAGGATTTCTAAAAGAAAGCTGGTAACGGGCCCCAAACAGTGGATGGGTTTGGCTTCCTCTCTCCTCTGATAAATATTGAATTCTGCTGTGGAAGGCAGGGCTGGGGGGTGGCTGGTCTCGGCTGTTTGGAGAGGCCCCTGTTTGTTTTTACACCTCAATATTTATTTATATTTGTTGCTTCCCCAGCGGCTGGCGTCCTTGCGTGGCACCTTCATGCTGATCTCTCTTATAATTAGACGGAATTGTCTTTTCATACCGCTAATCTGAACTGGCTAATTACCCCATGAATATTTAGCTCCTTGCAGAGGCAGTGCAGGGCGGGGGAGCAGCCAGGGCTGGGACCTGGCACGTGGGAGGATGCTGAGCTGGTGGCATCTCCAAGGGTCCTGTTGCTGCTGTGGCCTCGTGACTGCAGCAACCTGGAGGGTTCCTTCCTTTCCTTCTGTTTTCCTTCTGTTCTCTTTCCTTCCCTTCTTCCTTTTCCCTTCTTCTCTTCTCCCCTCTTTCCTTCTCCTCTTCTTCCCTTTCCCCCCCTTCCCTTCTTCTCATCTTCCCCTTTTCCCTTTTCATTTCTTCTCTCCTCTTCCCTTCTCATCTTCTCCTCTTCCCCTCTTCTTTTCTCACTTCTTCCCTTCTCCTTTTCTTCCCTTGTCTTCTTTCCCTCTTCCATTCCTCTCCTCTTCCCCTCTTCCTTTTTCACTTCTCCTCCTCTTCCCTTCCTCCCCTCTTCCTTTTTCACTCCTCCCCTTTCCCTCTTCCTTTCTTTTCCTCCTTCCTTCCATCCACCCATCTGGACACGGTAGCAGGGTGTTGGATGAGCTGCAGGACAGCACCTCTAGCAACTCGGGAAAAATCCCCCCCCCAGCACTAGCTCAAAGGCTGAGACACTACCCCCCAACCTTGTGAACAGAACCCCCAGCTCCTGAAGCAGCTGTTGAAGCTGCTCCCCATCCATCCCGTCTGTGATCCCGAGGGTTTGCTTTGGCACCACTGCTTTCTGCTGCAGTCCCTCACAATCCTCCATGGCTGGGGCTTGTTTGCAGTTCCATCTAGACAACTTGATCTCCTGACAGGGCTCTGTTACCTCTGCTGAGAACTCAGGGCTCTTGATCGTGTTAAGACCCTAATATTCAGGGAGACTCCATTTGTCTCTCCTGCCCCCAGCTCATCCCACTCCAGCAGCAGAGGATTTGGTTTATTTCTGCTGCCCAGTGCCCTGCAGCTCATGACCCTGGGTGATGCCGCTGTTCCCCCCCAGCCCAGGGACCCCACCAGAGCCCACAGCTCATCTCCCCAGCTCCCACTCGACGCCGATGGGCCATTACTGATGCAAAACATCACTGATTTGCACAAACGTTGCTCCCCAGGACCCGGCAAGGAAAAACCCAGCTCTGTCCTACGGGTTCAACGCCGGAGACATTCGCTGCTCCACATCCTGCCTCCAACTCCACATCCTGCCTCCTCCACAGCCTTCCTGGAGCTCATTTTGTGCAGCAGGATTTTTCCCGGCAGGATTGATAACGATATTGCCTCGTAAATAACGGGCCCCAATGGGATGCGGTAGCGGTGTCTGGCTATTAATGGTTGTGTATTTTTCTTCATAATGCTCGACTGCCTTATTGATGATGAATGGCTCTCGCCGGCTGTCTGAGGAGCAGCCCAACGGCTGCCTCGGCGCTGCTTAGGACACGGTTTTAAATTGAAGTGGTTGTTTCTCTTAAAGGTCTCTGCATGTCCTCAAAGCCAGCTGGGAGCGGCTGGTTTTCCCTCCCGGCAGCCACGTGTGTGTGAAGCTGCAGAGGTTGAGTGTCTCCTCCTGCATCCCTGCAGCACCCCGGCTGTTGCCCTACACTATTCCCAAACAACACCACCAGCTCCCAGGGTCTTGGCTGTGATGAAGCTACAGCTTCAGCTCTGCTTCTGGTGGCCAGCAGGATGGCCAGGAGCCAGAAATGCGCCCTTGTGGCCAAGAAGGTCAGTGGTATCCTTGGGGGGATCAGAAGTGGGGAGGTTAACAGATGGAGAGAGGTTCTCCTCCCACTCTGCCCTGCTGAGACCACAGCTGGTTTCTGGGTCCCTCAGTTCCTGAAGGACACAGAGCTGCTGGAGAGACCCCAGCACAGAGCCACAGGGATGATAGAGGGGAGCATCTCCCTGCTGAGGAAAGGCTGAGGTATCTGGGGCTCTTGAGCTGGGAGAAATGGAGCATGAGGGGTCACCTCATGAATGTTGATCAATATGTGAAGGGTGGGTGTCAGGAGGATGGAGCCAGGCTCTGCTCAGGGGCACCTAGTGGTAGGACAAGGGGCACTGGGTGTGAGCTGGAACAGAGGAGGTTCCATATGAATATGAGAAGGACCTGCTTCCCGGTGAGGGTGCCAGAGCCCTGGAAGGGGCTGCCCAGGGGGGCTGTGGAGTCTCCTTCTCTGGAGATGTTTCAAACCCACCTGGCCATGTTCCTGTGCGACTGGATTTAGGGGATCCTGCTGTGCGAGGGGATTGGACTGGGTGATCTTTCAAGGTCCCTTCCAACCCCTAATGTTTTGTGATTCTGTGATTCTTGCTGTGTAAAGGTCTCTGTGTGAGGCATTTGATGGCCTCAGCCTCATCAGCAGCCGTAAAAACATAAGGGCAACGGCTCCTGCAGGTGCAGTTTCCTCATCACCTGTGCCCTGATCCCCTCCGGCGCGTTGCCATGTGCGCCCAGCACTCCCAGCTGGGGAGAAGCGATGACAACCAGTTACAAGCAGGGATGCAGGAGGGAGATGTAAAGGTCTTCTCCTCTTAACTCTTGATTAGAAGCCCCTTTGATAAGAACCTCTTTTGCATCCCCCAGATGAAATTCCAGTGGCTGGAAAGCCCTTGGGGATGTGGGATGGGCACCCCTCTGGCACCAGGAACAGGGAGGGGCGATGGGTCCCTGGGTTTGTACAATGTGTGCTGCATCCCCAAGGAGCAGCTGGGAGAGCTGAAAGCTGTTGGGTGTGTTTGATGTCAGCTTTCATCGGCTCACGAATCCCACTGAACCTCCAATCCATCAGTCAGAGGCTTTCAAAGTGCAAGGGAATAAAACTCCTCGTTCATAACAGCCCCAAAAATGCCTGTTGGCAGCTTTATTGCCTGTCAGGGGCAGAGAAAGGAGCAGCCGCTGTTTAAGAAGCAGAAAGCACTTTGATAATTCCATTGATAACCAAGCAAAAGGTGTCTCCCCTTCAGTCCAGCCACAAGTGGCAGTGGTGATGCTTAGAGCTGGGAGGGGGTCTGGTGGTGCTGGGTAAGATTAAACTGAGTGAGTGAGCAGGGAGTGAGGGGGAGGTTTGGGTTGCCCCTAAGGAGAAACTTCTCCCTGGGAAGGGTCCTCAGCCCTTGGCACAGGCTGCCCAGGAAGGGGATTGAATCACCATCCCTGGCCGTGTTTTGCAGTCGTGGAGATCTGGAGCTCAGGGACAGGGTTTAGGATGGGTTGAGACAGTCGGGGTCAGGTTGGACTGGGTGAGCTGGAAGGTCTTCTGTAAAAGGTTCTGTGGTTTTGCATGGCCAGGGGCGATTCCGTGAAGGAAGCAGAAGCTTGGGCTTGGATCTCCAGGGCACTGCTGGGAGCCACTGCTGAGACCCTGGTGAGTAGCAGCAGGTTTGTAGCAGCTGGGAAAACTGTGGTGGAGATCTCCACCAAACCTGGCAGCGTGAGGCTGTGGGTAGATCCCTTTCCATCTCTCTGTGGTGATGGCCCTGCAGCTCCTCGCACTTCCCAAAGCCCGTGGAAAGCAGTGGGTCACTCCAGGCTGGGAAGAGGGGCCGGGTGAGTTGTTCCCCAGTGACCCCCTGGGGCACCGGCTCCGGCAGCAGGGCTGTGGCAGCAGATGGGCTCCCAGCATCCAGATGTTGTTTCCGGAAAGTCCTGTCAGGGGTTGCTGGCCGAGGTCTCGTTCTCGCCTGTCAGAGTTGACATCTTCAGCGCATAATTAAATGCCAGGACGCAAGCAGCAGAGCAGGTGCATGCTAATGAGGAGATCAATTTTAATTATGATTTTAATTAAACACCCAATCCGGGAGGAAATGTGACAGGCAGGCTGGAAATGCAAAATTTATAATGGGGGGAAAAGAATGGCAGGAGGCAGGGAAGATGGAAGTGAGGTGTGAGCACAGGTAGAGAGACACGGAACCTGCTTCCTTAAGCCTAAGTGGCTAATGAACAGGGGCGAAGGGGGATGCAGGAGCCCAGGGGCAGGTGCAGGCTCCTAGAAGCCTTGGTGTTAGTGAGGTGTTGTGACTCATTCTCCAGTACAGGGGCATGGAGCACCCACAGCAGCTTCTTAGTCTGTCTTCTCATTGCCTTAATCATAGAGCCATCAAGATTAAGACGTTCAGGACCTTCAAGATCATCAAGTCTAACCCCCAACCACTACTCCAACTCCCCAAACACCCTGGATGCCCATTTGTTGGGCAACCTGTTCAAGCATCTCCTCAGCCTCATAGGAAAGAACTTGCTCCTCATGTCCAACCTCCATCTCCCCTCTTCAAGTCTGGAACCCCTTCCCCTTGTCGTCTCACTACCATCCCTGTCAAAAGCCCTCCCTCGGCTTTCTTGTAGCCCCCTTCAGAGATCTGGAAGGTGCTGGAAGGTCAGTTGGGAGCCTCCTCTTCTCCAGGCTGAAAAATCCCAACTTGCTCAGCCTTGGTGTTTTCTCTCTCTTTATTTGTGTATCTGCAGCTTGGGATCTATCCCACATCATTGTGACTGGATCTAGGTGATCCTGCTGTGGCAGGGGGGTTGGACTGGATGATCTTTCAAGGTCCCTTCCAACCCCTAATGACTGGATCTAGGTGATCCTGCTGTGGCAGGGGGGTTGGACTGGATGATGCTTCGAGGTCCCTTCCAATCCCTAATGACTGGATCTAGGGAATGCTGCTGTGGCAAGGGGGTTGGACTGGATGATCCTTCGAGGTCCCTTCCAATCCCCAATGCTCTGTGGTTCTGCGTTACCTCTCACCCCATGGAAATGTTGGAGCGAAGAGGATCCCACACAGTTGAGCTGCCTCTGCTGATTTAATAACTACACAGCTGGCAAGTGCTCCGGTGGCCCCTCCTGCCCACCTCCCCCGTGGGGGGATAGCAGCCCGTCTGTTGTCACCAGGCAGCCGACAAGGGCCCCACAGATATCTTTAACCCAGGGCAGCGCCGGGGTCGCTGCGTTTAGGCAGAGCGGGATTTGCTGCCGCCCAGCCCCGCGCGCTTCCACGCGGTGGCCCAGTAAATCATCCTGGCCAGATAAAAACGAGAAGGCTGGCTGGGTACTTATCTGGGGCTGGATTTAAAAGGCATCAGCGGGGCGGCGGGAGGCTGGTGGCGCGAGGGCACCGCGGCTCACCTCAGGAGCGGGTGGTTGTTAGAGCTGAGGCACCTCTGGCTGCAGGAAGCAATTTGTCTCCCGAGGCTGACAGGGGCTCCTTTCTTCTCCACTTACTCCTCGCTCAGAAATAAAAGGGGCATCCGCTCACATGAAAAGCAGGGAAGGCTCCAGGTTTCCCGTGTAAGGTCTCTCCCGAGCCGGCACGGACGGGCAATTTGTACAAATGACACTTCCCTGGGAGGGAAAAAAAGAAGGCGAAGAAGAAAGACCCAACCCAGCTTCCAATTTGAGTCTCGTCAGTCCGCTCCAGTCCCTCTTCTCCCCGCACAGTTTCAGCCTCGTTTGTGATGCTCTGGCTCTGGTACCCATCTCTGCCGTGACCGGCCGGACTCGGACTGCTCCTGCCGCTCCTTGCAGCCGGTTCCCGGTGCATCCCCAGCGCTTGGGATGCTCAGGCCAGCGCATCGCCATCACCAATGGGAGTGGATCAGTCAAAGCCCCGCAGACCCTTCGGTGGGTGTTCCTATGCGGTGTCTGAGTGGTTCTAATTCGATTTATCTTAATTCATTTACAATTTGCTTATAATTAAACTACGGTGAACCAAGGGATGTGCTTTTTCTCGGCGCGCCGCAGCCTGATGAGGATGGTGAATCAGGCACCGCAGTTCACTGCGCGGGGTATTAACATAAATTGGAATCAATGGTGTTTTACGTTAGTGCTCTCTTGGATGTCCACACACCAGTGCGTCTGGGGGAGAGCGCTACAGGCAGCTGTCAGCGGCGGGGGAACCACTAGCTCGCAGGCTTTGGGCTTGGCTGCGGCACCTAGGACCAGCTTCTGGGCTCCCTTCTCTTTCTCCCTGTTCTCACACCTCTTCCCAGAGAGCCTGCAACCCCGAAATCAGCCCAAATTGCTAGGAGAGGTCCCTCTGCTGGCAGAGGGTGAGGATGGGGAGGGCTTGAACCCTAGCTGGGTATTGAATGTGGAGGATTCCCAAGGGGACCTGTGGATCAGGGAGCTTCCCCTTCGTGTCCCACAGCTTGGAGCCAGGCACCGGGAAACAACCTCAGTATCCAGGGACAAGTGTGACCCACCTTTAGATGCCCTCAGCATGCCAGAGAAAAGGACCCTCTTGAGTCTTGTCAGCTCACTCCAGTCCCTCTTCTCCCCGAGTTTCAGCCTCGTTTGTGATGCTCTGGCTCTGGTACCCATCTCTGGCTTCTAATGCACGGAACCCACTACCAGGTAAGAGAGACAGAGGGAGGAGAAGTCCTCTTCTGAGCTGGAGCAGGGTCTTTCCCCACCAATGACACTTCGTTTGCAGGCAGCTGGCTCAGGAGGGATGCAGCATCCCACCCCATCCCATCCCACTCTACCCCATCCCTCCTTCCAGGAGCTGCCCGGGCCAGCCCTGCCCTCCCCTCCCTGGGGGAAATCACCTCTTTGATTTGTAAAGCGACCCCAGTAATTGGACAAAAGAGGGGAGCAGGGGGACTTATCCCCCTCTCCACCCCCCACAATGTCTCCTAATGGCCCGAGCACCTGACAAAAGGGGGTCATTACCCCGAGATAATGGACCTTGTCAACACTCAGCTCTCTCCGGACACAACTCAACACACTCAATTATCTCCTAATCAAGGCCATTTTGTCCGGGGTTATTGCCCTGAGGGATCAATTAGATTCTATATTCACGTCGTTACTGTTTTATGGAGAGATCATTCACAGCAAAGTGTTAAACACCTTCCAAACTTCCTTCCCCCTTCCCAGTCCCAGGGAGGGTCTGGCAGGCAGCAGGTCCAGCCCGGCTGGCAGCTTCCAGTGTGGGCAGCCCCCCATTGCTCGAGGAGTGAGTGTCCACTGCCATCGTGTCCAGCTCTGGGCCCCTCAGCTCCAGAAGGGGACAGAACTGCTGCAGAGAGACCAGCACAGAGCCACTGGGATGATGGTGCCACTGGGGAGCATTTCCCTGCTGAGGAGAGGCTGAGGGAGCTGGGGCTCTTGAGCTTGGAGAAAAGGAAACTGAGGGGTGACCCCATGAGTGTTGATCAGTATGTGAAGGGTGGGTGTCAGGGCGATGGAGCCAGGCTCTGCTCAGGGGCATCTAATGACAGGACAAGGGGCAATGAGTGTGAGCTGGAACAGAGGAGGTTCCCCATCAATGTGAGAAGGACCTTCTTCTCGGTGAGGGTGCCAGAGCCCTGGAAGGGTCTGCCCAGGGGTGTTGTGGAGTCTCCTTCTCTGGAGATGTTTCAAACCCACCTGGTCATGTTCCTGTGTGATTTGACCTAGGGGATCCTGCTGTGGCAGGGGGATTGGACTGGATGATCTTTTGAGGTCCCTTCCAATCCCTGATGTTCTGTGATTCTGTGATCCCACCACCATCAGCCTCAGCTACCCACCAGGAGCTGGTGGTATTCTCACACCCGGCCTGGGAAAACATCCCCATCCCACAGAGGTGACGGGTTGCTCTGGCCTCATCCTGACCCTCAATAGTCACGTCAGCAGTACCCAGGCACAGCCAGACCCTTCTCTTTCTCCTGGAAAGCAACTGGGACCCCTCTTGCCAGCACCCAGTGCTCCTCAGCCATCCTGTTGCTGCCTGCAGGTCCCTGCCTCTCATCCCAGAAAGGCTGTGAGCACCAGAGCTGCTCTCACAAGCCCTGTCACCTCCAGGAACGTGTGTTCTCAAGTTATTTTCGTGCTCCAGGTTATATTTAACTCCAGCCATAATAGTTCAGCACTTAGAAACCCCTGATTTATTAAGGGAGGCGTTCGGATCCCGGCGAGCGGAGCTGGGTGGAAAACGGAGCCGCAGAAAATTGCAGGGAGAGTGGTTCCTTTTCATTACCCCGGGTTTTTCCCCGCAAAAGGTAAAGTAAAATTCAACAAAACAGCTGCTCCCCGCTGCCTGGCTGCTCACCCAGGACACCTCTAGTGGATGGGAGCTGGTGGAAGCGAAGGCTGCTGCTCGTGGCCCGTGAGTGTGACCTGCAGTGATGAGGCTGTGGAGCCTCAGCGCTAACACAGGGTGCCCCATGGCCTCAGCATCCCCAGGGTTCAGCTCTTGACCCACAGCCGTTAGAACTGATGGCTCTGGGAGGCTTTTCCCCACCTGTGGTGGGAGGGCTGGTGCTCTTCTCACTGCAGGGTGGGTTTTGTGCTGGTCAAAACTCAGCGAAATGAGGGATGGTGACAGAGGGAGATGCTGTGGGAGGAGCTGGTAGCCCCACCAAGCACAGCCTGGTACCAAACTGCTCTGCCCTGCAGAGACCCCAGCCTGTGTCCAGCTCTGGACCCCCAGCACCAAAAGGATGAGGAGCTGTTGGAGTAGGAACAGAGAGGGACACAAAGGTGCTCAGAGGGCTGGAGCCCTTCTGCTCTGGGGACAGGCTGAGAGAGTTGGGGTTGTTCAGCCTGGAGAGGAGAAGGCTCCTGGGGGACCTTCTAGTGACCTTCCAGCCCTTGAGAAGGGCTGTCAGAAGGCTGGGGAAGGCTGTTCCCAAGGGCAAGGAATGATAAGATGAGGGGTCATGGTTTGAAGCTGGAAAAGGACGGAGTGAGGCTGGACAGGAGGAGGAAGTTGTTGAATCTGAGCATGAGGGATCCCTGGAATGGGGTGTCCAGAGAGATGCTGGAGGCTCCATCCCTGGAGCTATTTAAGGTCAGGCTGGCTGTGGGCAACCTGGTCTGGTGAGTGCTGGCCCCTGCTCGTTGTAGGTGGGTCGGACTGGCTGCCCTGTGGAGGTCCCTTCCCAGCCCTGTGATCGTATGACTGCTTGATTCTATGTCCCTGCATCATCGGAGACGGCTGCGTAAACAAAGCACCCGGCTCTGCTCCCGCTCAAGGACCTGCCAGCGATGATCCCGAAAGCAATAACCCATCGCAGCGTGAGGAGGCGAGTTCTTCGGGCTGCTCTCACGGCTCTGTGCAACATCACGGTGCAGAGGCTTTTCCCAGGCTGGGAGAAGCTCCCCGCAGCAACCTGCAGCTCCCCTCCTCGCAGGGAAGTCTCTCACTGTAATGGGGATTGACGTCTGGTAGGGGAGTTTTTCTGTTATTATTATTTAAAAACAAGTTCTCCTCGTTCCCCAGGCAGTTCTGCTGTGAATATTAATATTAACATGATTTCGTGATGATTAGAGAACACAATTAGGGGCTATTAATAATGACACAAATAACGACATTTAAGGCCTCGTTCTGCTGTGACTAACACTCTGCCTGGTGGTATTTAAGCAGCTCCTGTCTAGCACAATTACCGCAGAGCCAAGGTGCAGCCGCCTAATCGCGGTATCAATCACCCAGCTCCCTGCCAGCGCCAGCCTCTGCACGAGGAACCTGAAGCTCAGGGTCTCCCAGCACCTGCAAGGGAGCTGGATGGAGAGGAGAGGCTGAGGGAGCTTCATGGGGTCTGCTGGGAAGCTGGGGAGGGACTTTGTATTAGGGACTCTGGGGAAGACCAACAGCAGAAGGACAACAGGGGGATTGGGCTGGATGATCTTTTGAGGTCCCTTCCAATCCTTGATGTCCTGTGATTCTGTGATCCTGAGGTGGGTAAGAAGGGGGGTGGTTAGCAGATGGAGAGAGGTTCTCCTCCCCCTCTACTCTGCCCTGGTGACACCACATCTGGATGATCGTGTCCGGTTCTGGGCTCCAGAAGGACACAGAGCTGCTGGAGAGAGCCCAGAGCAGAGCCACAGAGATGATGGAGGGAGGGCAGCATCTCCCTGCTGAGGAAAGGCTGAGGGAGCTGGGGCTCTTGAGCTGGGAGAAGAGGAGACTGAGAGGTGACCCCATGGATGTTGATCAATATGTGAAGGGTGGGTGTCAGGAGGATGGAGCCAGGCTCTGCTCAGGGGCACC
>JAOXOE010000856.1:5748255-5766710 GCA_028565055.1 Phoeniculus purpureus | reverse complement strand
CCCATGGATGTTGATCAATATGTGAAGGGTGGGTGTCAGGAGGATGGAGCCAGGCTCTGCTCAGGGGCATCTAGTGACTTGACTCAAGGGGCAGTGGGTGTGAGCTGGAACAGAGGAGGTTCCACATCAAGATGAGAAGGACCTTCTTCCTAGTGAGGGTGCCAGAGCCCTGGAAGGGGCTGCCCAGGAGGGTTGTGGAGTCTTCTCTAGAGAAGTTTCATACCTGCCTGGCCATGTTCCTGAGCAACCGGATCTGGGGGATCCTGCTGTGGCAGGGGGATTGGACTGGATGATCTCTCGAGGTCCCTTCCAATCTCTCATGTTCTGTGATTCTGTGAAAGGACAAGGAGGCTGGGTTCAAGCTAAAAGAAAGGAGATTGAGATGAGATCTGAGGCAGAACATCTCCCTGCCCTGTGAGGGTGCTGTTCATCCTGGAGAAGAGAAGGCTCCACGGGGACCCCCTGCCATCTTCCAGTAACTGAAGGGGCTGCAGGAAACCTGAGGCCCTGGAACCGACTGCCCAGGGAGGCTGTGACTGCTCCATCACTGGCAGTGTCCAAGGCCAGGCTGGATGGGACTCTGGGCAATCTGGTCTGGTGGGAGGTGTCGCTGCCCATGGCAGGAGGTTGGGGCTGGGTAAGCTCCGAGCTTCCTCTCACCGCAATCCAATCAGTGGGGCTCTGCTCCCCAGAGCTCACATAAGTTGTCCTGGAACACTGAGGAGGAACTATAGGGCAGCACTGTGGGGTGATGTAGTGATGGGGATGCTGCAGGGAGGGGTTTGGTGGCTTTTTCTAGCTAAATCTTCTTTGCAGGGCATGCTCCAGCCAACCCCTCATCTCTTTCTGCCTGGGGTTCCTCATCCATGGGGCTGCAGGAGGAAAACTCTGCCATAATATTGGTGGAGACACAGTGCTGGGGACTGGCTGACAGTCTCCAGGCTCTGCAGAGGCTGCTCCCACGCCCCACGGTAAAAGCAGCTTAATGGGGCTGTTCCAGCTTAACTTGGCTGAGGTCGGGCAACGAAAACGCCCCGTTCCCTTCACAATGCCGGGCTCAGCCCTCGCGAGCGGCCGTGCTGGGCTAATGGGACTTAATGGAAACCTCGGAATCAATTCTTCTCGCTCCCCGAAGAAAATCCCCCTGGTTTATGCAGCGCAGGCTGTAAGGCTGAAAATGGTTCTGATTGGTGTGGGGGAAGAAATACAGGAGAAGAGAAGTGCCTGCTGCTCCACAGAAAGGGGGTCAAGTGAAACTTTGTGGGTCCTTGTGCCGTTCCCAGGGCGGTACCGGGGTGGATCTTCCCCATCTCCTGTCTTTAGCGTCTTTGGGGCCGGTGTGCAAATGGGAATCCCCTGAAATAAGAGGCTCTGTGGGGTCTGTAGGGTTTTTCTAGGGGTTTTGTGGGGGTTTTTCTTAAGGGACCCCCATAATTCCCACCTGCAGCACCCCACCGTAAATAAAGTGGTTTCATTGCAGTCAAGCAGCTTCACCCTGAATTTCAAGGCACATGGGGACGCCTTGGTGGGTTTAGTGTCATCGAGAGCTTCCGGGTGCCAAGCACCAGCTGCAGGTCCCGTGCAAGGGGGAGGCACCCTAGGATGAAGCTGATGCTTTGCAGGCAGAAAGAGGTTTCCAGTGGCCACCAAGAACGGGAAGGACTTTGCAGGAGGAGGCACCAGTGTTGTGCTGCTCTGATGGCTCCGTCCACTACCAATGTCCTGGTGGAGCCAAGGGGCAAGAGGGCGAGCACGGTACTCCCCAGAGATCAGCTGGAGCTGGTGCAGCCACAGCAGGCAGAGATCATCCTGGAGAAAGGTCCCGAGACCCTCTGCAAACCTCCTGACCCCCAGAGCTCTCAAAGCCCTCCTGGTTCCCCAGCCAATGCAGCATCTGCTGCCGTGAGGGGCCTGAGGCTCAGCATCAGGCTGCAGGAGCCACCCACCTGCTCATTAACCTCTAATCAATCAGTGCTGGGGGGTGATGGAGAGAACAAGAAAACTTAATGAATCAGCCGTGGGGGCTCCCCACAACCTCCTGGGAGTGAAATTACAGCTCCTGCCCGACACCATCCCCGAACCCTTTGCTCACCGTGGGTGTGAAGCAGTTCACTGGGGCTGGGAAATGTGGGTTTGGGTTTTTCATCCTCCTTCTGCAGGACAGACTCCAGCCCAGTGGTTTTTTTTCTCTGACACCTGTTACTGATCCCTGAAGTCTGTGCTGCAGGCTGTGGGAAACACCCCAGGCAAGATCCTGGGGGTCAGGATGCTGCAGAGACTGCAGCTGTGGCACCAGGGTCCTGCCATAGGATAAGGGTCCTGACATGGGATGGGGATCCAGCCATGGGATTGGGGTCCTGCTGTGAGATGAGGATTCAGCTGTGGGATGGGGGTCCTGCTGTGGGGTGGGGGTCCTGCCTTAGGGATAGAGGTTTTGCCATGGGACAGGGGTTTTGCCATGGAATGGGGTCCCACCATGAGATGGAGATCCAGTCATGGGATGGGGGTCCTGCCATGGCATACAGGTCCCAGTCATGGGATGGGGATCCAGCCATGGAACAGGAGTTCTGCCATGGAGTTAGGGGTTTTGCCATGGCATAAAGGTTTTGCCATGGAACAGGGTCCCACTGTGGGATGGGGATCCTGTCATGGGATTGGGGTCCCACAACTGAAGAGGGGTTCCATGGGCAGCTGCTGGGCTCTGTGTCCTCCTGTGTGCAGGCTCTGGAGGGACAGGGAG
The DNA here is from genome assembly GCA_028565055.1 of Phoeniculus purpureus. Taxonomy (NCBI): domain Eukaryota; kingdom Metazoa; phylum Chordata; class Aves; order Bucerotiformes; family Phoeniculidae; genus Phoeniculus; species Phoeniculus purpureus. Next base: position 5,763,970 of record JAOXOE010000856.1, on the reverse strand, counting down.
GAAAACCCACCCCAAGGCTGGTCTCCTCAGCCAAGCAGCAGCCTGCTCCCGGCTCAGGATGCGGCAGGGCAGGCTCCAGCACGGCTCAGCCGCACGGAGCAATTCGGAAATTGTGCTGTTGCTCTACAACGTGCCAATTTCCCGCATTTACAGCCATTTGCAGGATTACAGCCTGTGGCACCGGAGCCAGGAGGCTTTTCTTCAGGGAGCAGGGATCGATGCGGGGGTCACCATTACCGCACGCAGCACGGGCTCCCCTCGAGCTGCTGGGGGGCCGGGCAGAGCGAGAAAGGGGAAGCTCTGCCACTGGATTCCACAGGACCTCGGTGCCGCGGGGTGATGCTGCGGGATGCGGGTGGAAGCGCCCTGTCTGGCCCAGCGATGAGCTGGCGGCGGGTCCAGCTCCCTTTTATCTGCTTGGGTGAACTCCAGGTTCAGGGAAGTAAATCAGCCCTTGGGCTGGGGCCAGGGCTGTGGCTCCTGTGGGCTCACTTGTGGCTCGCACAGACACAGTGACTGGGCGGATGAGGTGCTGGGATGTGTCAGGGGCATGGGGAGGACAGTCACTGGGGGACCCCAGATGAACACGCAGGATCTGGAGCTTCCTATTCTGATCATGGGAGGGCTCAGAGCACACCTGGCAGCACCCCTTGGCTCTCTGGGATGGGTTTATTGACGCAGCAGGAAATCAGTGCTGGCTGCTGCAGCAGGTTTTTTCCCCAAAACCCCCATGGAAAGGTTTTCCGGGCAGTGCCTGGCCCCGCTCTGAGCTGCTGCTCTTCCCAGCATCACCCTGCACATCTCGGAGCTGAGCCTGGCAGGAAGAAGCACCTCGTCGGCATCTTTCCTTGGGAGAGCTCCCGCAGCGCAGGGGCTGTGCTTGCCCAGGGCCCTCCCCAGCCAGCCCCGTCTCCCTGCTCCCACGGCTTCCCCCGGCCTCTGCCATTAATTATTCACCAAGCACTTATTTTTATTTGCAAACTTTATTGTTTGTCCTCAAAAGGAAGCGAGACCTTGACTCTTGCTGCACAGCGGGTTTGCAACGGGCTGCGGCTTGGGAGGGTGGTGAAGAGGGAGATGGGGAGGGGAGATTGGGGGGAGATTGGAGGCAGATTGAGGGGAGAGTTGGGGAGATGGGGGGAGATTGGAGGCAGATTGAGGGGAGATTTGGGGAGATGGGGGAGGTTGGAGGCAGATTAAGGGGAGATGGGGGAGATTGGAGGCAGATTGGGGGGAGATTGGAGCGTGATCAGAGGGAGATTGGGGGGGTATTGGAGGGAGACTGAGGGAGATTGTGAGGGGAGATTGGGGAGAGATTTGTGTCAGATTGGGGGGAGATTAGGGGCAGGTGGGGCGGGCAGGGTGTGCTCCTGGTGATGGCTGGCAGCTGAGGGGCTATATAGGGCAATGAGAACGGGTTCCACCCTTTCCCCTTAGAGCCGGAGCAAGAGGGAGGAGGGCTGCAAGGAGCTGTGGTGAGTGTGGGGTATCTCATGGTGGGGGAGGAGGCTGCAGGGTAGAGGGGAGCAAAGCTTGTACCACTAAGTGCTGACAGGACGTGGCTGTCAACACAATGTTCCGCCGTGATGAGCCTTCATCTATGAAGATATTTAATGAATTAGTTAATTAATGAGTGGGATTTGATTGATGGATCATGGGGAGCTCTCAGCAGGGTGAGCCTGACCCTGGGATATTGCTGCTGTTGCTTAAACGCATCCCCTCGCTGGTCCGGAGCGCTCGGTGCTCGGGCAATTTGCATGCATTAAATGGAGCTCCCTAATAGGATGTAATGTTAGCGAGGAGCCAAAAGCATAGCAGCTGTAACTTAAAAGACAGCCCCATTACTGCGAGCCTTATAATTAGGGTAAGAGGGAGACTTGCGCAGCCATATGTTAAACCCTTTTGAGGTTAATAGCTCCGTAAGATTTTGCAATTTAAAAAAATTAGCCTTGAGGAACGATGACAGGGCTCGTAGCGAGGCCGGCGCCGGGGGATGCTCTGCCCGGCCGCAGCCTCAGCGGGCTCGGGAGGTGCTGATGCTTGCAGTCACCCCAGGTGCCCTCTTCTCCTGCCCTTCCTCCTCTTCCTTCCCCCTGGTTTGCCTGGTTGTTTCTGCCCACCTTTGCCCTCGTCTGACCTCTGGGCTGCCCTGAGGGGGTCTTGGGAGCAGGCGGGGACAGTGTGGTCGAAGCCCTGCTCTTTGCTTCGGGAGGCTGCAAGTCACAGCTGCTGGCTCCAGGACCCGGGGCTGGGGTAGGGAAGACCACCCTTGTGCATCACTTGTTTTTTAAAGCCCTTGAACCCTCTATTGGCTGACACCCCCCCGGCAAAGACCCCGTGACTGCATAGAGCCCCCCCCAGAGACCCTCTGACTTCATAAAGAGAGATTCCTACAGAGACCACAGAGAGATCCCCTGAACCTTCTAACCCCATAGAGAGCCCAGCACCACAGAGACCCCCTGACCCCATAGAGACTCCTCAGAGACCTCCTGTATCTCAGACCCTTGGTGCTCAGGGGCTGATGGAATGTTCAGGGCAGCAAAGGGCTCCTGATGCTGGTCCTGGTTTGGAGCCCAGTAGTCAGAGACTGGGTGCTCTGCTTTTCTGCTAGGGACTGCTCCCTGGAGGCTCATCTTGGTGTGGAGATCAGAGACAGCTCTTGGGTTCCTCTCCTTTGGTGCTGCTGCTGCTGGTGGTTTTCTTCCTTCCCTCTGACATGTGGACAAATTATTCACCTCCCTCCCCTCGATTTCCTCATCCATAAAACTGAGACTAAAAATGTACTTGTTAGGGGTGTCACAGGGCCTTTCGGAATCTACAAGGGCTTTGAAGTCCTCTTGTTAAAAGCACCGTGGAAGTGCAAGTCATTTACTGCTCTCAGGACGTGAGGTGGGTGGCTATCAGGCAGGAGCTGGGCTCCCAGCGAGGTCAGTGCTGGGACCATGAGGATACTGGAGGTTTGTGCTGCTAATGCTGCTGCCCAAGCTGGAGACCATCTGGGCACTCAATAAATAGTTGCTAGGAGTAACTGGGAGGAAGAAGATGGGATTAGCTAGTCTGGGGAGTGCTGTGTGTCACGGGGACCATGGGCTGCTCTGACCCCCCTCACCTGCCCTGGGTGTGGGATGATGCTCTGATCTGGGCAGCCAGGTTCACTGAACATCAGTGTTCTCAGCTGCAGTAGGAAGGTTTTGAGGTCATCCTGAAGTCACCATAACTGTTTCCTTCCTGTCCCCCACCCTCACCTTATTACGGTGTTTAATTGCTTCCTCATTGAAATGCACAGAGATTTCCTGCTCTGCTGGTCCATTTGGCACCCTGCTCTTGCTGGGGAAGCTGGAGGCATTGCTGAGAGAAGTGGCTTCTGAAGCTGCAGAGGTTTATAGTTGGGGGATGGGACCCAAGGCTTTTCCATCAAAGTTGAGCACTGTGAAGTTTGGAGACTCCTTGGGATGGGGTCTGGCTTTGTGAGGTTGTGGTTTCGCCTCTTGCTGCTGGGAGCTCAGAGTGGTTGTTTCAGCTGCTCAGACTGGGGTGGCTCTTGTCCCCTTTGGGGTGTCTGGGTGTCACAGCTGCAGGTTTGTCCTGGCAGATGCAGTTTCCAAAGGTGTCTGACAGGGTGGGGGTAGTTCCAGCTCCCTATGGTTCTCACCCTGGCACAGACCAAGTCTGTTGTGCCCTAGTGGTACCCGTGTGTGTCAGGAGGATGGAGCCAGGCTCTGCTCAGGGGCACCCAGTGACAGGACAAGGGGCAGTGGGTGTGAACTGGAACAGAGGGGGTTCCACATCAGTGTGAGAAGGACCTTCTTCCCAGTGAGGGTGACAGAGCCCTGGAAGGGGCTGCCCAGGGATATTGTGGAGTCTCCTCCTCTGGAGATGTTGAAAACCCACCTGGCCATGTTCCTGTGTGACTGGATCTAGGGGATCCTGCTGTGGGTGGGGGATTGGACTGGATGATCTTTGGAGGTCCCTTCCAATCCCTAATGTTCTGTGATGCTGTGAGCCCACCAGCAGCACCCTGTGCCAGGGAAGGGGCTGTGAGCTGCCTCTTCCCTTTCCCCACTATGTGCTCCAGTGTCAAAGGCAACATCAGCATCTCCGGATCGATAGTGAAGCCATTAAGGAGCATCTTCCATTTCAGTGTGCGGTGCCGCTGTGTTCATCACCGCCCCGGCAGCCCTTTGACAACAAGTTCATCTCTCCTGCCAGAGGGGAATCCTTCACTGTCCTGCCCTCTGTGCAGCCTGGCTGATCTGTGAGTGGGGAAACACGGGGTCAGCAGGGTTTTTGGAGCTGAGCAGTCACCTGGCTGCGGATTTGCAGCCTGAAGCAGGAGCTGCCAGCCCTGGGCTGGCTCTCACTTCGCACCGCAGCTGCACCCAGGGCAGGAGCTGTGTCGGAGCGTGGATAACCCGCTTAGGCTCCTCCTGCTCAGGGGGACTTAGGCATTTGCAAGCACATTCTGCAGCATGACTCTCCTGCAGAGCACCGTGGAAAGCCTCTGGGTGCCCTCTGTCCCCATCCTCAGCCTGTCACGCTCACAGGGGACAATCAGGATTGGCAGAGCCCTGGCCTGGCTGCGGTGACTGATCCCTTTTAGTAATCCCTCTGTAATCCCTTGGTGCACAGGGGCAGCAACTGGAGCTTTGGGATGTGCTCAGGGAGTTACTGGCTGTAGCACCTTGGCACTGGGGTGCTATGGCTGCTCACCCATAACTGTAAACCTCTGTCCCAGGCTCTGCTCGGTGTCATCTAATGACAGGACAAGGAGCAATCTGTGTGAGCTGGAACAGAGGAGGTTCCACATCAGTCTGAGAAGGACCTTCTTCCTGGTGAGGGAGACAGCCCCGGCAGGGGCTGCCCAGGGGGCTTGTGGAGTCTCCTTCTCTGGAGTTGTTCAGAATCCACCTGGCCATGTTCCTGTGCGACTGGATCTAGGGGATCCTGCTGTGTCAGGGGGATTGGACTGACTGAACTTTAGAGGTCCCTTCCCACCCCTAATGATTTTATGTTTGGACTAGATGATCTTTTGAGGTTCTTTCCCATCCCAAATGTTCTGTGATTCTGGGATGTGTTCCTGTGTGACTGGATCTAGGGGATCCTGATGTGGCAGGGGGATTGGACTGGATGATCTTTCAAGATCCGTTCCCATCCCTAATGTTCTGTGATTCTGTGATCTCCTTTTAGCAGTCCATATGATGCAGGTGGATGAGGACAGTTTGAACCTGTTCTCCTCCGGGTAGGAGCACTGGAGTTGGGGTAATGTGAGGTACTGTCTGATGCTGCCACCCCTGAGCAGCACCTGCTGCTGCCCTTTGGGGTCTGGTTTAACAGCCGGCCATGGGTAAGGGATAAAGATCTTGACCTGATCCTCCCTGCTGACAGATGGGGAAACCCTCTCCGGGAGCCTGGGCATCGCAGCCGGCACAGCAAGGGGCTGACTGGTGTGTGATGAGTGAGGATGCGGAGTGTGGCGGGAGGAAGCAAAACGGAAATCCATCTTCTGGCACCGGCTAAATGATGGTGGTGCCGGGCCAGCACAGAGAGATCCTCTGGATAGCGTGACAGAAAACCTTATGGCTGCTGTCAAACATGCCCTCGGCTCCTCTGAGCACATCGTTGATCTCAGTGCTCTGCGAGGTGAGACAAATAACCTCTGTGGCCGTGGTGTCCTCCGTCCCTGTTCCCATGTGATGGCAGGTGCTGGAGTCAATGGGGTTTGCAGAGCTGCTGCTGGGCTTGGGAACAGGCTGGGGCAGCTGCTGAGCTCTCACTGCAGGGATGGGGGTTGCCAGCCCAGTTGTCTCATTGTCCTGTGACCTCCACAGGGGCACAGTCCCCTCTGTGCTGGAAATACAGGGTGGTGATCCTTGGCCCAGCTGCTCTGTGAGTGACAGTCATGCAGGGGCTGGTGATCCTTCCTCCTGTGGGTGGCCATGTGGGGTTTCCCCAGCTGTTGGTAACTCCAGCTGTTCTTCCCTCACCGGCAGCGTCCTGGCATGGCTGGGTGCTGATGAGGAGTAAATCCTGGTCTGACCTCAAACCGCATCTGCATTTCCTCAGCTGTGCCGCTCTGAGCAGCAGTGCAGCCGGCGGCTCCCCCAGCCAGCAGGACCAGGGAGGGGGGGATGAGCAATGCTTTTTGCTATTTTACACCTCTCTGCACTGGAGGGTTTCCAAGCCCTTTGCAAATATTAATGAAGGCAGCAGGTGAGGATTAGTGTTCCTGGTTAACAGACTCAGCCCCAAAGCTGTGCAGCAGCAGTGAGTCCAAGGCTATGCAGCTCATGGGTTTGGGGTTAGGGCTCCCCAGCCTCATTTCCCACAGCCCACCCTGGGCAGGGAGGTCCTGCTGTGTCTGTGCTGGGGTCTGGGATCGTGCACAGGTCGGGGTCTTGTGCTTTTTGCAGTGCTTCTGGGTTTCCTGGAGGCTGGCACTGCCTGAGCATCCTCAGCATCTCCTGCCCCTCAGCAAAGCATTAGAACAGAGAATCCTAACTACAGAGCAACCTGTCATCTTGTGTTCCCCGAGGTTTCATTTCACTTTTTAAATTATTTAATTGATGAGCCCTTTCTTTTTATACATCCACGTTAAGCTGGTTTCCACAGTAACAACCAGACCTGGAACCTGAAGCTTGGAGTCCTATCTGAGTAAATAATGCCAAACCCAATCTTTGAATATTTAATTAAATTCACTGCCATGCCCCTTTTGTCTTTGTTTTCTGTGGATCTTCTGTAAACAGATTTCATGGAAACATGGACTCTGAAGGAAACGGTGGAGGCCACCCTTCAGGGTAGATGCCCAGCAGTCCCTTTGGCTCTGCTGACAACATCATTGCAGGGCAGAGCAGCTCCTCTGTGTCTGAGAAAGTGCCCGTCAGTGAACACATCCCGCAGGGATGCTGTGGGCTCCTGGCCCTAAGTAACTCTGGGCTCTTTGTCTGGTTCTTCTAGTGATACCCTGAAAGCTCATTAGCTTCCCTGGGTTTCCAGTTCCAGGGTTGCTACTGATTCTAAACTTGCCCTCCCCTGTGCTGCTGCTCTCAGCACCTCCACAGATCTCCTCATCCTCCCTGGTCCATCACTGTGCCTGTGAATGAAAACGATGGGTGCTGCTGGAACCCCTGGACCCTGGCTGTGTCCTGTGCAGACAGTGTTTTACATGGACAGCAGCCCCTGTGGTGTGGATGCGTTGCCTCATATTTGCATGAACCTAGAGCTTCGCTCCCCAAAGTCGCTTTTTTCTTGCTGGACCTAGAGCTTTGCCCCCCATAGTCACTCTTCTCTCACTGGTCAGCCCCACAAAGATCTCCAGCAAGAGCTCCATCACTTCCAGAAGCCTGGCTGGCCTGGGTTGGGGGGTGCTGCCGAGGGCCACCCCTGTGGCACCGATCTGGGAGGCCTTTCTGGTGCTCATCCTGTGCAGTTAGCTTGATGCAGCAGGGATGAACCTCGAAGCCATGTGGAACAAATGAGAGCAGCATCATCATCACCACAGGCACTCGCTGCAGCGGTTAGAGCCGCGGGGAATTCCTCCCCACTAAATAAATCCTCTGCTGTAGAGAAGAGGAGGATGGCCAGAGCCGAGCCTCTGGGTGGGAGGCTTAAGGAAGAGCCTGGTGTGTTCTGTCCCAGATTTACCTGCCCACGCCGGGTCAGCGGATGCTGTTGCACAGAGGACATCAGGGCAGAGAGCAGCTTCCAGAGACACTGCTGCGCACACGTGGCCCCAGCCTCCCCAAAGCCAAGGTAACTGGTCCCAGTGCCTGGCCCTGGTGCGATTCAGTGCAACCCAGAGCTGGCTAAAGCAGGATGACCTGGGGAAGGTCGTTCCAGAGGTACCAAGGATCAAGCAAAAGGGCCGTCCAGGGGCAGGGTTTTGTCCTTCTGCCATCTCGACCCCGGTGCTGCCGCACGAGAGGGAGAGGTTTGCCCTTGACAGGACTGTCAGCTCTCGGTAACTGTCTCTGTTAACCTCTGGGCAGATCAATTATCCCTCTGCCAAGCAATATCATATCAATGCCCAGTTGCGCCGGTTTACTGACAATAGCTCTTCGGTTCTTTTCCGTGGGATCACAACGGCATCTTAATCAGATGGTGAGTGGGCTTAATTAGCCCAAGTATAGGTTTTATTTTTGATTTCTATGACTACTTAATCTAATGGAACCACATTATCTGCTCAGAGGTCTGCAGTTTTCCATTTGTAATTATTGCTGCTCTTAATTGATGGTGCGTCAGGGGTTGTGGCTGCAATCTGGGAGTTGGAGATGTGTCGCCTGCCTTGAGCTGGGCTCCTTGTCCGTCTGGTCCAGCAGGTGGCCACCAGGGCTGGAGCTGCCGCAGCCCTGGCGGCTGTTGGAGGATGGAGCGTTGGGTGCCTGTGGGGCAGGAGCTTTGTGTCGTGAAGCCTCTCGCGGTGGTGGGGTTCGGAGGAGCTCACGTGGCTGGAAGCTGTTCAGGTAGTGGAAGCAAAACAGCTTTTAAATTTCCAAATCAAGGCCTGGCATTTATGACTAAACCTTCACATTTCAGGACATGCAGATGGTGGGGAAGGAACAGCTTGGAGGGCTGGGCTAATACCGAATTATTAATGGGGGGGATTTGAGCACCTCTTCCCAAATGAGGGCTGTGGGCACCTCATCCCATCGGAAGCAGCTGGATGAGGCCAGCAGAGAGGGGCTGGGGGGAGGGCTTGAGGAGGGTGACCCTGAGTGCTGAGCCCCATTACCTCTGCTGTGCCCTTCTCATGGACAGCCTGTGAGGTGCTGAGCTCAGCATCATGCATCTTCCTAGGAGGGGAGAACCCTGGCTGCGATGTCTGTGGGGGTCCCAGGGTCCACAAAGTCCATTCCCACCACAGAGCTGCTGGGCACCAGCCCCCTGCCCCAGCTCCAGGGGAGTCTGGGTGAAGAGGATGATTTGCTCCGGTGTTTTTTCCCAAACCCCAGTATCTTCAGACTGCTCCTGGGTGTTGCCTTTTCCAGCTCCTGCCAGCAGAGGGAAAGCGCACCAGCGTGCCAAAGGCTCCTCTCTCCTCTTCTTGCTTCCAGGAAGAGGACCCCGCTCAGCGGGAGAGCTGGCAGGCAGCACCCAGCACCCCCATGGCAGCTCCTGGGGCGGGCACCCAGCACCCTGATGCTGCTGGACCACTGCACCTTGTCATCAGCCACCAGCCTGTAGCACTTGGCACCTCAGCAAGGACCCTCCCAGGAGGCAGCTTGTTTTACAAACCCTTTTCACATTCCCTTGTGGCCACGACAGGGCGAAGCCGAAGCCTCTTGGCCAGCCTCTCGCAGGGTTGACCGATCAGATAGCGGTCTCTAAGCAAATGCACGAGTAACGCAGATCGGGGTTGGCACTGAGCACTGAGGTGTGAAAAAAGCAATTGGAGGTGTTTGAAGGAAATGCCGGAGCCTCTGAGATGTGATTGCTTGTCGGAAAGCTGTGCTCCAGCACAGAGCTGCGGTGGGGAGCTCTGGCTCAGCCCCGGGAGAGCAGGAGAAGGGGGAGTGTGAGGATGGAGATGCTCAGGGAGATCCAGTGTGCAGGTTTCTGCCTAGTCCTGAGCTTATCATCGCTCTCCTTCAGCTGCAGGACTTGATCTAGGGGATCCTGCTGTGGCAGGGGGTTTGGACTGACTGATCTCTGGAGGTCCCTTCCAATCCTCAATGTTCCGTGATTCTGTGACCTTGTCTGTGGCAACCTGTTGGCTGATCCCATAAACTGCCTGGGGCAGGGAGAGCTGCTCTGAGCAGGGCTGGAGGGATGCAGGTGGCTGAGCCCATGTCAGCCTCTTTTTGCCAGTTGCTGGTGTGGCTCTGCCCATAGCAGCGTGGGGGGCGTGTGTAGGGTCTGGGACACATCCCTTGCCCACCCTCTGCCCTGCCTGGTTCTCTCCCTTTGTGCCCCGGTGCTGCAAGGAGGCTGTTGAAGAGAGGCAGACGATATCTGAGATGGCAGCCGTGTGTTTCTGCTCCATTTCCCCGCAGACTCTGCCTCCTCCCTCTCCCGCTCTAACATTCATTAGCCGCAGAGGCCGAGGCTCACAACAGAGGCTCTGGGCAACCTCTGGGTAACCTCGAAGCCACAGCCCGGTCTGTCGCAACCCGCCGTCTCCTCCACGCGGAGCAATCAGAGCTCACCTCCGTGCCCTGCTCCTCGTTAGCGCCCGGAGACACCGTCCATCTCCTTTATGGGATCTGTTTATGCTGGGAAACTTCAGGGGGAAGCTCTATTATTAAAAATAAAAGCAGGGTTGTGAGAGGCCTGGGAATTCCGTGCTATTTATGAATCACGGGTTTCCAGTTCAGTGGAGGAGCTACTCTGTCACAGCCACCTCGGTGGCCATTCGGGGTGTTGTATGGGTACCCCTCGGGTGCAGGGTGCTGTGATGCTTAGGGTGCAGCTCCAGGAGAGTCCCACAGCCCAGCGTGTTGCTCTCCAGGGCACTTTGGGGATGCTGGCATGGGCGGGAGGAGAAGGTGAGAAGAGCCCCTTTCAAACACCCCTGCTTTCTGCAACTGGTTTGACTGGTTAGTGCAGCTGGGAGGGCTGGGCAGCTGCATTTGGGTGTGATGCTAGTTGTTCTTTGTGCTGAAGCAAAGGTGGTGCTGGGGAGGTTTGGGGTGAGGGGAGCAGAGGTGCTCTCCACCCCATCCTGAGCACTCTCGGTGCTTCCCTTACAAGCCTTGGCTGCTGCTGGAGCACGGTGCCAGGACAGGAGCTGAAATACTCCTGCAGATAAGGCTGTGAGGGAGTTATCTGGAAGCCTGCAGATACTGTGTGTGAGGGGGGGAAGGTCACTGAGAAGAGGGAGGTGGCGGAGATGGAGATTAGGCGATTTGGAGATGGCTTGAGGGATTTAGTGGAGAGGCAGAGCTCCTGCTGAGCATCGATGGGCAGCAGCACCTCTGACGGATTATTTGGAGCCTTGTTCAGGGCTTTTTGTGACGCTGCAGGCACCGGCAGGGAAGGGATGGGGATCTTGCACTGAGAGGAGGCTGCAGAGCTCCAGGCAGCGCCATGAGGCGCGGGCAGAGCGGCAGTAGCTGCCTCACTGGGTGTCAGTGGGTGCTGTGCCACCCTGGTGAGTGCTGGAGCTCCCTGCCAGCTCCATGGGCTCAATCCCTGGGACAGGGGTTTGGCCACAGAAGGGACATGGACGGGGGTACAAAAAGGGTTCCTGTATCTGAGGGCTCGCATTGGGATGCGGAGATCCTGCCCATCCTCCACGTCTCACCCTGCCCAGCTCAGAACAGCTCAGCTGTGTGAGCTTGTCTCCAGCTCCACAGAGAAGGGGCAGCCCCTGACCTGCTCTTGATGTTCTCATTCGGGATTTGTCCCTTTTGTGTCCTATTTCAAACCCTCTTCAAGCGCAAGCAGGGGTCTGCAGCCTCACTCCGAAGGGCTTCCATTGTGTTGGGGCTTTTCTGAGCCCCTTCACTGCTGTGGGCAAAGCTGATAGCACTGGGGAGCTGCTGTCAGGGATGTGAACCCAGGTAATCGGCCACGAGATCCTATCTGGCTGCAGCCAGACACAAGCACTGCGATCCTTCCATCACAACGGGGCCAACCACTCCGGGCTTTATCCCCTATTGTGAAGGACAAAGCACAGGGATTTGTGTCCCGGACTTAAGCTTCCTCAAATCTCTCCGAATGTTCCCCAAACGTGGTTTATAGGGGTTTTTCTCCCGGCTGTGCTTCCGGATCGGCTCTTTCTCCCCGTCGCCTTTGTTTTCGATCTGCGTGGAGCTTTGCGAGGGGTCTTTTTAGCAAACATTGTCCGTATTTACTGCAAACGGGCAGCCCTGCTGCTCCCTCAAAGCCACTGGGATGCTCCGGCTGGGCGCTGGGGACCCGATATGGCCCAGTCCCCTCTGCAGCGATGCTCTGGGCTGCTGCCGGCGTCATTGAGAGGCTCCTCTGACGCACGGGAGGTGCCTGTATCCTGGAGAGCGTGTTAACATTTAAATCAGTGCAATGGTCTGGGAATAGCAGCGAGTTAAAAGGGCCTCTCCTGAAAAGAGCACAGCGGGGACTTGGCTGAAGAGTTCTCGTAGCCATTTAAGCGAAGGCGGCTGCACAGGTTTTCATCAGCCGCCAGCTCCACGCTAGTCCATTAGGGCTTGATTTAGCAGCTTTTTGGGGTGGGGAGGGAAGGGGGGGGATGAGCATCTCTGCTCCAGAGCATCCATTTCTGGAGCCCCCAGCAGCAGCAGGATGAGGAGCTGTTGGAGCAGGAACAGAGGAGGGGACACAGATTCTCACAGGGCTGGAGCCCTTCTGCTCTGGGGACGGGCTGAGATAGTTGGGGTTGTTCACCCTGAAGAGAAGGCTCTGAGGGGATCTTACAGCGACCTTCTTGCCTTTGAAAGGGGCTGTCAGAGGGCTGGGGAAGGCTGTTCCCAAGGGCAGGGAACGATAGGACCAGGGGTCATGGTTTGAAGTGGGGGGAAAAGGGCAGAGTGAGGCTGGACAGGAGGAGACAGTTGTTGCATCTGAGGGTGGGGGATCCCTGGAACAGACTGCCCAGAGAGAGGGAGTAGTAGCCCCTCCCTGGAGCCATTCAGGGTCAGGCTGGCTGGGGCTGTGGGCAGTCTGGTGAGCTCTGGCCCTGCTTGGTGTAGAGGGGTTGGACTGGCTGCCCTTTGGAGGTCCCTTCCAACACTATGAATCTCTGATCTCCCCCTCTCACAGGGTGAGGGATGAGGGGTAGTCAGAGACCTGCTGGGTCCCTTGTTCCCTGCTCCTGGAAGTCTCCCTGGGCAGGAGAACTGCGCAAGCAGGTTCTGGTTGGGGTTTGGGCTGCTCCTGCAGCTCCTGCTGTACTTGGCCATGAAACTTGGGGCCCAGTTAGTAGAAGTTTAATTACCTGCCCTGTGCACGAGGCTCCGTCCTCGTCTCTTAATAGTCCACGGTGCTTTCCAGCATGAAAGACGAGGTTTGAAAGGCTGCTGGGAAGCAGCTCTCGGCGTTTCAATGCACTGGGTGCTGCGGTAGCTGCGCGAGCGTGGCCCTGCCTGGAGCCCTGCTAAGCTTTTGTCCTCATTTCCTTGGCAATAACTTCAGCCACTTAATCACTGCGCCGGAGCACAATTTCTTTTTATCAGCTTGGACTTTCTTCCTGTCTGATCCCATCGAAAGCCCGGGCTGTCACATCTGAGGAGATGGGGGAGAAGTCCCAATCTGTCTCTCACAGCTCATCCATCGCCTTTTTATTGCCTCCTCTCACCAGTTGCCATCCCAAAGCTGGAGTCTCGGTTAGGTTGTCTTTATTTAGAGCTCTCCAGGACCTTCACGCTTTCCCCTGAACACCCCTATCTCTTTGGCCTCCCTGTTGTGGTGTCGGGGCCACAGGTAGGGTGTGGGATGATGGCTCCATCCCCGCAGCAGTACCACTCCAGCCTGAGGAGTTTTCCTCCCCTTGGCCCCTTTGCTGGAGCTTTCAGCCAGCTGTCTGTGGCGCTGGCAGCTCCGTTAGCTGAGCTGACCAGATTAATTAAAACCCCCATATGGTGGAAGAGTTGGCTCTGCCCTCCCAGCCCGCTCCCTGCACGGACAGCAGCCCACGTTTGGTGTCTCGTTGCCACCTTCCCCAGGCTCCTGCTGGTCTCTGAAGCATCCCCCCCACCCTGGTGTCCCAGTCCCCTGAGCTGGGACAGCTGTCCTGCCCACATGGTGCTGCCACTCTCCCCTCTTCCTGGGGCCATAAAGACCATCAAAGCCTGTAACTGGACACGAGGTGCTGATGGGTTTTCCAGACCCTCCATGTGACAGTCGGAGTGATTTAGATTGTTTGCAGGAAGTGTGTGGGGCGGGGGAGCTCCCATCTCTGACCTGACATCTGACAACAGCGGCTGAACCCATAAATAATCCTGTTGCTGGGGCCAGAAAACGCTCCCTGGGTCCATGGCTGCCTCCCCAGTATCATGCAGTGCCTGGTGACTGCTGCATCCCAGCTGGGAGCTGGGCTGTTTGGGATAACCAACATGAGGTGGCCACAGCCAGGTGTCTTAGGGTGGCCACAGCCAGGGAAGTAGCAGCACAAGAACCACTTTGTCTTACGGCAGAGGAGCTGAGACCCAGATTGTGCTGGATCTTGGTTTGATTTAGCAAAACTCGGGGTGAGAGAAGGACTCCCCCTGTGTCTGCTGCTGTCGCAGTCCCCGGGTCTGTGGGTTCATGTTGATGAAGCCTTTTGAAAGGCAGCTCCTGGCGCTTGGGTCCAGCAAAGGGAGAAGGACTTCCCCCCCCCCCACCAAACGCAAGGAGCCGCGATGAGGTCTGCTCTCATTAATTTAAAAACTGATGTTTTCCCTTCCTCCTTTCAACCCACCCTGTGTCTGTGTGAGAAGCTGGCACCTCTGACAGCTGTTGAAGCTGCTGCAGGGGGTTTAAATACCCCTCCCGCATCGGCTGCTCGTGAGTCACTCGTCAGAATTATTCCCCCGCCGTGCGCTCGCCCGGTGCCAGCCGGCGCGAGATGAAGCCTTGTCCTTGCCGGGGCTACTGTGAGCAATTACCGGGGTTCGAGAGCTCTGCCTGCCCGCGCTGCAGTGATTTTTTGGGTCAATGCTAACCCGGTTGGGAAGCCGGATGGGGTCTGGAGGAGGGCGTCCGTGGCGCCGGGCACACGAGGTCTGCCGTAGTTGGAGGGAGTGAACAGAGCTGGAGCCGCGCTCAGGCAGTGCCGTTCTAAATGCATTTGGGGAATCTCAGCTGCTCAGAGCTCCACCGTCAATTCCCCAGCACTTAGGATCTGATTTCTTTTGACTGCAAACACACACACACTCTGCAGCTCCTGCACTGCTCACTGGCTCTGCAGGGAAAGAGCAGACTGGTGATCCCGAGGGGGCTGGTGGTGACCGAGCGGGTTCCACAGGAGTATTTGGACCCTCACACCCCCAGCGAGCTGCTTTGCTGGTGGGGTGCAGCAGGTGTTCACAGAATCACACTGCCAACCTCGCTGGGAAGAAGTTCCTTCTCAGACTGATGTGGAACTTCCTATGTTCCAGCTGATAGCATCACCTAGTATCATCATAGAATCATTAGGGACCTCAAAAGATCATCCAGTCCAATCCCCCTGCCACAGCAGGACCCTCTGGATCCGGTTGCACAGGAACAGGTACAGGTGGGTTTTAAACACCTCCAGAGATGGAGGCACCACAACCCCCCTGGGCAGCCCCTTCCAGGGCTCTGTCACCCTCACTGGGAAGAGGGTCCTTCTCACACTGATGTGGAACCTCCTCTGTTCCAGCTCACACCCATTGTGTGTGCATTGGGGATGCTCAGGCACTATAAATCATGTCTGGCTGAACCCAAAGAGGAGCCCTGGTGCTCTGTGGATGCCAAGGCAGAAGTTTTGAGTTTTGGAGAGTGACTGAACTGGAGAGCAGTGTAGGAGAAAGGGACCTGCGGATGCTGGTGGCCAGCAGGGTGGCCAGGAGCCAGCAATGGGTTCTGGCGGCCAAGAAGGCCTGTGGAATCTTGGGGTGGATCAAAAGCGAGGTGGTTAGCAGATCAGGAGCGGTTCTCCTCCCCCTCTACTCTGCCCTGGTGAGGCCACAGCTAGAATCTTGTGTCCAGTTCTGGGCCCCTCAGTTCCAGAAGGACACAGAGCTGCTGGAGAGAGCCCAGCGCAGAGCCTCAGAGATGATGAAGGGAGGGGAGCATCTCCCTGCTGAGGAAAGGCTGAGGGAGCTGGGGCTCTTGAGCT
>JAOXOE010000856.1:5669003-5684449 GCA_028565055.1 Phoeniculus purpureus | reverse complement strand
GCTCTGGAGCTGGGAAAAAGGAGCCTGAGGGGTGACCCCATGGATGTTGATCAATATGTGAAGGGTGGGTGTCAGGATGGAGCCAGGCTCTGCTCAGGGGCACCCAATGACGGGACAAGGAGCAGCGGGTGTGAGCTGGAACACAAGAGGTTCCCCATCAGTGTGAGAAGGACCTTCTTCATGGTGAGGGTGCCAGAGCCCTGTCAGGGGCTGCCCAGGGGGTCGTGGAGTCTCCTTCTCTGGAGATGTTTCAAACCCTCCTGGCCATGTTCCTGTGCAGCTGGATTTAGGGGATCCTGCTGTGAGTGAAGGACTGGACTGGGTGATATTTGGAGGTCCCTTCCAACCCCTAATGACTGGGTCTAGGGGATCCTGCTGTGGCAGGGGGATTGGGCTGGATGATCTTTGGAGGTCCCTTCCAGTCCCTAATGACTGGGTCTAGGGAATCCTGCTGTGTCAGGGAGTTGGGCTGGATGGTCTTTCGAGGTCCCTGGGATGGGAACTGCTGCTCAGGAACTAGCTGCACATGGAGGCAGCCAGGATGAGGCTCCCAGGTGACCTTCGAGCAGCTTCCCAATCTGTGAAGGGGGCTACAAGAGAGCTGAGAGAGGGCTTTTGGCAGTGGTGAGAGCGAGAGGCCAAGGGGAAAGGGTTCCAGACTTGAAGAGAGGAGACTGAGGTTGGACATGAGGAACAAATTCCTTCCTGTGAGGGTGCTGAGAGGCTGGAACAGGTAGCCCAAGGCAGCTGTGGCTGCCCCATCCCTGGCAGTGTCCAAGGGCAGGTTGGCTGAGGCTGGGGGCACCCTGCTCTGGTGAGAGGTGTCGCTGCCCCGGGCAGGGAGTTGGCACTGGGGGAGCTCTGAGCTCCCTCCCAACCCAACCCATCCCATCCCAGTCTGGGGCTCTGCCCCTGGCAAGGACTTGATCCCCAAAGCCGAGCGCGTTGGCACAGGCTGTTTGCGTGGCAGGTGTTTGCTGCGATAAAGCGCCGATGGGGAGGAGGAAGGAAGGCTCCGTTCTCTCGCCGTCCCTATCTCTGGCTGTTCCTCGGCCTGGGGGGGGACACAGAGAGCTGCCACACGCTGTTGATGAGCCAAGGTCAGGAGGGGGAGCCTCGAACAGCTCTGGAACGTGGTTGTGTCTGCGGTAGCGGTTTCACCCCCTCATTTGTGAGAGGGCAGAGCTTTGGAGGGCTGGGGTCAGCTTTGGGCAGCTCAGGTCAGGACACTGAGGGGCTGGAGCGGGGCCAGAGAAGGGCAACCAACGAGGCTGGTCTGGAGGACCAGTCTGATGGGGAGAAGCTGAGGGATCTGGGGATGTTCAGCCTGAGGAAGAAGAGACTGAGGGGAGACCTCACTGCTCTCTGCAGCTACCTGAAGGGACATTGCAGAGAGGAGGTGGGTGCTGGGCTCTTCTCACAGGTCATTAGTGACAGAACAAGAGGGACCAGCCTCAGGCTGCACCCAGGGTAGAGTTAGGCTGGACATCAGGAAAAACTGCTTGATTGAAAGAGCAGTCAGGGGTTGGTTGGCACCAGCTGTCCAGGAAGAGGGTTCAGTCCCCATCCCTGGAGGTGTTTAAAGACTGTCAGATGTGGTGCTGAGAGATCTGGTCCCATGGTGAACTGGGTAGAGTTGGGTTATTGGTTGGACTCATCTTTTGAGGTCCCTTCCAATCCCTAATGATTCTATGAGCTCAGGGGTCTTTTCCCACCTGAATGATTCGGTGGTTCTGTGAAGATGGACACGGCTGGAGGAACAGAGCAGATGATGTCCTGGGCTGTGCGGGGCATACGGCAGCCTAACGGTGCTGAGCTGCCCCGCCAGTGCTGCCGGGCTTCAGACACCCCAAACTGCAGCAGGTTCCTGCTCTTGTTGTCTTTGATGAGAAGAAAAAACTGAGAAGGCATCATGGAAGCTTCTGGATTCCATGAGCAGAGCTGCCCACTGACCTCTAGATCACCTGGATCCTTCCAGTGCAGGGTGAGACCTCAAAGAAGAGCTTGCACCATCCCATACTGTGGTTGCCTTCCCACAGAGCCATCTACAGTGTCAGGGGAGCAGCTCCATCAACCTGGCTCCATCACATTGATCGTTTCCTTTCTGCAAACAGCTGCCTTGCATGCTCCTCCCCTCCCCAGAAATGAATAAACCCTGATGCCTCTGGACCAGCTGCTTTGCAGAGCACCGGCCAACATCCCTGTGACCACGGTGACATCAGGAGTGAAGGGGGAGACCCAGATCAGACGAGAAGGGCTGTGGAGAGCCTCCTCTGGCAGGGAGGGATGAACCTTGCTGCAAGAAGTGGAGGATTGAGAGCAGCTGTGGAAGGGAGTCCGTGGGTCACGCTCACCAGCATGGCCTCCAGTGACACCAGTAAAGCTCAGTGGGTGCTGGTGCTTGCTCAGGCTGCCCGTGCCTGCTCAGGCTGCCCAACCCAGCGTGGAGCTCAGGGCACTGGGGCGGCCCTTGGGGACTGTTAAGAAGGTTTTTTTAGTACAGAAACCAAAAGAACCCCCAACCTGCTTTTGTCTTAGTTGAAGCAAAGCCAGGAGGTGAGTGCCCCAGAAACCTCACAGCGCAGGAGCTCGAGGCGGCTGTGGGTTTTGCTTCTAGAACCGTCTCTGCTGGGGGTTGGTTTCTTTGCTATTTTTTTTTCCTATCTTCCTCTGCATGAAGGAAGGCAGAAGGTGCTTTGCAGCTCTGCTTGTCCCAGCTCTCGCCAGCACGGAGTCACAGAACTTTAGGGGTTGGAAGGGACCTCAAAAGATCACCCAGTCCAGTCCCCCTGCCACAGCAGGATCCCCTAGACCCAGTCATTAGGGGTTGGAAGGGACCTCCAAAGATCATTCAGTCCAATCCCCCTCCCACAGCAGGATCCCCTAGATCCAGTCAAAGAATCACAGGATCACAGAGCATTAGGGATGGGAAGGGACCTCAAAAGATCATCCCATCCAATCCCCCTGCCACAGCATAGAATCATAGAATCATTAGGGATTGGAAGGGACCCCAAAAGATCATCTAGGATCCCCTAGATCCTGTCACAGAATCACAGGATCACACAACATTAGGGAGTGGAAGAGATCTTGAAAGATCATCCAGTCCAATCCCTCTGCCACAGCAGGATCCCCTAAATCCAGCTGCACAGGAACATGGCCAGGAGGGTTTCAAACTTCTCCAGAGCAGGAGACTCCACAACCCCCTTGGGCAGCCCCTGCCAGGGCTCTGGCACCCTCACTGGGAAGAAGGTCCTTCTCACATGGATGTGGAACCTCTTCTGTTCCAGCTCACACCCACTGCCCATGGTCCTATCATTAGATGCCCCTGAGCAGAGCCTGGCTCCATCCTTCTGACACCCGCCCTTCACATATTGATCAGCATCCATGGGGTCACCCCTCAGTCTCCTTTTCTCCCAGCTCCCTCAGCCTCTCCTCAGCAGGGAGATGCTCCCCTCCCTTCATCATCTCTGTGGCTCTGTGTTGGGCTCTCTCCAGCAGCTCTGTGTCCTTCTGGCTGCCCGGAGGAGTTGTGGAGTCTCCATCTCTGGAGATGTTTAAAACTCTCCTGGCCATGTTCCTGTGCAACTGAATCTAGGAGATGCTGCTGTGGCAGGGGGATTGGACTGGACGATGTCCTTCAGGGCCCATGACTGGACACAAGACTCCAGTTGCGGTCTCACCAGGGTAGAGTAAGAAGGGAGGAGAACCTCTCCGGATCTGCTAACCACCCCTGTTGTGATCCACCCCAGGATGCTGTTTGCCTTCTTGGCCACCAGGACCCTTGGGCCATTCCGGGTCAATGGAGAGTGGTGGCCACTCCTGTCCTGCTTGTCCCCTCTGTCTGCAGACAGGGCATCACTGATGTGTTGGTGTGGCCACCTCGGCAGGGCTGGAGGGCAGGAAGGCTCCCGAAGTGCTCACAGAGCAGCTCTGGGGCGAGGTGTGTGTGGCAGCCAGACCTCGGGGATGTCTTGTTCTATAAAGCAAATAGCAAGAAGCTGTTTGAGAGTCTTTCCTGCAGCGTCTCCTCCGCCGGCTCGGGAGGATAATGATGTTTGGTTTAAAGCACAAGTCACACGTGGGGCTGAGCCTTCCTTACCCGTCCGTCGGCCAACTGACTGCAGGAGAGCTGCTGAGCGGCTGCTCGCGGGGCTCGGCGGTGACAGGACGAGGGGTGATGGTTTCAAGCTCTAGAGCTGGGGAGGTTTAGAGCAGGTGTTAGAAAAAGGTTCTTGAACCTGCAGGTTGGGGGATTGCTGGAACAGGCTGCTCAGAGAGGTGCTGGAGGTTAACCCACTCAAGGTCAAGCTGCCTGGGGCTGTGGGCAACCAGGTCTGGTGAGTGGTGGCCCTGCTTGTTGTTAGCCGGTTGGACTGGCTGCCCTTTGGAAGTCCCTTCCAGCCCAACACACTTCGTGATTCTATGAACTGGTGCTGTCTGGGGCAGTGGAAAGGACGTCCAGGAGCTGGAATGGCTTGGTGTGCAGCTGGAGGATGATGGTGATGATGGGAATAACCCCCCTTCCCCAGACCCTGTGCTCCCCAGATTGGTGGTTCTCATGTGCTCCCCAGGCTGGTGGTTCTCAGTGCTCCCCAGGCTGGTGGTTCTCAGTGCTCCCCAGGCTGGTGGTTCTCTTGTGCTGCCCAGGCTGGTGGTTCTCTTGTGCTGCCCAGGCTGGTGGTTCTCTTGTGCTGCCCAGGCTGGTTGCATGCCCCGTTGGCCAAGGTGCTGTTGGATGAGGACAGCAGGGCGCTGAGGGTCTGGACCAGCGTCTCCCGCAGCGATGCTGTTTGTGTTCCTCTGGCCTGATGCTGAGCCGGGTGACGTTGGCACTGGCGGGCGCTGGTTCCCACGTGAGAAGGGGTTTTATTCAGCGCTGGTTAATGGGGCGCTGCCCTTCACAACGCATCCTGCGATGCCTTCGCCGTGTGAGATGGGTGGAGAGGAGCGGCTCGGCTGAACGGCAGAGCTGACACTTGTGGCTCCCTGAGAGCGGCTGCGGCACTTGTACTTCCATTTGTGAGAGGGAAGGGAAATTTGGCTTCAGATTTTGCCAGCTATAAAGAAAATATTTTGATACGAGCTCGTGAGTCATCGGAGATAAAAGGGGAGGAAGCCGGAGCTCTCGAGCTGCGTGAGGCTTCCCGAGCAGCAGAGGAAGAGGCTGAGTCTCATCTACGGCGCTGAGATCTGGGGAGCAGCCTGGTCAGTTCTGTGGGGCTGGTGCCCCCCAGCCTGGGCTCCTGTGGTACCCAGGCAGCTCCCCTTCTCTTCCCAGCAAAGGGGGGCTGTGTGGGGTTGGCCACGCAGCCTGGATCACCTCAACCACAGCCCAGCGCAGCTCCCGAGGGGGTTTCTTTGGAGCCCAGGGCACCTCTCCTGACCCCGGGTGCATTGCTGAGGGCTCCCTGGGCGACGAGTGGATCTCGATGGGAGCCAGCTTGGTAGCCCATAATACTCCAGACTGGCTGGAGACTGGATCTTACTGCACAGCCTGGCAAACAGATTGGCAGAGCGGTAATTAAACCAGAATTTATGGTTCCTGGAGGGAGGAGCCCGCGAGGGGCTGCGGGGACCGGTGCTAAACCGGCTGGGTAATAAAGGTTCTGTAAATCACGGGGGAGCGCGGGGCTGGGGCAGCGGCTCGTTGATCCCAGTGGGGCTGCGAGAGCAGGAGAGCAGCGGGGAGCAGGACAAGCCCGAACACGGTGCGAGCTGCACCCTGTGGGTGACTCCAGCCGGGGAGCGTGGACCCAGAGACACTGTGACGGGGTGTGCGCCAGTGACTGGGGAGGCTGCAGAGCACAAGGACCCTCATCCAGTGGCCCTTGTCCAGGTGTTGAGTGACTCCAATTCACTGTTTGTCTTTTAGTTGCTGGGAGCTGTTTAGGGAAGAGAATTCCTTCCCATTTTCCCTCCACTTTGAGTGGTTCTGGAGAGCCCAGCGCAGAGCCACAGAGAGGATGGAGTGGGGGGAGCATCTTCCTGCTGAGGAGAGGCTGAGGGAGCTCTTGAGCTTGGAGGAGGCTGAGGGGTGACCCCATGGATGTTGATCAATATGTGAAGGGTGGGTGTGAGCAGGATGGAGCCAGGCTCTGCTCACTGTCATCTAGTGATAGGACAAGGGGCAGTGGGTGTGAGCTGGAACAGAGGAGGTTCCACATCAATGTGAGGAGAACCTTCTTGCCAGTGAGGGTGGCAGAGCCCTGGCAGGGGCTGCCCAGGGGGGTTGTGGGGTCTCCTTTTCTGGAGACAGTTAAAACCCACCTGGCCATGTTCCTGTGTGACTGGATCTAGGGGATCCTCCTGGGGCAGGGGGATTGGACTGGATGATCTTTTGAGGTCCCTTCCAGTCCCTAATGTTCTGTGATGCTGTGACTGGATCTAGAGGATCCTCCGTGGCAGGGGGACTGGACTGGCTGATCTTTCGAGGTCCATGTTCCTGGGTCTAGGGGATCCTGCTCTGGCAGTGGGATTGGACTGGCTGATCTTTCGAGGTCCCTCCCAATCTCTCATGTCCTGTGGTTCGGTGATGGCTCCCCTCACAAGACCAAGCCCTGTGCCAGGTGAGATGGCTGCGGGCAAAAGGGGCTCTGGAAATGCACAACGGAAGGAGAGGCTGAAGAGAAGGAGAGGCTATCACGGGGGGCAGTCTGCACCTCCCCTCTGTCCTCGCAGCCGGCACCTAGCCCCGTGTCCCTGCCTGACGCCGGCGGTCTCCTCGGCACAGAGCTCTGAATATTCATCGGAAGCGGTACCGGCGATGCCGGTGACGCGGGGAGCAGAGCGCTTTGGTCTTGCAGGGGCTGTTTGCTCAGTATAATTGAGGCTTTAAACAAACTCAGTGGCCAGAGAGCTGTAAAACATCGGTAGGCGAGAGCTCGCTTTTAATATTCATCTTCTTTAAGTGTCACTGGGTGACATCTGAGAGTAACTGGGCAGAGATGGGTGCCAGGCAGAGCGGGGAGCGGGCAGCCTGGCCCCGCTCATTTGTATTCCGGGCGCCAGTCCTAAGTGAGTTGGAGGTTTTGAGAAGGGATTTTGGATGCCGGGCACATCGGAGGCGGGTCGGGTATCAATATTAATGGGGCTAAAAAAAGATGTTTAGTGAAATATTGGTGTCACTGAATTTTCTTCAGAAGCAAATCAGGAACGTGCTGACCGTGCGCGGGGCTCGCGGACCTCGGCCGAGCTGGTCCCGCTGCTGAAGGAGCAAGTCCTGCGCGGCTCTGCGGTTCCTCCCGTGATGGGCTGAGGAGCAGTCGCTGCAGCCCAGCTCCCGATACAGGGGCAGCGTTCCACCGACAGGTGAGGACTTGGGAGAAGCAAGAGCAGTATCCTGCAGGTATAAATAAAACGAGGACACTTGCGGGAGGAGGAGGAGGAGGAGGAGATGGGAGCAGCTGAAATATTAATGGAGATATAAAGCTCCTACACGGAGAGCAGAGCCGCGCTCCTGCTCGGCTGCTCGTGTGGAGCTGGCTGCAGCTTTAAATTTTAAAGCCTGGGTGGAGAAGAGGGACGAGGTTAGGCAGCTCATTAGAGCGTGGTGCTTGTGCTCACCACCAGCTTTAATAGCTCAGGGGGTAAAGGAGCCTCTGGTGCCGGGGATTTAGTGGTATCCGAGTGTCTGAGCCACGGCTGTCCCCTGGCGCTGCTGCTCCCCTGCAGCTCTGCTGGGATGGCTCTGCGTGCTGGGGATGGTGGGAGCAGGGGATGGACACCCCAGAACGCAGCGGGCAGTGCTCATCAGGCCTTGAAAAGCTTGGGGTGAGTGAGCCAGTGGCATCTGGCTGGGATGGTTTGATGGTCCTGTGGGCTTGTGAGGCAAAACCAACGTTCCAGGTGAGGTATCGGCCTCTTGTCCCTAGAGAGGACCAGAGGAGAGATGGGGCCAGGTTGTGCCTGGGGAGGGTCAGGTTGGATCTGAGGTAAAACTTCTTCCCAGAAAGAGTGGGGAGCCCTTGGAACAGGCTGCCCAGGGAGGTGGGAGAGGCACCGTCCCTGGAGGGGCTCAACAACCGGGCAACCAGAGTGTTTGAGGAGATGGGGTAGTGGTTGGGGGTTGTATCTGGGTCGGTTGGACTGGATGATCTTGATGTGTGGAAACAAACTCCCACTCAAAGGTCTTTTCCAACCCTGATGGTTCTGGGATGCTGCAGTGGGGGCAGCTGCCCTGTCGGGGTCTGGTGGCCGTGGTGGGGGGCTGCAGCCAGCCCCAGCACTGGGCTGTGGGTGCTCGGTGGCACTGGGGTGAGCTGCTCATCTGCACAAGTCCTGGGGGCAGGCAGGGTGTGCTGGCCCTTGCCCTTCAGCTGCCAGGTACCTGTCAGCTGGGTTCTCCCTGTGTCCTCCTCTTTTCAGCAAGGAGTCTGCTTCCACCTACAGGAAGCAGAAAGCAAGAAGAAACCCCACGAGCAGAGAGTTCTGCCTGTCTGATGGTCCTCACCGTTCAGAGGAGCTCTGTGAAGCATCTCATCGGGCTGCACTGCTGCTCCCGCAAGGTGCCACAGCAGCCTGAAGGCTGGCTACCCCCGAGACAGGTTTTAATTCACCTCCTCTCCTAACCCAGGGCTCGAAAGGCAGCGCGCCGCGGCTGACAGGCCAGTAATTGAATTTTGGTTGGCATTAGTGAGGCTTCCGCCGGGGTTCATGGTTGAAAGACAAAGCAGACGTTTCCGAGAGCAGTAGAGCTGCTGGAAGGTTCTGTGAAACAGCAGCTTTGGGGAAGCAGATCCTTGAGCCTGGGCTGGCTAGAGCAGCCGGTGGGCAAGTGGCAGCAAGGCTACCCCCATCTCCTGCCTGGATGCAGGCAGAGGTCCAGGGTTGGTTGTTCCCATTGGTCGCACCAGGCAGGCTGGGCTGGGGGCTTCTGAGCAGCAGAAGTGCTGGAGAGAACCCCCTTGGGCAGAGAAACGGTGACGGCAGGGGACTGCAGGAGCACCCGCAGCGCTGGCTCAGGGGAGCAGTGGTGACCCGGGGCTGGGTGGCACCAGCCTGTCTCAGTCCTGTTCCACATTTGCAGCTCTGTTCCCCTTTTCTCCCCGTGAGAATGAGGAAGCAAAGAAAAGCGGGTGCAGATGGCTCCTCTGTCGCATCTCTGCAGGGAACCTCAGTGAAGCTCCTGCTTCACCCCCTCCAAACCGTGAGCGGCTCCGCTGGGTCTCCACCTGCCCCTGCTGCTGCTGCTTTTGAGCAGTTGCTCCCATTTGGGTGCCCAGGAGTTGTTCTCGGGGCAGTGTCGGGCCAGGTGTTCCCTATAACTCAGTTACTAACTGGGGCATCCCTGTCCCAGGAACCTGCAGGACGTGACCCGCTGAAGCACCCGCTGCTGGCGCTGCCGGCGCCTTCCAATCGGCGACGTCGCGGAGCCCGAGTGGCGCCTGCACCAAAGAAATTCCAGCCTCCCCCTGTTCCGCACAGGGTACCTGACAGTAAAGCTGTGGGATGACCTTTATCTTTATGAGCTGGGAGAATTAAGGAGTTCTGTGTTTTAGCTTAATTAAGCAATAAGGTTTAACAGATGGTGCTTTTCTGGGTGATTATTGAGTGTCGCTGCGTTGAGTGAGAAGTGCAGCAGCACCACGGCCGGGAGCGCACCGTGATGGGAAACAGTCGAGATCTCCGAGAACATGTGGCTGCAGCTCGGCAACAGGGTCTGCCGTCAGCCAGGCGCCGGCACCTCTTGCCCCTCTGCGGCGCTTCACGACGCTGGTGCCCACGTCCTCGGTCTGGGCGGCTGCGGTGCTGGGGTGATGTTGGACAAACCGACCTCTTATGGGGGTGAGCTGGGGCAGAGCAGGTTCCACATCAATGTGAGAAGGACCTTCTTCCCAGTGAGGGTGCAGAGCCCTGGCAGGGGCTGCCCAGGGGGGTTGTGGAGTCTCCTTCTCTGGAGATGTCTGAAACCCACCTGGCCACATTCCTGTGTGACTGGGTCTAGGGGATCCTGCTGTGGCAGGGGGACTGGACTGGATGATCTTTGGAGGTCCCTTCCAGTCCCTGATGTTCTGTGATGCTGTGACTGGATCTAGGAGATCCTGCTGTGGCAGGGGGATTGGACTGGCTGATCTTTTGAGGTCTCTTCCAGTCCCTGATGTTCTGTGATGCTGTGAAGAGCAGGGCATTGATGAAGCAGGTCTGGGCTCTCGGAGCAGGGGCTGGGCAGTGAACTCGAGCAGAGGTCTATCCCGCTGGCGTGCTGTGACCTTGCCGTTGTCTTGCCCCCGACACCAGCAGAGATGGGAGCTGCTGGCACTCGCCCTTGCTCGGTGGTTTAGATCAACTGACTAATAGGTCTCGATTTTTCTCATTAATGGAGTGTTTGAGATGATCGAAATGAAATAGATTCACTTGCTGGCCGTAAAGTTGTTCCAGGGATGATCGATGAGGAGTTTCTGAGGTAGCTGGAGTCTTCTTGGAGAAAATGACCCGTTCCTCTCCATCTGCTGTGGGGAGCAGGAGATCGGGACCGCGCCTGAGCCGTGGGCTTTGCAGTCAGCGGTTACGCAAGAAAGCCCCGGGGTTGGGTTCTGAAGGGTCTTTGTCCCTTCCTGACCTCACCGCTCGCTTAATGAGCCGTTTCCTCATTAGCCACCAGGCAGTTGCCCGAGGTGGGGAGCAGCGTCTGTTCCACCCCCTCCCTGGCTCCGCCGCTCTGGGTCGCAGCAGCCTGGCACGGCGAGCCACGGCCAAAGCCAGTTCTGGGTCACGGATGAGTTGGCTCGGAGCCATTCGCGGGCACAACGTCCCGCTTAGACATCCCAGATCGGGCCGAGAAGAATAATTGAGGCTATGAAATAATTTTGCAATTACCGCGGTAATTAAGGGCAGTTTGTTAATGAAAGCGCCTGGTGAACGATGGCCGCGGGGCGATTGGCCGGGGCTGCTCGGGGACGCGGCGACGCAGCTGTCGTGCTCGCAGGATGGATGGAGACCCGGCTGCTGCTCGTGATGAAGTGCCGTCATTACCCTCCTGCCCTACGGGAGCCGGTCAGGCAAGGAAAGATAAACTTAAAATATGACGGCAAAACCGCTGCCGCTGGCGGCCCCCTGGCTCGGCCGCGCTGGCCGATGAGCAGACGCCCTTCCCCGGCTCATCCTGTGAGCCTCCAGATCTCGAGGTGTTCCGGCGATGCTCTGGCGCTTGGTTTGTTCCAGACTTGCTTTCCCACGACAAGGTTTCGCTTGCAGGGCCCTGGCCACAGCGGATTTGATCTCTGCTCTGAGTCGGGGAAGGCTGCACCTTGGCACCTGGCTGCTGCCTGTAGGAGCTGGGCAACGGGTTTGGGGTGAGGGATTTGGTCTAGGGGATCCTGCTCTGGTAGGGTGACCAGACTGGATGGTCTTTTGATGTCTGTTCCAATCCCTACTGGGAGATGAGTTTGAGGTGATGGACTTGGTCTAGATGATCCTGCTGTGGCAGGGGGATTGGACTGGATGATCTTTCGAGCTCCCTTCCAATCCCTACTGGGGGATCAGTTTGGGGTGAGGGACTTGGTCTTGGGGATCCTGCTCTAGTAGGGGGATTGGACTGGATGATCTTTTGAGGTCCCTTCCAATCCCTACTGGGGGATCAGTTTGGGGTGAGGGACTTGGTCTAGATGATCCTGCTCTGGCAGGGTGTTTGGACTGGATGATCTTCCAAGGTCCCTTCTAATCCCTAATGTTCTGTGATTCTGTGACTGGATCTAGGGGATCCTGCTCTGGCAGCGGGACTGGACTGGCTGATCTTTCAAGGTCCCTCCCCATCCCTACTGTGGGATGAGTTTGGGGTGAGGGGCTTGGTCTAGATGATCCTGCTCTGGCACAGAGGAACTGGACTGGCTGATCTTTCGAGGTCCCTCCCCATCCCCAGTGTTCTGTGCTTCAATGGTGAGAGCTGGGGGTCCGTTCCTGCTGCTGTGGTGGTGCGGGGAAAGCCGCCCACCTGCCTGTTAGCCGGGGTCTTGTCAGAGGTTTTATAGATGCCCGTAATGGAGATGGATCAGGCCGGTTGTCGTTGCCAGTCGCTCTATCAAAATAGCGCTAATTGCCGCGGCGCGCGCCCCGCGCTGCCGTCGTCCTCCTCAGAGCACGTTCTGCGCCGCTCACGGCGCAGCGAGCCGAGGCAGCTTGCCCCGCTCTATTCTTGGAAGAGTAGCTGGGAGAGGAGAAGGAAATTGATTTTGGTGTCAGAAAGGACATTTCTGACAGGAGCGCACTCCGAGATGATTCAGGGCATCTGTTTCTGTTGCAGACACCCGACGCTGCCGAGAGCTGCACCTAAATTAAACTGTTTAAGATGTCAGCTCTTTGCATCCCGGTAGCACGGTTGGAATTTTTATCATTTCATGAACTTTCCGCTCGATTTACGAGCGGAGCCGCTCCCACCAGTGTCTATTTCTGTGGTGGCGCCGGTCCTCAGGTGCGGTTCTGCTGCTCGTGGGGGCAGGGTGTAAGGCAGGGGCAGGCTCAGAGGGGCTTCGGGTGGGCTGTGGGGTGGCAGTTTTGGTGCCTTTCCCTTACGACCCAGATTATGGGGTGGGGAAGGGCGTTCCGCCTCGCTGGGGTGCTGTCCCCCATCCTCCGCGCTCTGCCAAAACCCAGCGCTCAAGGTGACTGTTAAATCATAGAATCATTAAGGACTGGAAGGGAGCTTGAAAGATCATCCAGTCCAGTCCTCCCCTGCCGCAGCAGAATCCCCTAGATCCAGTCATTAGGGATTGGAAGGGACCTCAAAAGCTCATCCAGTCCAGTCCAACCCCTCTGCCACAGCAGGATCCCCTAGATCCAGTTGCACAGGAACATGGCCAGGTGGGTTTTAAACGTCTCCGGAGAAGGAGACTCCACAACGCCCCTGGGCAGCCCCTTCCAATGCTCCAGGCTTGCAGAGCTCTACAATTAAAGGTCTTTTAGTTCCCCCAGTTGAGAAGGGATTGGGTGGTTTATTGCCAGAGCGCTGGCTCTGAGCCCGGCTGACCTTGGATCCAACCTTTCAAGCACCAGCAGGGTTCCTTGTGCGCTGCTGCAGCCCTTTATGTGCAGAACAAGCCGCTGTTGTGGCTCCTGGCTCCGCAGAATTCCCGGTCCTCGGTGGATGCTGAGGATGGTGGGGAGCATCGCGGCTCCCCACCTCACTGCTGTGCTGCTCTGCGTCGAGACGTGTTCTGGTGAGACACCGATCGGTCCGGATGCTGATTGTCACAGCTGCTTGGGCGCCTGAGGAGTCCATGTGGAGGCTGCGTTTGCCTCTTATGGACCCTCAGCCGGGGGCCGCTGGCTCCAGCCATCGCTGTCCAGCCAGGACCAGGCTGCATCCTGCTGCCTCTCGCCATCGCACCAAATGTCTCGGCATCGGTACCCGAGGTGGGGTTTGTTTGGGCTTCGCCTTCACAGAGCGGATCGCCTTTGTCTTGTTGCACAATGAATTATTGATCTGCTGATGCCTGAATATTTCAAGTCCCGTGCCTGTGCTGCCCTTGCTCTGCCCTGAAAGCAGATGAGCAGAGCCTCACCAGCTCCTGTGGGGTGCCTTTCCCCAGCTTGGACCAGCTCGGACCACAAAATCCAGATGTGCTGCTGGCTCACAGCTGCCTGGACAAGGGGCTTGAGAGCTGCTTGTGGAGAAACTATACAGGACGTGCAGAGTGGGTTCTGGAGGCTGGTCGGCATCTACAGGTGCAGGAGATGGTATCACAGGAAGCAGAAGGGGGTTGAGTCTTTGAGCTGGAACGTAAGAGGTTTCACATCAATATGAGAAGGAACTTCTTCACAGTGAGGGTGACAGAGCCTTGGAAGGGGCTGCCCAGGGAGGTTGAGGAGGCTCTGGGGTGTTGTGGAGTCTCCTTCTCTGGAGCCTGGATACTAGTGATAGGACAAGGGGCAGTGGGTGTGAGCTGGAACAGAGGAGGTTCCACATCAATGTGAGAAGGACCTTCTTTCATGTGAGGGTGCCAGAGCCCTGGAAGGGGCTGCTCAGGGAGGTAGTTGATGATTCACAGAATCACAGAACATTAGGGATTGGAAGTGATCTCAAAAGGTCATCCAGTTCAATCCACCTGCCACAGCAGGATCCCATAGATCCAGTCACACAGGAGCACATCGAGGCAGGTCTTAACATCTCCAGAGAAGGAAACTCCACAACCTCCCTGGGCAAGCTGTTCCAGGGCTCTGGCACCCTCACTGGGAAGTTGTTCCATCTCACACTGATGTGGAACCTCCTCTGTTCCACACCCATTGCCCCTTGTGCTATCATAGGATGCTCCTGAGCAGAACCTGGCTCCACCCTCCTGACACCCACCCTTTCCATATTTATCAACATTCATGGGGTCACCTTTTCTCCAAGCTAAAGAGATCCAGCACCCTCAGCCTTTCCTCAGCAGAGAGATGCTCCACTGCCTTCATCATCTTGGTTGCGACCTTCCAACCCCTAAAAGGGGCTGTCAGAAGGCTGGGGAAGGCTGTTCCCAAGAGCAAGGAAGGATAGGGTGAGGGGTCATGGTTTGAAGCTGGAAAAGGGCAGAGTGAGGCTGGACAGGAGGAAAAGATTGTTGAATCTGGGGAAGGGGGATCCCTGGAACAGCTGCCCAGAGAGGGGGTGGACACCCCATCCCTGGAGCCACTCAAGGTCAGGCTGGCTGGGGCTGTGGGCAACCTGGTCTGTTGAGTGCTGGCCCAGCTTGTCATAAAGGGGTTCAACTGGATGCCCTTTGGTGGTCCCTTCCAGCCCTGTGACTCTATGATCCTGTGTACGTTATACACCTATATGCTGCACACTGGTTGACACCAGCACGTGCAGAGGTCTCTCCTATCCATCAGCCAGTGGGTCTGTGAATGAAACACATATGAAGCAGGTCTGTGTCCGTAGTGGCCCCATACAGTGCAAGCTGGCTGTCCCCAACAGATATCTGACACATGGGAACACGGGATAGAGATTAGCCCTGGCACTGCCCTGCAGCTAAGGGTAGAAGGCCACGCACACGCTTCCTCATCACGCCTACAGCAAACAAACCCAGCTTCTATTTTGTCTGATGTATTTTCTTCCTTCCCTCTTGAGCTAAGCAGCACGGCCACTTGAGATATTTCTGGGGCTAAATAAGGAATACAACAAGAGGCAAGAAATTCAGGGTTTAAACATCTGCCTTCCTAGGTTTTAGGAAATCTGGAAAACTCCAGGAGATCAATTCCACCATCACAGTAAGGGCAGGATCACAGAATCTCAGAACGTTAGAGATTGGAAGGGACCTCAAAAGATCATCCAGTCCAATCCCCCTGCCACAGCAGGATCATCTAGACCAGGTCACACAGGAACATGGCCAGGCAAGCCTTAAACGTCTCCAGAGAAGAAGACTCCACAACGCCCCTGGGCAGTCCCTTCCAGGGCTCTGGCACCCTCACTGGGAAGAAGTTCCTTCTGATATTTATATGGAACCTCCTCTGTTCCAGCTCACACCCACTGCCCCTTG
>JAOXOE010000856.1:5650213-5663296 GCA_028565055.1 Phoeniculus purpureus | reverse complement strand
AGAAGGAGACTCCACAGCCCCCCTGGGCAGCCCCTGCCAGGGCTCTGGCACCCTCACTGGGAAGAAGGTCCTTCTCAGATTGATGTGGAAGCTCCTCTGCTCCAGCTCACACCCACTGGCCCTGGTCCTATCCTTAGATGCCTCTGAGCAGAGCCTGGCTCCCTCCTCCTGACACCCACCGTTCATATATTGATCAACATTCACAACCTCCCTGGGCAGCCCAACATTGGTAGCACTGAGCTAGGTGCCGCCAGTATTTGTCTTTGGACCTTCCAGTACCTGAGGGGGGCCTCCATGAAGGCAGGGGAAGGTCTTTTCAAGAGACAGGACAAGGAGCAGTGGGTTCAAGCTGAGAAAGGAGAGATTGAGGCTGGAGATTAGAAGTAAGTTCTTCAGTGTGAGGGTGGCTGATGGCTGGAACGGGCTGCCTGATGAGCTGGTGGGGGCCCCATCCCTGGAGTCATTTAAGGTCAGGCTTGATGAGGCTCTGAGCAGCCTGACCTAGGTAGTGTTGTCCCTGTGTAGGGAGGTTGGACTAGATGACCTCTGGAGGTCCCTTCCAGCCTAGAACAGTCTATGATTCTATGACTCTACACTATGCTACTGCAGACTCAGCAGCTGCTCCAGTGCCATAATTAGTAACCTTTATAAAACAAGTGTGCTCTCCATGTTGATGATTAATAATGTTCCAGAAAGCAGTAAGAAATGTTTTAAATAATCTCCACATTGACAGTATTTTCTTCACTTACAAGCACAGTATGTAACGTAAAAATAGAACAGTATTTGCATTATATTTTCTTCAAGGACTCTTTAAGGAGTCAGAAGCAGCACAAGTTTAGAAGTTATTTTCTTTCTAAACAAACACTAATGACAAACCAAACATTTCTTCTATATTTTGAGAGGCTGCTGCAATTAATTGCAAGCTACGTCTGGAAAAGCTTTGTTTATAAAAGGACCTTACTACAAAAAGTTCTACTCGTCTGTTCTTCTGCTCTACACTTCATAGTCGACATTATGCTGAACAGCTTCTACAAACCTGCTTGGGAAGGACTCTCCAACTGGAAGAGTCTACCACTAAAACGACAAGGCATTGTCTTCTCATTAATACCCAGAGGCTTTCAGCAGTGGTTTTCATATGGTCGCAACAATCCCCTGGAACACTACAGGTTTGGGGCAGAGAGAGCAGCCTGGCAGAGAGGGACCTGCGGGTTCTGTTTGACAGCTGGGTCAGTATGAGCCAGCAGGGTGCCCAGGAGGCCAAGGAGGCCAATGGCATCCTGGCCTGGATTAGAAACTGTGTGGCCAGCAGGAGTAGGGAGTACAGCTCTATGAAAGGACACTGGAGAGATGCTGGTGCTGGGCTCTTCTCACAGATCATTAGCGACAGAAGCAGAGGGAAGGGCTTCAAGCTTCAACAGGGGAGGGTTAGACATCAGGAAGAAATTCTTGATGGAGAGAGTCAGGCCCTGGAATGGGCTGCCCAGGGTGGGGGCTGAGTCCCTATCACTGGATGAGTTTCAAAGTCACTTCGATGTAGTGTTTGGGGATCTGTTTAGGGGTGAACTTACAGAGTAGGGTTGCTGGTTGGACTCGATGATCCTGGGGGTCTTTTCCAACTGAATGATTCTATGGTCTGCAATGGCTCTTGTTCTTGCCCCAAGGAAGAGCCATGGACACAGCTTATATCCATCGACTTTTGCCTACAACAGAACAGATTTCACAAAATTCAGAGGTGACTAGAGATTTGGGAACCCTCAGTGTTTTCAGGAAGAACACACCTGTGCAGAGAGGGAACACTGAAACCTCAACAGTTCTTCACGGAAGGTGTTGTATTTAGCAACCTGTGCCAAGAATAGTTAATTAGCAATACCTGAATGAAAACTGTCTGTACAATACTCCAGCTCCCCATGAAGGTGGAAAAAGGAGAGTCATCCCAGTGCTTCATCCTGAATCAGCTTAATGTTTTGCTAGCCAATCCTCCCAGAAACGAAGAGCATCATATGCAATCCCCAGGCACGTGGGCTGTATCTGGAACGGAATAAGCAGCATTAACTCTGTAGTTCCTGCCTTTTGTTGGATTATTTTCACACAGCTTCTGTATTTAAGGAGGATTATGGCACACGTGGTCAATAAGATCACACTTTTCGACTGTTACAACACTTCAAGGTGCTAATGAATTAGTTCAATCCGGAGGGATAAGCTCGTCTCTGCCTCACGGCTTTTGGAGTTTTAAATGAAAACTTCTGCACATTCTAAAAAGGCTCTTTCTGTAACTTTTTGACACTACTAGAAAAACATCGTAGACGAGAATAAAGAAGACTTCACATTAAAAGACCTGGTGTGATTACAGTGACAGCTCTTCTCCATTTAATCCATGGTGATCACAAGAAAACCCTTTAGAGCAATTATGACTTTGATTGAAGTGCATGGGGCGCTGCTACTTAATTTTCATGAGATCTTAATGTAACTGTTAGAGTTCCTCCATCAACAGCACAATCACACACTCTCCGGTTGTCACGGCGCATTGTGCCAATAAATACTACCAAGGAAATTCTTCATGCACAGCTCATTGACATAATAGACTCTAACGGTTGTTTTAGTGCTGCTATGGTCTGCTGTATCAATGCCTGCTGAGGGAGACTTTAACGCACTCATCCGGGCACGCGGGGTAACTCTACATCATAAAAGTCTTCAGGAAGTTTTTGGAAATAAGCAATTGCACTGCACTGTTCGTCTTATTTATGAGCGCCAGAGTCACTTAAGGCCTGGAGAATCACATGAGGAGAGAATGAGAGAGGTGGGGTTGTTTAGTTTGAGGAAGAGGAGGCTGAGAGGAGACCTCATCGCTCTCTACAGCTATCTGAAAGGACACTGCAGAGATGCTGGTGCTGGGCTCTGCTCACAGGTCAACAGTGACAGAAGCAGAGGGAAGGGCTTCAAGCTTCAACAGGAGAGGGTCAGACTGGCCATCAGGAAGAAATTCTTCCCGGAGAGAGTGGTCAGGTACCGGACTGGGCTGCCCAGGGTGGGGGTTGAGTCCCCATCCCTGGATGAGTTTAAAAGATGTTTGGATGTAGCACTGGAGCATCTGGTTTTGGGGTGGACTTGTCGAATAGGGTTGCTGGTTGGACTCGATGATCCTGAGGGTATTTTCCAACCTGCATGGTTCTGTGATGAGCCAGTGATTAGCACACACAAGGGACAGACGTGCTACTCAAACTTTCCCCTAAAGACAAAACTAACTCCACTTTCACGGACGTCAAGAACCTTCAGGACGGTAATTCTTTTTTTGTCTTTCATTTTTCCTGATGTCAAAGTCCAAATCACAAAGGAAAAACTGCTCAC
This sequence comes from Phoeniculus purpureus, assembly GCA_028565055.1. Classification (NCBI taxonomy): domain Eukaryota; kingdom Metazoa; phylum Chordata; class Aves; order Bucerotiformes; family Phoeniculidae; genus Phoeniculus; species Phoeniculus purpureus. Next base: position 5,659,951 of record JAOXOE010000856.1, on the reverse strand, counting down.
CATCTCAATTAGAGACTCAGCCTGTTCCAGGGCTTGACAACCCCTCCACTGAAGAATTTTTTCCTAATAGCCGACCTAAACCTCTGCTGACACTACCTGAGGTCATTTTCTCTAGCCCTATTAGCCTAGGACATTGATTCTGGTTTCTTTTCCTTCTTCTAGGGAAAGACCAATGAATGAGGAGTATTCATAGAAAGTTCTCATCAGAGAAGAGGAGAGTTTTGTAAGGTCTAAACACAAGTGACAAACACTTTGGGAATCTTAACTTCTAAGAAGTCGTTGCCTGCTTCTTCTGTTTATGTTATTTGCAATTTTAAATTCTTACAGAAATACAAACATCCCTTCAAAGCAAAGGGTTCCAAGAGCACCAGGAGTGAGTGCTGCTCCGTTACAGGTGACCCACCTGGCCCTGTTCCTGTGCGACTGGATCTGGGGGATCCTGCTCTGGCAGGGGGACTGGGCTGGATGATCTTTGGAGGTCCCTTCCAACCCCTGATGGTCTGTGGTTCTGTGCAAATGAGCAGCCACAATCACATCCACGTAGAAACACACTTTCTTCTACTGCATAAGGACCCAAGTGATAGTGATATAAAAGTGTTTAGATGCTTACAAAGAAATGATGATGTGAGAGAGATCTTCTACTTAGATGCCTCCATCTTGCTTCCTCTTGCTCGTTCTAAGTTTCACATGACATCACGACTGAAATGACTGGCACTGATGGTTTTAGTGGCCGCCTCTGAAAGCAAAGATGGGATTAGCCAAAGCTTGAAACTTTCAAATCCAAGGTCTTACACAGAGGTCACCAATACGCTATTCTATTAGGTTAGGTGACACCAGAGCTATGCGACTCCATTTCTACAAGATCAGACCCAGACACTGTAAGACAACTTTTGAGGCATTTATAATTTACAGACAGACTGACATAAACGAAACCTGTGACATCCATGCGTAGCTGACGACGACTTCTGCATTGCTAAATTTACAAGACTTAAGAGGCGAAGCTTTGTTGGAGGATTGACTGATGAGAGTAGATTAGCCCGAGACTTTCGGATTTACCAGGGCAACAAGTATAAAAAGTAAGGACACAAAGCTCTGTAGAGAACTTTTAAGTAATGAAGGGGTCAAAATCACAGGGACCACGGCTACTTGTACTGAAGAGGTAACCACTGATAATTCATAAAATCAGAATCACAGAACATTAGGGATTGGAAGGGACCTTGAAAGATCATCCAGTCCAATCCCCAAACACTGTACTCTCTAATTCAGAGCACTGGAATGGGCTGCCCAGGGTGGGATTGAGGAATCTCCTTCTCTGTAGACTTTTAAAACCCACCTGGACATGTTGCTATGTGACTGGATTTAGGGGATCCTGCTGTGGCAGGGGGACTGGACTGGGTGATCTTTTGAGGTCCCTTCCAAACCATAAAGACTGGATCCACGGGATCCTGCCATGGCAGGGGGATTGGACTAGAGGATCTTTTGAGGTCCCTTCCCATCCCTGATGTTCTGTGATTCTGTGAGCCTGTAATTCAGTCCAAATGCTTCATTCAGCATCTGCAGATAGATCTCATTGTTACCAACTCCTGTATTACAGAATTACAGAGCATTAAGGATTGGAAAGGACCTCGAAAGATCCTCTAGTCCAATCCCCCTGCCACAGCAGGATCACCCAGCTCAAGTTGCACACAAGCACATCCAGGTGGGTTTTAAGCATCTCCAGAGAAGGAGACTCCACAACCCCCCCACCCCGGGCAGCCTGTTCCAGTGCTTAATTCTTAATATTATATTAACTTCTACTGTTTGTGTAAATAGTCAAACAGATGACACAGAAACAGTCCTTGTGATTACAAAAACTTGTTCGTGACAATGAAAATGTCAATAGGAAAAACACAGTGGTAAAACGGCGCCTGCAGTGAAAGGAGAACTCAAGCATAGACACCGTCTACTCCGTACTGGAGACTAGGAGCAATAATTCCCAGGCATTACAGTTAGGATTAAAGACAAAACATCTTCAAGTGCCACAAAGGCTCTTGTGAGGTGAAAACTAAAGTTGCAGCTCGTCTTTTACAGACAGAGAAAACGATGAGCCAAAGGTGAAGTAACTTGGTTTGATTTTGGAGCTGAGGAACAACTAAGCGAAGCTAATAAGAAAACAGAGAAGTGTCTGGAAGCACGAAGAACACATTTATGTCAGTCAGGAGTGAAGGTGTGATTTTTATTTTCAATTTGAAATATTTAAACTCTTCTTCATTCCCTTCTACATTTCTAAGATTAGAACTTGGCTTTTGTAGTGAGAGATGCGTTTTGTCACATTATGTTTGGTATTTGAAACTCTCCACTATACTGCCTGGAAGGAACATTCAGCCTCAAAGTCTTTATTGAGTCTATTGTCATTCTCTCCCTGGCAGAGTGGTTTTTTTATGTCTTCCTTTCTATTATGGGTAATAGTTTACCTTTTGTGTTTGGAAGGCTTCAAGCAACAGGCATGGCAATTCCTTTCACAATTTCCTTCTATGTCGTCTGACATTACAGGAATATTTGTGTTTGATCATTTTTTCTTATGGGTATGCAGGGCAGACAGCAGTTAGGTGCAGGGTGCATTTCATAGCAGTTGTTCTGCCTCTGCCTGCATAGCACAGTGCACTGGACCCACTGCACACAGCGTGGAGCAAATTCCTGGAAACACTACCTCAGACATGAGAAACAATGCAGTCACAAAATAAGAGCATTTAAAAACACGTTGGGGAGTCTCCTTTCCACAGGTTTTCTATAGTACTAGCCCAGGGGAGTTGTGGAGTCTCCTTCTCTGGAGACGTTTAAAACCCTCCTGGGTGTGTTCCTGTGCAACTTGGTCTAGGTGATCCTGGTCTGGATGGTCTTCGGAGGTCACTTCCAGTCCCTAATGTTCTGTGATTGGACTGGGTGATCTTTCGAGGTCCCTTCCAATACCTAAAGACTGGATCTAGGGGATCCTGCTGTGACAGGCGATGGGACTGGATGATCTTTCGAGGTCCCTTCCAATCCCTAATGTTCTGTGATTCCGTGACACATTACAGAAGTATTAGGACTGATTCAACCTACTTGGTGTACAAATCACCAGTCCAACCTGTGATAGCAAACCCAAGTATTTTATCAGTACTTTATTTTCCAGACCTAAGTCATCTTCACAGAATCACAGAACATTAGGGATTGGGAGGGACCTCGAAAGATCATTGAGTCCGGTCTCCCTGCCACAGCAGGATCCCCTAGATCCAGTCACACAGGAACATGTCCAAGTGGATTTGAAACATCTCCAGAGAAGGACACTCCACGACCCTCCTGGGCAGCCCCTTCCAGAGCTCTGTCACCCTCACCGAGAAGGTCCTTCTCAGATTAATGTGGAACCTCTTCTGTTCCAGCTCACACCCAGTGCCCCTTGTCCTATCCTTAGATGCCCCTGAGCAGAGCCTGGCTCCATCCTCCTGACACCCACCCTTCATGTATTTATCAACATTCATGGGGTCACCCCTCATTCTCCTGTTCTCCAAGCTCAATAGCCCCAGCTCCCTCAGCCTCTCCCCCTAAGGGAGGTACTCCACTCCCTTCATCATCCTCATTGCTCTATGCTGGACTCCCTCCAGCAGGAGTTAGGTCCAACCATTAGGTCCGGAAGTGGAAGTGCTGCTGCTCCAAGTGCTCTGGAGCTGCGTCAGCAGAGGCTTGGGTGGATCTAGTGATCGCAGAAATGCTGGGGGCTGCCTTCCCCCAGGAGGCTGTCTGGGTTCTCCTAAGCTTTGGCCTTGGCAAGTCCCCATCCCTGGGTGAGTTTAAAGGATGCTTAGAGGTAGTGTTGGGGGATCTGGTTTAGGGGTGACCTTGTAGAGTAGGGCTGATGGCTGGACTCGACGATCCCAGGGGTCTCTTCCAAGCTGAATGAGTCCGTGATCCCGAAGCGGTGGTTTTTCACGCCGGTGTGTGTTGTGTTGTCGTTTCCGTTGCAGTCCCACCGCGCAACCTGATGATTGATATCCAGAAAGACGTCGCCGTGGAGGGAGAAGAGATTGAGCTGAACTGCACCGCCATGGCCAGCAGACCAGCCACCACCATCAGATGGTTCAAAGGAAACAAGGAGCTCACTGGTAGCTGCACCCTCCCTCTTGCCCCTGTTCAGCGAGCCGGGCGGTTCGTGTCGTGTTGTGCCGGGTGTTTGCTCTCTGCTGCCCGTTTGAGGAAGGAAAAATCAGCCAAAAAGAGGACATAAGGGAAATAAAAGGGCAGGTCAAGCTGCTTCGAGCCCCAACAGACTGACGATCCTCTAGTGCAGAAGGGCTGAACCCCCCTGCCTGGTCCTCAGCGCCACCTGCCATCGAGCGCAGGGCTCTGGAGCTTTGCCCTAAGCGCAGGTGACCTTGCAGACAGCCCCAGAGCCGAGCGCTGGGTCTGTTTCTGCAGCACCGTGGGTGGCTCTGTGCCCCGCTTCGGGTACCGGTGGGATCGCCTGCGCTCTGGGCCGTGAGGATCTGCAGCTCACCTCCACGTCCAGCTCTCTTGTTTACGGAGCGCTGTCTCCGTGTTCAGCTGAATATTCATACGAGATGGGTCTCTCCAAGTCCCCGAAGTCTGGTTGCTCTCGCTATTTGCACGTTGAAGCCGCTGACTCTGATCGCCCGTGACATGCTGTTGGTTTTAAGGCTGCGCGTAGATGCGAGCTCAGCTGACAACACCTCTGCCTTGCTCGCCCTGAGACCCTGAGCAGCTCTCTGCACGAGTTCAGCCTCCTTACTTCACATCCACCCCTCTGCAAGGGCTCTGCACAGAGCCCTCTGCGTAAGGCCAGCTCCCAGGAGGGTTGGTCCTGGGGGTGTGCTGACACGGCGAGAGCAGTGCCCTGCAGCTTCCCAGCGCTGTGGGGTGTGGAGCTTCCGTGGGCTCCATCCCTGGGGTTCCTTTCCCATAGGAAACTCCTCATGTTTGACCCCTCATGCTTGACCCATGCTGCTCCTCCATGGAGCCGCCTTGTGTTGGCCACTGACAGCCAGCTTCCCGTCCTCTTTGAAGCCTGCTGAGCTGGGACGGAGCTTCTCCAGCACCAGCTCTCCCTGCTGCTGCTGCTACTGCTTTGGGTAGTTTTCAGAGAACAGAAGCGCTGGGACTTGTGGCACTAGTGGGAGGGGGTGGCTCTGCCCATCAGAAAGCTGCTTCCCCAGACATCAAGGGGTGCCGCTTGCTGTGTCCACCCTCGGTACACAGGAGGATCTGGCGTTCGTGTTGTTCCCAGCATCTCGACTGTGAATTCTGAAACGGAAAGGGAAGCAAAGCCGGGGTGGGGGACGCTGTCAGCAAGGGCTCACCAGCTTCCTGGAGAAGTCCTTTTTCTCCTGCCTGGTCCTTTCTTTCCTCCTGGTTCCCATCCCCTGTGTCACAGCATCCTCCAGGCAGCAGCCTTGAGCCAGTGGCCCTGTCTTCTCCTTCCAACGTCTGCTGCAGCCTGTCAATAGCACCTTTAATTCAGTTAATCTGCTTAATCACTCTTCTGGCTAATTGTTGATTCAGGACTGGGAGGGGATTTGTAGCTCATTGATTGCAGAGTGTGGGGATTTGGGGTCCCCCCACCGGTGCTGATCGCCACGGTAACACAGAGCTGCAGCCTGACGGGGAGGTGGGTAGCTTCATCCACTGGTCCCCAAAACCTCTGTGGCTGCGGTGGGGACGGTTATCACAGGGGATGGAGAAGGCGGGGTGTGACCTGGGTCCCCTCCTGCGCTCACAACCTGCTCTCTGGGTCTTCTCCCTGCAGGCAAGTCGGTGGTGGAGCAGTGGTCCGACATGTTCACTGTGACCAGCCAGCTGGTGCTGAAGGTGGGACGGGAGGACGATGGGGTCCCCGTCATCTGCTTGGTGGATCACCCTGCTGTCAAAGACTTGCAGACGCAGCGCTACCTTGAAGTGATGTGTGAGTAGCTACCTGGGAGCGGTGTGTGAGTAGCTACCTGGGAGCGGTGTGTGAGTAGCAGGACTCTGAACTCTCCGATCGCTTAGGAGCTCAGGAAGCCCTCACTAAAGTTACGGGTATCGAGGGGTTTGTGTCCTGCAGCTGAGAAACTGGTGTCAGAATGTTGGATCCTGCTCTGTGGAGACTCCCCACTTCTCTCAGCCCTTCCCTGATGCCACAAACACCTTCGCTCTCTTAAGAAACCACTTTCTGCCCGTTGAATTTGCACCCTCAGAGGTTGCCATCGGGGCTTGACGACTGTCAGCACAGATTAGATCTGAGTGTTTTCCTTCTAGCAGCCTCCTTGTGGCTTTGGAAGTGCTTCTCTGCCTCAGCATCAAAGGGACCGGGCAGCCTCGTGTCTCTCTGACCAAACCCTGTCCCTGTGCCGGGGAGCTGCTCGGTGCTGGGAGCACGCAGCAGCGCCTTCTGCTCTAAATCAGAGTGACGGGGGCTGTGTGCTGTTTGTAGCACCAGCACTGCTGAAGGCAAAGTGGTCTCCTGCGATGCTCCTAACGTGGGCAGCCTCAAGGATGCGTTTGGCTTCGTTTGGGATTGCTCTGCCGCTTTGTCGCGGGGTTCATGGGCAGGTGCCTGCGGATGCTGCAGGTCCCCGCGTGCAGCCGTGCCCGACGTTCAGCCGGTGGAGATGCCCGAGCTGCTGCCCCCAGGACCCTGGGTCCGCGGCTGCTTTCTGCAGGTTCAGTCCCAGCTGCAGCCTCGCACGGAGAGAGGAGGCTTTGAGGTAATTTATTGCACCTGCCTCACGGTGTGGCTTCACGAGGAACATCTCGGTTACAAGTCCCCTATCTCTGAAGCGAGCGGGGAGCGATGTTCCCGTAATGAGGAAAACAGGAGCGATCAGATAGCCGCCCCGATCGGCAGCTCCGAGGTTCCGTGCGGCGCTGCCGATGTCTAATTCATTTATGCAGACTTAATGTCCATTAGCATTTCTTGCAGAGCTCCATTAGCTTTAATAATACATCAGCACCTTTGAGAGCCTTGATCAAACACTCAGCGGGGACCAAAACCAGCCCGTCTCCCCTATTGTGTGAAGGCAGCGCAGCCTCCACCGGGTTCTCCTCCACTGGGGGAAAGGGCATCAGATTATCTTCAGAGTTCCTTTCACAGACGCTTTAATCCTGCCTGTTTGAAGGGGTGGGAGAAGGTTCCTGCAAAGGAATTGCCATTTCTTTCTGTTCTCCCTCAAATGAAACCCTCCCTGACGATGCTCTTTCGCAGCCGTTCGGGGTTCCCCGTGCGGTGAAGGCAAAGCGGATGCAACCCGCAGTGCTTTGGATGGGGGGGTCCGGGGGGGTTGTGGAGTCTCCTCCTCTGGAGATGTTTAAAGCCTGCCTGGATTTGTTCCTGTGTGACTGGATCTAGGGGATCCTACTGTGGCAGGGGGATTGGACTGGATGGTCTGTTGAGGTCCCTTCCCATCCCTAATGTTCGATGATGCTGTGGTGTGATCTAGGGGATCCTGCTCTGGCAGGGGGTTGGACTGGATGATCTTTGGAGGTCCCTTCCCATCCCTCATGTTCTGTGATGCTGTGACTGGATCTAGAGGATACTGCTCTGGCAGGGGGTTGGACTGGATGATCTTCCGAGGTCCCTTTCCAGTCCCTGATGTCCTGTGAATGAGGAGGAAAAGTCTTTTGGGCTGGCTGGGGCGGGTGGGTGTTGTGTCCTGAGTTAAACTCAGAGCTGTTCAAAGTGATTGTAGCTCTGTATAGGGGCCTGACCCACATTAGTCCACCCAGTGCCTTCAGCAGGCAGCAGCAGATGGCTGGAGGGAGCAGCAGCAGCCCGAGAACATGTCGTGCATCATAACCTTGCAGCTCCCAGCAATTAGCAGCTTCGGGACTCCACGTGCTGGAGTGTGTCTAGGCGTTTGCATTCGGTGCCTGCTGGTGGAGCTGAACTTTGGGTGGAAGAGGCAGTTTGGAGCAAACTTTGACCCTTGAGCTTGTCCCGCTTCGAGCTGATGGCTGTTGGCTGATGGGAGAGTGTGAGCAGGGGGAAATCCTCTTGTCTTGGTGGAGAGGCAGCAGAGCTGTGCCTGTAGAATCGCAGAATCATTGAGGTTGGAAGGAGCCTTCCAAGCTCATCCAGTCCAACCATCACCCCAACCCCACCCAAAGGGCTTTGAGTAAGGACGGGGCAATGACAGATGGAGCCTTCCCCGATGAAGAGGTGTTTGCTATCTGGTTGGTTTTCCCAGCACGCAGGGATGTGGTGTAGAGAGAGGGTGGGGGTCCAGGGGATGGGGAGGGAGCCCTTCTTCCCCCCCAAAACCATCACCTTCTCTCAGAGTTGAGTGGTTTAAAAAAGGAGACCCCATCCCTGGAGGAGTTTGAAGATGCCTAGAGGTCTGGTCTGGTGGGGAACCTGGCAGAGCAGGGGTTTGGGTCGGGCTTGATGATCTCAAGGGTCTTTTCCAACCTATGAAACGAGGACCTTGAGTGTCACTGTCGATCCAGAGGGTTTGAGCTTCGGCTGATGCAGAGCTGCTGCCCCGAACCTGCTTGTTTTGTGGGAGTGCTCTTCACGAGGCACAGGAATTGCTTTAGAAACTGTCTGTTGGAACCTCCCCTTCTGTGCTGCAGCTCAAGGAAGGCTGCAGGCTCCGGGGTTTTGGGGGCTGTTGAAGTTTCTTGGTAACTTGAGGAAGATGCAACCAGGCAGCTGCTCCTGCTGCTGCTCCTGCTGCTGCCCTGCTGCTGCCCTCCTCTCTCCCTGCTCGTCTCCAAGCATCTTCTGGAGGCTGAGACTGATGCAGGGGGAGGATGGAGCCTGAACTAGGGATGCACAGTGATGCCCACCCAGTGCTGCCTGCAAGACACTGGTCGCATGGTGCTGCATCCTCAGAGCCTCTTAGGAAACGACAGCGGGTTGAGCCGGGCTGCAGCCAGCGGAGCAGCAGGGCCACGCGGGTCCGGGCCGGGCGATAGCTCGTCCTGCTCGCAGAGGAGCTGCCTGTTGCCTGCCTAACGCAGCACAGCCTGCCAAAGACAGCGCAGCAGGCTGGAGATAACCGCAGCGGCGGGGCTGTGGGCTGGGAGCAGCAACCTCTGCAAACCAGCCCTGGGTAAGGGGCTCAGAACCTGCCCTGGAGTCTGACCAAGGGTGCTGCTGGCCCTTCACACCTGGCTAACAACCCGGTCCCACCCCGGGCACTGGGCGGCCGCTCCGCGGGGTCCCGAAGCGCCTCCCCGCGCCGGCCGGGGCTGCTCTGTGCGGCTGCGATCCGTCAGCCGGGGGCGGCGGGGCCGGTGCGTTGGCTGTAATTTTAGAGAGGAAATGAAGCGACAAAACGCATTAAAATGCCATTAAGGAGCGGAATGGAACCAGATAGTCGCGGAGACGTTTCGGTTCAGCCTTGGTGGTGCCGTTCCTTAGCTCATTAGGTGATGCGGGGAGGGAGCGTCGCAGGCTTGGTGGGACGTTTCCTCGGGGCTGGGGTTCTTGGGGCTTTTCTGAAGCTGCCCTTCGTCTCACGGTCACTTCTGCAGCAGCCACACGTGGGCTTTGAAACACAGGGTCTGACACAGAATGACTGAGGCTGGAGGAGCCCTCTGAGCTCAGCCAGCACGGCCCAGGACCTGAGGTCACCCCAGCGGCCAGACCAGGGGCCACAGCCAGGCTGCCCTTCAGCACCTCCAAGGATGGAGACTCCTCCAGTGCCCTGGCTCTGATCACCCTTTCCATGAGGAAGGGCTTCCTGACATCCAACCTAACCCTCCCCTGGCAGCTTCAGGCTCTGC
>JAOXOE010000856.1:5637163-5650113 GCA_028565055.1 Phoeniculus purpureus | reverse complement strand
CTGGATGGTCTTTCGAGGTCCCTTCCAGTCCCTAATGACTGGATCTAGGGGATCCTGCTGTGGCAGGGGGACTGGACGATTTTTGGAGGTCCCTTCCAATCCCTAATGTTCTGTGATATCTTACCAGAACATTACTCTGCCCCACAAGGACTCGATACTATCAGGGATGACAATCCCTGATGCTCTGTGATTCTGTGAATAGCCAAGGGCAGTACCAGGACCTAGAAGAGAAGGTAAAGCTGAAGAGCCTTGTGCTAACCAGCAAGGACGTGCTCCTTGAGAGCCCTCCTTGCTGCAAAACACATCTGTCACAAGCGACTCCGAGAAGCCTCCGATCCTGCAGGATGGCAAGCTGTAGTAGTCACAGAATCATCCAGGTTGGAAAAGACCCCTGGGGTCATCGAGTCCAACCATCAGCCCCACTCTACAAGGTCACCCCTAAACCAGATCCCCCAACACCACATCTGAGCGACTTCTAAACTCATCTAGGGATGGGGACTGAACCCCCACCACCCTGGGCAAGACTAGCAGAGGGGCTTTTCTCAGACTAACACACAGACTAACGGGGAACATAATGAGTTCAAGAAGCCCCAGGTACTGCACAGGCAACAACAGAACGCTCTGAAAGCAGTAAATCCACAAGGTTATTAGTGGAAGAACAAGGATGTAAACGGCTTCAAGTCTCATTCAGCTCGGAGCACCTCCTTCTAGGTCAGTGGTTCGGGTACGAGGTAGGCAAATAGCGCAGAAGGTGCTGGGGAAATGTTTGTTCAATGTTTTCAGTGAATTCTCTCAGCTCGTGTTTGTTTTCCGCCAATATTGTCGTGCTGAGGCTCCCAGCCCGCTTGATGTGACACGAGAGCCTGATGCCATAGAGGGGGAGGATGGATGGATGATCTTTTGAGGTCCCTTCCAATCCCTAATGATTCTCTGATCACACGTAAACAGAATCACTGAGGCTGGAGAAGCCCCCCGAGCTCAGCCAGCCCAGGACCCGACATCACCACAGCGGCCACACCAGGGCACTCAGGGCCACAGCCAGGCTGGCCCTCGGCACCTCCAGGGATGGGGACTCCCCCACTGCCCTGGGCAGTCCAGTCCAGGCTCTGATCACCCTTTCCATGAGGAAGGGCTTCCCGACATCCAACCTAACCCTCCCCTGGCAGCCTCAGGTCCTGCCCTCTCATACTGGTGCTGGCTGCCTGGCAGAAGGGCCTGACCCCCACCTGACTGCAACCTCCCTTCAGGGGGTTGGAGAGAGGGAGAAGGTCCCCCCGCCATGAGTCTCCTCTTCTCCAGGCTGAACAACCCCACCTTGCTCAGCCTGTCCTCACAGGGGAGGTGCTCCAGCCCTCTGAGCATTGGAGCTGCTCTCCTCTGGACACCTTCCAGGAGCCCTGTGTCCTGCTGATGCTGGGGACTCCAGAACTGGACTACACATCCCAGTGCTACTGGCATGATGGTAACTTACTCAAAATCTCCTCAGACTTCAATGTTCTTGACAAGCTCAGTGTTCTTCAACCAGTGGGACACTGTCCTGGCTCCTTGAAACCAGGAGGAACTGTGCCGCTGCCTCCTCACGGGGCCACAGACGGCCCTGGGGCTCAAACACAGCAGAAAGCAGGTAGTTCCATTGGCCTTGAAGAACACACTGTCTGCTACAAAGACTGAAGGGTCTTTCCTGTGTGACTTGGTCTAGGTGACCCTGCTGTGGCAGAGGGATTGGGCTGGATGACCTTTTGAGGTCCTTTCCAATCCCCCATGACAGGATCTAGGGGATCCTGCTGTGGCAGGGGGATGGGACAGGGTGATCCTTCCACTCCCTAATGTCCTGTGACTCCATGATTCCATGATCTTGTTCCAGTATCACTTCCTTTACTGCTGAAAAAGTGGTTTCTGGGCAGTTGAAGAGCCGTCCACAACCACCTCATCAATGGTGCCCAAAAAGCTCTGTGGCCAGAGCCTTACTGAAAGGGCAACAAGGCTGACACTGACTCGCCAAGAGTGGGGCCTTCCTACAGGAAATTCCTACAGGAAACGTTCCCCATGTTTATTTCTTCACAAACCCTGGCCAAAGATGGTCTTGAAGCCAAGACCCTTGCAGATAGCACCGATTCGTCCAGCGCTTGGCAGCTGCAGCAACATGGATCAGTCTGCCTTAGCTTTTCTTCTCCTCCTCCTCTTTTATGATTGGTTTTGAACACATGGAAACTCTAGGTGCTAGAAATATCTTTGGCTAGCCTTAAGTGAAATATTAATTACACTGAAGACCTCATTAGGTCATTTTAAAGTGATTTTCTTTTCTTAAGGAGCATCTGGGGTGCCACGGGATATAATGAACTTAACAAGGCGCGATTGAACGCTGCTGATTTAAGAAGGTCACAGTCAAGAAACCAACTTGCTTCAATGAGAAAGCCAGCAGCTCCCAGGAGACGGCTGCCTGCGCTCATCTTGAGTAGGAGGTGCGGTAACGGGGTCTTGTGGAGAAAGAGAAAGGCCTCGAATCCCTTTGCAGCTGCCTGGATTCAGAACTCCTGGTGCAAAGCCAGTGGAGCCAGCTGCTCACAGAGACACAGAACATCAGGGACTGGAAGGGACCTCCAAAGATCAGCCAGTCCCGTCCCCCTGCCACAGCAGGATCCCCTGGATCCAGTCATTAGGGGTTGGAAGGGACCTCGAAAGATCACCCAGTCCAGTCCCCCTGCCACAGCAGGATCCCCTAGACCAAGTCAACAGGAATACACCCAGGCAGGTGTTAAAGACAAAGAAGCCACTGCTGAAACGTCCCTGGAAGACAAGTCCTCCAGAGCTTTCTGCGGCCATTGCACCACCTCTACACACTGGGGCTCACCAGGCTGCCTCCTTCACTCACTGTCCCTTCTGGAACCCGGAGGGCAGCGCCTGGCTGCTGCCCAGAGCTCTGGGACCATTGCCATCGTAAGACCGGAGCCTGCACACCCCAGAAGATTAACTCCACAGCTCCTCGCAGTATCTGTCCTTGACTTTCCTTCCCTTCCCTACCCCAGGCTGCCCGAGTTGGGCTAAACCTTGCTAAGCCCCTTCTCTCTTTGTTAGCCTTAATTACAGACTTGTCAGTCTCAAAACACACAGAAAGGGGGAAATATGAAAACATTCTGGGCTTGGCTTTGTCCTGCTGAAGGAGCTGCTGTTCTTCGCCCTGCTCGGGAGAGGCAGCTCCAAAGGAACTTTTCACAAATTAAGAAGTGGGAGAGTCTCTAGCAAGAGAGGAAGGAATTGGCAGGTGTGTAATTACTCCAGTGCTTCTGTTACCTCCCATCCTTCCTGTCAGCCTTCCTCCTCTCCCCAACCTGGTTAGACATAACAACAACAGCACCAACACAACTCAAACCTTCCCTGCTCTGTTGTGTGAAGCAGGGGGTCTCTGTGCACCCATCACCCTGCTCCTGCCCGCTCCTCCACGTCAGTGCCGACCCACGCAGCGGTGGATCCTCTAGGGAAGACACAGCAACCACAGCCTGTGGAAAGAGGGGCAAGTGCTCTGCTCCTTTGCATGGCAAGCGCAGACAAATACTCATTGCTGCTGAAGTGTGGACAGGTCTGCTCACAGAGCCATAACGAGCCCACGGACCCACCGTCGAGAGAAGCAAATCAGACCTGCGTTGTCCTCAGTGGGAACGCTGAGCTGACTGAGCGTGACCTTCTAGAAACAAGACGGAGCAAATCCCACCAGCATTGTTAGAGCCCAACTTCTGTGCAGAAACTGCTGCCTTCTCAGTGCCCCGTGTTTCAGAGTCCTTCTGGCAGCGGGTGAGAAGCCCGGGGCTCAACCTGACGCCTCCCATGCTACGGGGAAGCTGCCGGCTGTCTCGATGGATGCAAATGAAATGATGTGCTGAAGGGAGGGGGAGCTGCTCCTTGGCTGGGAACGGCCGTATCCCCCGACTGCTGTTGACAGGGCAGGCAGGGAGCCCTGTGGATGTGCCAGCAGCCCTCTCCAGTCACTTCCAATTAGAGCTACCTAAACCGTCCTCCCGACCCGAAACCTGTCTGATGGTTCATTTCACCTTTGCAATGCAGATGGGGCTACACCGGGGGGAACTTGGCTTGCTTGGGAGCAGTTTATCAATCAGCAGCTCCTTGCCATGGAAAGAGGAAGATTTACTCCTGCATCAGTGACAGAGCTAGAACGGAGACACAGTTTCAACCTGTAACGACACAGGTGCCAGCCAAGGACCGACCTAAACTGTCTGCTCACAGGTCATTAGCCACAGAAGCAGAGGGAAGGGCTTCCAGCTCCAACTGGGGGAGGTTTAGATTGGACAACAGGAAGAAATTCTTCCCGGAGAGAGTAGTCAGGCACTGGACTGGGCTGCCCAGGGTGGTGGTTGAGTGCCCATCCCTGGATGAGGTTAGAAGTCACTTAGATGTGGTGCTGGGGGATCTGGTTCAGGGGTGACCTTGTAGAGCGGGTTTGATGGTTGGACTCGATGATCCCAGGGGTCTTTTCCAACCTGAATCACAGAACATTAGGGATGGGAAGGGACCTCAAAAGATCACCCAGTCCAGTCCCCCTGCCACAGCAGGATCCCACAGATCCAGTTGCACAGGAACGTTGCCAGGTGGGTTTTAAACTTCTCCAGACAAGGAGACTCCACAACCCACCTGGGCAGCCCCTGCCAGGGCTCTGGCACCCTCACTGCCAAGAAGGTCCTTCTCAGGCTGATGTGGAGCTTCCTCTGTTCCAGCTCAGAGCCGCTGCCCCTTGTCCCATCACTGGGTGCCCCTGAGCAGAGCCTGGCTCCATCCTCCTGACATCCACCCTTCACATATTGATCAACATCCGTGGGGTCAGCCCTCAGTGCTGCTATGATTCTAGACATGGCAATGCTGGGTGCAGAATGAACCTATTTGTTACCACTTCTGTACTTCAGACATTCAGGCAGCTTTGGAAAGTTAAACTTACTCCTTTGCCCCCAAACTTTTTCCCACTGTTTGCATTAATGGTTGGACTCCAAACCCACCTGGCCATGTTCCTGTGGGACTGGATCTAGGGGATCCTGCTGTGGCAGGGGGATTGGACTGGATGATCTCTGGAGGTCCCTTCCAACCCCTAATGACTGGATCTAGGGGATCCTGCTGTGGCAGGGGGACTGGACTGGATGGTCCTTCGAGGTCCCTTCCAGTCCCTAATGTTCTGGGATCCTGTAAACCATCCTGAGCATCACTGACTTCTTCCAGCGGAGGAAGATGCTCCTCCTGCTCTTCCCCGGCACAGCAGCGGGCTGAGGCACAGCCGCTGCCAGCCGTGCAGGGTTTGAGGAGCTTGGCCGCACGACAAAGCCCAGGCGAGGAGCTGGATGAAACGGGGTCGTCTGAGGGGAAGGTGTGTGAAGTCTTCTCGGGGAGCTCTCGGCGCTGGGGTTGCCTGGAGCGGGCAGGAGCTCTGCCCGACCCGCGGCTTGCCTCTCCCGAGGATGCCATCTGTCATCCTCCTTGCCAAGAGGAGCACATCAGGAATTAATACACTAATTATCAAATGGAGTTGGGAGCCGGCGCCTGGCTCCGCAGTGCCGGTCGGAGCATTTTCAGCTGAGTCACCAGAAGGATCCATGTTGCAGCTTCTCTGTTGGCCAACAGGGGCCTGACCTGGCCCTGCTGCCTGGGTCAGCTCATGGCTGCCGTGAGGAAAGCACCCAGCTAGAGCCATTGCAATTGGCTTCATGTCTCTGCTAGCTCTGGTAGGGGGGAATCTTGTGCTGCAAATGGCCCAAGGTCCCGGACAGCCCGTCCTGCTGCACCTCCGCTCTGCTGAGCATCTCCTAGCGATGCCGGGGAGGTTCACCAGTGAGTTATTGGTGGTGACTGGTGATGGTTAGGAGCCGCCTGGGCTGTAGAAGAGAGGTTGAGCCTCCCAGAAGGTGCTTCCCCCGTTCTTGATGGCTGGTCGGTGCAGGTCAGTGCTCAGAGAGGACAGATTGGTGCTTCGTGGGAGCTCTGGCTCTTGCACGGAGATGGCTGGAGGAGCAGGAGCGGCTGTGCTGTGATGAGTCAGCTCTGCAGGGCTGGGCTCAGCTCTGCTGCGCTGGGCTCAGCCTCAAGGAACACGCACCCCGAGAGCTGCCCGGGCTCCGTGCAGCAGCTCCGAGGAGCTCTGGTGCTCAGCAGGGTCTGGTGGATGCAACATCACATCCTCCTCATGTCTTTCCAGGTTGTGTTTCAGGGCAGAGGCACCAGGGTTGAGAGGCCCCCCACTCCCTGCCCCATCTGCCTCCCTGCCCCTCCTGAGAAGATCTCCCTCCCCAGCTGAGTGGCAGCATCCCACTGGCTCCGTGTCTGGGAAATCAGCCTGGGGTGGGTGCTGGGCAAACGAGAGCCACCACCGCTTGCCACGCACCTTCAGGAACCTCAGAGGTTCCACCAGCCCTTGGGAAAGAGACACTCTGGGGAGGCTGGACTGGGGCAGACGCAGAGCAGCTTGGAAACCTCCAAACCACAACGTTTAGAGCAACAAAACTGGTTGCAGGGTGAATGGTTGGACTTGCTGGTCTTGAAGGTCTTTCCCAGCCTTGATGAGAGGTCAGTGGGTGCAGCTCAGGGCAGCTGGACAAATCCAGGGAGGAGATGTGTCCTCACCGGTGCTGGCCGGGCTCTCTCCGAGCTGCAGGCAGCATCTCCATCGCAGCGTCTCCATCGCAGCGTCTCCATCGCAGCATCTCTGCTGCTGGGAAGGTTGAAGCCCTTGGTGGGGCTGAGGAGCAGGAGTGCCTGGCGGGTCTGGATGTGGGTGGGAGCTGTCTGCGCCGTCACGGCCGCGGTCCCCGCTCTCGGCACCCGGCAGCTCCTGCGGTAGCAGGAATCTCATCAAAGGCAGAATGGGCTTGTAATAAGTTTTTCAAATTGGTTGCGGCTGCGGCGTCACCTTTCGACTGCTGGTATTTAACCTGGTGTGTCGCTCTCAGCTTTTGAATGAATTTGGCTTAATAAAGGGGCCTTATTAAATTACGGGGCTGTTTTTTTAAGCTGCTAGAAGTAGGTGTCGTAGGAAACAGCTCCGGGTTGTTGGCTCTAATGGGCTGCCGGAGCAGCGTGCGGTGGCTGGGGCGCAGGGACGCGAGGGCTTCTCGTTAGGAGTAACCCAGCCACAGGCTCCCGCGGAGCTCAGCTCTGCTCTGGCGGGAAAAGCTGCTGCCTTGTGGCCCAGGTGGCCACCTGAGCTAGTCGCTGGCCCAGCTCTGTAACAGCCATTTGAACGGGGCCTCTCAGTAGGGTCAATCTTCTAGGAGACTCAGAATCACAGAACACTAGGGATTGGAAGGGAGCTCCAAAGATCATCTAGTCCAGTCCCCCTGCCACAGCAGGATCCCCTAGATCCAGTCACAGCATCACAGAACATTAGGGATGGGAAGGGACCTCGAAAGACCATCCAGTCCAATCCCACTGCCAATCCCTCATGTTCTGTGATATGTTTGCAGCTGAATCTAGGGGATCCTGCTGGGGCACGGTGATTGGGCTGGATGATCTTTGGAGGTCTCTTCCAATCCCTAATGTGATTCTGTGACTGGATCTAGGGGATTGTGCTGGGGCAGGAGGTTGGACTGGATGGTCTTCTGAGGTCCCTTCCCATACCTGATGTCCTGTGATTGTGTGTCTGGATCTAGGGGATCCTGCTGTGGCAGGGGGGTCGGATTGGATGATCTTTGGAGGTCCCTTCCCATCCCTGATGTCCTGTGATATGGCACTTGAATTCCCCAAGCAGCAGCCAGCTGGCCGTTGGCTCCTCTGCAGTGATCTGCGAGCAGGGGCTGGGGGCTGCAGGAGGCAGCACGTTGAGCTCTCCCAGCTCCCACAGAAAACAGGCTGCAAAGCTGCTCCACTCTTCCTTCCCCACAGCCCGGTGTGACGGCATCCGCCGCTCTGGCACCGGCCCTGGCGCTGCTGCCACAACACAAATAATAAATAGGGAGCAGATGGCTGGGGGGTGGGAGTTGTGAATGAGAGCTGAGCGTGAGTGCGGCGCCCGAGACGCTGCTTGTGGTTTACTTGCAGCATTGAGCCAGGTTCAACTCGTCTCCTCGTGCCCGCGCGGTGCCAGGTTCAACTCGTCTCCCTGTGCCCACGCAGCGTGTGAGTGCTCAGGGCACAGACCCCAGCTCGGTGCAGGGTTCTGCTCCTGTGCTCTCCTTGTGCCACGAGAGCCACCTTAGCCCACCCTGTGCTTGTGGTGGGGAGCCCTAGGGTGCCAGCAGTGGGTTCCTGCTTGAGGATTTGGCTCTGAGCCTCCTTCACCCTCCTGTGAGGCAGCTTTTCCCCCCCCTCAGTTGGCACCTGGAACTTGCCATTTGGGTCACACAGGGGGTGTCCAGGGACACAGAGGTGCTCGTGTTCCCAGCAGAGCTGGGGCTCGGCACCTCAGACACCCCAAAGCCTCGCTATCCCATCCCCATCCCGCAGAGACACCCGGGGTCGGTAGCTGCGGGTGGTGGGGATTAGCTAACCAGCGTCGGCTGGTGACGATCAGCGCTCGAAGTCTTCGTGTTTGTTCTAGGATTTAGAGAGCGTCGTGTGGACAAGGCAGAACCCTCTGTCGCTCAGACCAAAGCGGCGGCAGCAGCAGCTGCAGCTTCTTGCTGCATCTCAGACCCCGCTCAGTGCAGGCACCCCCAAGCCTCGGGTCGCACCGACCCCTCCTGAGCTCCACAGACCCCGCTCAGTGTGGAGGCAAAGGAGCTCCTTTAGCCTGAGGAAGCCCTTGGCAGGCAGCAGTGAGAGCTGCCAGCACTTGGCTCGGGGGCTGAGACCCGCTGCGGCTCGGCAGGGCCACTGATGAAGTGATGTTTCTCGCCCCACAGATAAACCTCAAGTGCGGGTGTCTCAGAACTACCCGGTGCAAGGCCTCACGAGGGAAGGGGAGCCGCTGGAGCTGACGTGCGCTGCTTATGGAAAGCCACAGTAAGTTGGAGCTTCCCCAGGACGGGGCTGGGAGCACTGGGGGCTGTTGGGCGGTGGCAGCCGCTTGCTGCGGAGACGATGCTGCGCTTGGGAGGAGAGGGCAGTGTCTGCTCCCGACACTGCTCCAGTTGTGTGGCTCGAGGGGGTGCAGGAGCTCTCCGGGGTGTCTGCAGGGCCAGCAGCCAGCAACCCTCAGGTGCAGAGTTGGGGCAGCCCCTGTGTGTCACCCCCTCCCAGGGAATGGCCGTTGGCTACCGTTAGTCTGCAGGAGCACTGAGGTGCCAGTGCAGGGCTGACTGGCAGCGCGTGGTAGGGGCTGGCTGCATCCCTGAGGTGAGGTCTTTCCGCCTGGGGGTGACTGCGGTGCTTTGCCTCCCTGCTGGTGGGTCTCATCCAGCGCAGGTTCTCTGCTGTCCCCTCTTGCCCTGCCCTCGAGGCTTCCCCTAGGCAGGGGAGGCAGCGGGTGCATCAGGAGCAGCCCGGCAAGGGAGGGCAGACGTTCTCCCACACCCCCTCCGTCGCTCTTGTCTTGCGTTTGGTCGGCTTTTCCTTTGCTTGATCCTTTCCAAAGACTTTCTCTCCCGCTTGGGTTGGTGGCTGTCAAGTATTTGCTGTCGGGTTTGCTTTAATTGTCATCATGTTCCTAAGATTTCTGCAAACATCCCCCGAAATCTGTCAGCATCTCCTTGGTCGCCTGCCCAGAGCCCAGGCGGTGCTGCAGGTGCTGGGGGAGAGCTGGAAGCCACCCAGTCTGGCAGTTCTGCCGCTGTGGGATCAGCAGTGAGGAGCCTGGGGCCCCCGTCCCGGGTTGTTCTGCCCATTCCCACGTCCCAGTTTCCTTCGTGAGCCCTTCTCTGCGCGTTAGAGACCGGCACGGAGCCCCTCGAAGCCCCTTGGCACTCCTCCTCTCCTGGGTGACTGCTGCTGCCCCCCGTTTGCTCTCATCTGGGGATGTGGCGGCTAGGACCGTGCACTACCCCCCCGCCTCTGGGCTCTGCACAGGACACGCAGACGTGAGCGGGAGGGCAGCCACGGGCACTGCTTAGGGCATCCCGGGTGAGACCCATCCCTGAGAAGCTGGGGACCCCGGGGCGTCCAGCATCACGAGCAGCCTTTGGAGCATCCACCCCTCTGCGCTCATCGCTGAGGTCACCCCACGCTTCTGCTGCCGGGGCCGTGGTCCCTCCGGCAGCCCGAGGTCCCAGCAAAAGCCACGTCCCGGCTTGGGAACTGGGCAGGCTGGGGCTGTTGAACTGGGTGCCCAGAGCTCGCTGCGGAGTGCCCTGGGCGATGCCTCGATGTTCGGGCTGGGGAGGGCTGCCTCAGCGGTAGCTGCTTGAAGCCTGGGGTAGGGCTGGTTGGTTTGAGTTCCCTCGCTGTGAGGCAGCCCCCCCAGCTCTCGCTGGCCCTGCCAGCCCTGCCAGCGCAGGCTGAGGCCGCCGACTGGCTCCACTAGCAGAGGGATGCAGGAGGGAGGCTGCTGTTGGGCAGGTGGGGTCGGGGTCGGGGAGGATGAGGAGGAGGAGGAGGATGCTCCTCTCTCCGAGCAGCTTGTAGCCAGCGGCACAGCCACCAGCGGGGTCGGCAGCTCCAGCCCATCGCTCTGGGAAGGGCTCGAACCTGCCCCAGAGGGACCTGCCGTGCCACACGCCGTCCGGAGCTGCGCCCAGAGCATCCCGGCGCGGAGCGATGATTAACCAACTAATGACCTTTCTTCCTGCTTGCACCAGTGCTTTCAGACAGTTTGAAGGTCTGGCTACAGATTCCTGTTGGGTTAAAATAAGTTGAAATTGAGGAAGCCCTGAGTAGTGAAAAAGGACCCACCCCACCACCACCACCCACCTCTCCCGAAGTCTGTGTTGTTTCTTTGCAGTGTTTCTTGGTTGGGGCTTTCTGTCTGTGGATGAACTGTTGAAGATGCCATCGTTATCCTTAGGAAAATAGTAATGTGACTGTTTCTTTCTCTCCCTCCTCTGTAGGCCTACGGACATGAGGTGGTTAAGAGTAGATGATGAGATGCCTCAACACGTTGTAGTGTCTGGTTCAAACCTTCTCATTAGTAACCTAAACAAAACAGATAATGGTACATACCGCTGCGAGGCTTCAAACGCGGTGGGCAAATCTCATGCGGATTACATGCTGTTTGTATACGGTACGTGAGACAAAACCAAACCCACCCCCACCGTTCTTCTAGCCCCATCCCCAACCTTCCCGCGACGTCCCGCGCTCGCAGCGCTCTGACTCCGCTTAGAACGTCCCGCGAGGTTCGCAGGGAGCTCCCCGACGCGGCTGCCTTTTCCCCACCGGTGGGTGGGCTGAGGGGCTCCCTGGGCTTGGTGCTGCCAGGGGTGATGGAGGGGGGAGCTGCCGAGGTCTCTGGGCTGATGGCTCTCGCAGGACTTCTCCAGTAACTCCTTTTCCTTCCGGTACTGCCTTCTCCAGGGTCCTCAGCGATGGTCTGGACAGTGCTGGGGCTGGGGGGGTGCTCCTTGTCCTTCGTTAGCAAGTGAAGTTACCCACGAGCGAGGCAGCATCCCCAGATCACTGCAAATACACCAGAGGGATGAGACGCCTTAAGCCTGTGGCTGAGCAGACACTAGAACCTGCCTCAGCATCTTTTTAAAGGGCTGCTGGGCACCTGCTCTGATCCTTGGTTTCCTCTGCGTCTGAGCCTCGTGCTCCTGTCACGGGAGGGGGTTGCATGAGCGTTCGGTAGGCGCTTGGAGAGTGACTCTCTGGTTTGACGACAAGCGATTCCCCAGGGCTGCAGGTCTGCACCTCTAAGTGGGCAGGGGGCAGCCTCAGGGGACCAGGGGGTCTTGGCTGTGACATTAGGGTGTCACAGTCACTTGGTCTGAAGCTCCTGCCAC
Source organism: Phoeniculus purpureus (assembly GCA_028565055.1). Taxonomy (NCBI): domain Eukaryota; kingdom Metazoa; phylum Chordata; class Aves; order Bucerotiformes; family Phoeniculidae; genus Phoeniculus; species Phoeniculus purpureus. The sequence goes on along the minus strand of JAOXOE010000856.1, from coordinate 5,638,312 downwards.
ACAAGCAGCCGCCCTGCAGCCCAAGCTCTCTCCTGCGGGCTCTGGTCCTGTCCAGGCGCCGCTGGCACGGGAGCATCTTAAGCCCAGTCTCAGATCGGTGCCCCAGGGCTGAGGACAGTGCCGAGCGACAGCTTTGAGCCGAGGCCGGACTCGCCTGCCTCGTCGCCTGTCCGGGGATGTCGCTAGAGCCGGTAGCTCCAGAAGAGTCCAGCTCCCCAGGGGGAGCCGGCTGAGCATTAGTGGTGGAATCGCTTGTCTGCCCGTGGTGCAGAAGCACCTCGCTGACCCCGTCAGTGTCTAAAGACCCAGCTGATGTTGTGCAGAATGAAGAGGCTGAAGGAGGGCACAGGCAGGTCCCCCCGCGGTTGAAGCTCTGGGAGGCCACTGCGGGTGTAGCTGAGGTGGTTTCGTTCCTCGTGGACCTCTAAGTCCCTGCTAGACGAGCCCTGCCTGCTGTTAGGCTTTGGAGCTGGGGTAGCTCTCACTCCATCAGTTGATGATTCTGCTGTTTGGATGCAGGTGAGACCCCCCCCTCTTAGTTGCTGCTGCCCTCAGGATTTGCATGGGGGGTGCCCCAGACAGGGAAGGATTTTGGAGGAGAGGTGGGTTGCCATGAGGTGCCTCTGTAGGCTGCAGGCAAAGGCACTGGCGTGGATCCGTGAGCCCAGGGCTTGCGAAGTAACAGCTGCTGAGCTCTGCTTAACACACTGTCTCCTCTGCTGCGCGCACCCCACATCCACACGCCACGTCCTCTTTGCTCCCGAGGTTCCCTTCAAGCTTTCTTCCCCGTGGCAGTGGGCAGGCACGGAGAGAACCTTCTAGAACCTTCCAGCACAGAACCCTTTCGTTTGGCACCCTTTTATCCAAGGAGGAGGCTGCTGCGTAGCATCATCCCCGCTGCAGCCCGCTGAGTGGGTGGGGAGTTTCTGCCCCAGGTTCTCTGCTGCTCCTGGGGATCCAGATGTGCTCCGGGCGAGTAAGGAGTGCCCTGTGCTAGGGGTAGGGAGTTTCTGCCCCGGGTTCTCTGCCGCTCCTGGGGATCCAGATGTGCTCCGGGCGAGTAAGAAGTGCTCTGTGCTAGGGGTAGGGAGTTTCTGCCCCGGGTTCTCTGCCGCTCCTGGGGATCCAGATGTGCTCCGGGCGAGTAAG
>JAOXOE010000856.1:5620028-5637061 GCA_028565055.1 Phoeniculus purpureus | reverse complement strand
TAAGGAGTGCCCTGTGCTAAGGGTAGGGAGTTTCTGCCCCGGGTTCTCTGCTGCTCCTGGAGATCCAGATGTGCTCCGGGTGAGTAAGGAGTGCCCTGTGCTAAGGGTAGGGAGTTTCTGCCCCGGGTTCTCTGCCGCTCCTGGAGATCCAGATGTGCTCCGGGCGAGTAAGGAGTGCCCTGTGCTAAGGGTAGGGAGTTTCTGCCCCGGGTTCTCTGCTGCTCCTGGAGATCCAGATGTGCTCCAGGCAAGTAAGGAGTGCTCTGTGCTAGGGGTAGGGTCAAGGATGCTCCAGGCTGCAGAGGAGGAACATCAGCTGCTTCTGCTCTGACTGTAACTGAGCAGAGCCAGCTCCGGGGTGATGTTCCCTAACTTTGGGGAGGTCGCATGGGATAGGGAGCGAGGTGCAGCCTATAATTAAAGTTCAGATGTCTTCATTAGGGTATCTGAGAGAGAGATTGAGAGAGAGAGCGCTCTCCCGGAGCGAAGTGGACATGCGGTAGAGGAGCCCTCAAATCAAAGCCCGTGAACCATTTCATGCTCCATGATTGCCCAACGAATCCGCAGCTCAAAGTCTTCTCGACTGCTCAGCGCGTTCGGTTTGATCGCCTGGGCACCTTGGCTTTGGCACCTCCTCGGATCCACCTTCTCGTGCCCGGTAACCCGGCGAGGATGTGCCCCCGGCGCAGAGCGGCAGCGCTTGGGTCTCGGCAGGTTGGGGGCAGCCAGGGAGCGGTTCTCAGCCCCCGCACCTAGCGATGCCCCAGCAGCCAGACGGAGGATGCTCGGCCGGGCACCTGCTGAGCTTTGTGCTGGGATGGGGTCTTGCTGAGATTCCCACCCCCACCTTGGAAACTGGTCCTTAGCACCGGGGAGTCTCGTTGCTGCCTCTGGGGTAGTCGCTCGGGTCCTGCTGACGTGTGTTCCCCGAGGAGCAGGAGGTCCAGGGCAGGCAGGGGGATGCCCTGCTGTGCCCAGGGCTCCCTCGCAGCCAGCCCGCCGTGTGCCCGGGTGTGTGTTCGCAGAAGCCAGCAAAGCCCCCACCGTGTCTCTGGTCCTGTGAGCTGTGTCCTTCTCGTTGTGGAAAGCGTGCAGTTTAATTCTCTGATGCCTCTCCCATCCCATCCCTCTCTCTCATTGACTAATTTATGCTGGGCTTTCCTTATTTGCCTTCGTTGTGTATTTGTTTGAGCTCTGCAGGAGGCACTAAGGGGTGGGAGCTGGGGGAGGACAGTTTCAGGGCCAGATTCTGCAGCTGGCATCGGTCTTGAGCTGAAGGCTGCAGCCAGCTGCTGAGGATCTGGCCCCTGCCCCATCCTCAGAGCCAGCGGGGCAGCCTCCACCCCTGGTTTCAGAGGGACCCGAGAGCCGCGCTGCTTCTTAGCCTCCTCGTTTTGCTTTGATCACGATTGACCGCTGTTGTGTTCTGCTTGGGGTCTTTTTTTTTTACCACTTAATTTGCTCTTTTGTGTTATTTTTTTTTCCTTTTTTTATATTTTATCCAGATCCCCCCACAACTCTCCCTCCTCCCACAACAACCACCACCACCACCACTACCACCACCATCCCTACCACCATCACAGGTACGGTACCTTCATAGCCATTGGGAATGTCCTGAATGTTGATTGTCTCTTGTGTCAATGAGCAGAGCGTGAAGCCTGGGGAAAAGCAAAACTCTCTTGCATTTCGATTTTTGATCTCAAATCCTCCCCCTGCTCCCACCCCCAACCCTGTTCCAGCATCAGCCCTGGGCCAATGGGTCCGTACTGGAGGGAGCTGCCGTGGCAGGCAGAGCTGTGCGTTGGGTTACGTGGGGGCTCGTGCTGGGTTTGGATGGAAGGTGCAAACAGCCGTAGGGCTGCGTGAAGGGGGGCAGTCGCTTCGCCCTCGGCTCCCTTCAGCGCTCTGGTTCTGAGCAGCTTCTCCTTTGGTCACTTAACCCACCCCGGGATGCTTTTCCTCCTGCCTAGGTGTTGCTCCGAGCCTGGAGAAGCCCCCCTCTGCCTCGCTCTCCCACCAAAGCGACCCCCTCCAGCCCCTTTTATTCGTGAGCCTGGAGGATCCTTTCTGAGGAGCTGGCTTTTAGCCGCCTGAGTTTTGCCCCGTGAAGGAGCCGCCCGGCCGGTGGCGAGACGCCTCTCTCCTGTGTGTCACGCGCATCCATCCCGGTCCCTCACCAGACCCAACTCTCTCCCCTCCTAGGGAAGGTCTTGCCCGCCCGTCTCTGTGCCCATGTGCATCGTCATCCCTGTGCCACCCTCGCCCCGCTGCTTGTGCTCGTGCTCGTGCTCGCTTCGCTTTCTGTTCCCCTGAGGCAGAGGCGGGGATCAAACGGAGGGCAGGACGGACCGTTGGGTTGGCTCGTGGCATCGTCGCGGTTCTCGCTGCTCGCAGCCGGCCCCCGTGGAAGTGCCGTCACGTTCGATTTGCTTTCCCGACGCCGCTCCGCTGGCTCCACCCGTCCCGCCCAGGGCCGCCCGCGGCTTCTTTCCTCCCGAGGTCGTTGGCACCCAGCCGGACTCCGCTGGCAGGGAGGAGCCGGTGAAGCCTCTCCGCACGCGCCGCCTGCCATCCGCCATCGTCCAGCCCTCCACACATCCCCTGTCTTCCTCTTTCCAGCAGATGCCAGCTCCGGGCAGCCCCGCTGAGGATGCTCGGGGCGCTGCCGCGACCGCGCTGCCGTCCGCTCCCTTCGTTTCCATCTCTCCCCTTTAACCAGCTTCCCTCCCACAGTAGGTGCCAACCTTCGTTAAAGGCTCCCTGGGAGCCCTGTGCAGGGAGCCCCGTCCCCTGCGTCGCGGGGCGAGCGGACGCCTCTCTGTCGTGGCCGGCCGGCGACTCGGTGCTGTTTGCAGTGGATTTGGGGAGGCTCAGGGGGAGGGTTTGTCTTGACGCTCAACTGACCGCGCTGAGTTTGTCCTGCAAGCGGAACGACCGCCCTTCTCCTGGGAAGGGCTCGGCTTAGGGGGCATCGTAGGCGTTGCCCAAGGACCAGTGTCCGAAGCTCACTCGTTGCAGGCTCTGAAGTGGTTGTGCTTGTCCGTAGAAGTAGTAGGGGGGTGGCTGCCTCCTCCATGGGGGTTTCCAGCTCTTCCGTATGAGGAAGAGGAGCTGGATGGTTCTCAAAGTGGTTGTGCTTGTCCATGGAAGTAGGCGGTGGTCATTTGCTCCTCCACAGGGGTTTCCAGCTCTTCCATATGAGGATGGGTGGTTCTTGTTGTCCATAGAAAGAGGAAGAGGAGACGGATGGTTCTCAACATGGTTGTGCTTGTCCATAGAAATAGTGGGGGGGGATCATTTGCTCCTCCGAGGGGGTTTCCAGCTCTTCCATATGAGGAAGAGAGATGGGTGGTTCTCAAGGGCAGAATTGTCTGCCTGCAGGTCTCCCATCCTAGCTGATTTCTGTGATCCACCAGTAGCCCAGGCTTGGTGGTGGTTTCTGCCCCACTGCTGTGTCCTTCCGTGACTGACAGGGTTAGACTCGCACAGAGATGCTCTGACCAGCAGCTCCTTGCCCCCTGGCTAAGCAGAATCGTGGTTGCTTGTTCATCAGCCTGGCAGAAGTATCTGGGGCTCGGGGCCATCCTACTGTGTTCTCTCACCTCTGTTGGCAGCGATGGAGGCTCTGAACCTCAAAGCTTGTTGGCAAAAGCCAGGTGGATCCCCGTCGCCTCCTGGATGCCGGCTGTGAGCTGCTGGGGAGGCTGGAAGTGTGACGGCGCTGTTGATGTACCCACTGATTCCAGCAGCTGCTGCTCACGAGATGGAGGAGGAAGATTAGCTGATGCTCATCAGAGAAGTTTTTACCTTCTTCCCTGGCACTGATCTGACACCGAGTCCTCTTGATGTGGTTTCACATCTCCTGCCCACAAGACCAGACGCTTTCCCCACAGCCAACAGCTGAGGCTTCTCCTCCCCTCTCGCAGCCAACATTTGCTGGTGTTTTCCAGCCAACACCAGGCAGTGGGAAGCTGCAGAAACTTCTGCTCTTCAGTAGTTAAGAGACTTTGTGGCTGGAAAAAATTAGGTCAAATTAACATAATCTGCAGAATTACACGGCGAGGTGGTGTTGGAACACTTTGTACAGCCTCGAGAGACGAGCGGTACCGCAATTCCCATCATCACCAGCACGCTGGAGCGCTCCTCCGGTGTGGCACCGGCACTCCAGTGGCAGACTGGGGGGGTGCTTCTGGTCTCTGCCTGGGCTGGAAACCAGTCCCTGGGCTGGGGGATGCTGGAAAGTCATTTTACTTGGCCTCTTCTGCACTGCTTCTTGTCAAACACTGTCCTGGTTCCTGCCCCCTGGAGATTGTCTTGGTTTCGGGAGAGAGACTGGCCCTGGACCAGCCTCTGTGGCCGAAGCCGGGGCTGTAGGTGCACTGTCCGCCAGGGGTTCCTGGGGCTGGCAGTGGTCCCTCTGAGACCACCCAACAGAGCCGTCCCAGCGGGCTGCGTCTGCTCCTCCTCTACGGGACAGTAACTGCCTCCTGGGTGGTTTCACTTCTGCTCCAGACAAGGAGATGCAGCCCTGTCCCAAGAGGCACCATCTCTCGAGTGGTGACAGACACTGGAGCGTGGACCCACTGCCAGCAGTTCTGGGGTGCAGTGTCCCCAAACCCACCCGCATCCATACCCAGGGTGAGGGGTCCTTGTGTCAGCCCCTCTTGCTTAGCTCATCCCCATCCCGTGTCGCTTGCTCTGGCTTTGTCACCGGCTGAGCTGCCAAAGCCCCAGGACAGCAGAGAGGGGCTGGGGGAGATCCAGCGGAGCCCTTCCTTGGAACTCTGGCCCTGGCCACCTGTAGTTTCCTGGGGGACAGAAGGTCCTTCTCCAAAGGAAGGTGCCAGCCCTCCTCTTCGAGCATCCTTCCTTCCACCGCCTCCCAGCCCTGCTTAGACTGACCACCCCCCCTCACCCCGAGTGCAGCAGGTTCTCGGAGCTCGAATCCACGTGCTGGAAGTCTTCCTCCAAGTGAGTAACTGGGTGACTTTCTCCTCAGCGCCGGTTAGTTCCGTGCTGCCTACAGCTGGTTGTGCAGTTGCACGGGGCTCGTGCCAGCCGCGGTCCCAAAAGGGGGGTGGGCGGGAAGGATGCAGGGACAGTCATTCTTCGCTCAAATTACCTGGCAGTAGGTCTGTGGGAGGCGAAGAGGCAGCGCGGGGATTACTCAAGCGCACGTGTCCCCCACCAGCTCTGCAGCTCCTCAGGTGCTGCCGGCGGGGTGTTCACGTGGAATTTCATCCCAAACAGGAGCTGCGCTCGTTCCCCTTGTCAGATCAGCCACGGATGTAGGGGGGGGTCAGCTCCAGCCCCACTGCCAGGGATGTAGAGGGGATCAGCTCCAGCCCCACTGCCAGGGATGTAGGGGAGGTCGGCTCCGGCCCCACTGCCTGGGCTCTTTGCTACCTGTCCAGGTACGTGGTGCCACCACGCAGGGACTGAGCCCAGTGACTTGATCTGTGCGACTGCATCTAGGGGATCCTGCTGTGGCAGCGGGATTGGACTGGATGATCTTTGGAGGTCTCTTCCCATCCCTAATGTTCTGGGATTCTGTGAGTGGATCTAGGGGATCCTGCTGTGGCAGGGGGATTGGACTGAATGATCTCTTGAGGTCCCTTCCAACCCCTCATGTTCTGTGAGTCCCCCCCCAGGTTATTTGTTCTTTAACTTCTCCTCTCCGCTGGCTCTCCTGCCTCTCCCTGCCGAAATGTCAAGCTAATTTGAAGGTGATGCTGCACCGTCCTGACATTTTCATGCCGAGTGTGGCCGCGGCAAAGGGAGCAGAGGAAGAGAGAGGAGCTGACAGGTCTGTTACAGAGAATAAAATGAAAGAAAACCCAGGCTTTTAGCACCGCGGCCGGTCAGGAGCCGACACGGTGCTGTCATGTCTGGTCGCTCCAGCGGTGACACAGCGCTAGTGGAGCAGAAACCATCGTTTTGCTGGGCAGAGAGAGTGTCTGGTTAGCAGAGTGAGGGTGGCCGGGAGCTGGCAGAGGACCTGTCCCCTCATGGGCATCACAGGCTGGGGCAGAGAGGTGGTGTCAGGAGGATGGAGCCAGGCTCTGCTCAGGGGCACCCAGTGACAGGACAAGGGGCAACAGGTGTGAGCTGGAGCAGAGGAGGTACCCCATCAGTGTGAGAAGGACCTTCTTCATGGTGAGGGTGCCAGAGCCCTGGCAGGGGCTGCCCAGGGGGTTGTGGAGTCATCTTCTCTGGAGGTGTTTCAAACCCTCCCGGGCTGTTCCTGTGTGACTGGATCTAGGGGATCCTGCTGTGGCAGGTGATCTTTGGAGGTCCCTTCCAATTGCTGGTGTTCTGGGATTCCGTGATAGTGGCTGAGGGTTGTAGGATGGATGGTTCGACTTGATCCTGAAGCTGTTTCCCAACCTGGATGATTTGGTGATTCTGTGATTAGACTCTAGTGTGTTGAGGGGCTGTAGCATCAGAGCTGTTCTGTGCTGCCTGTGGGACTGATCCTTGGTGTCACGGGGGGATCAGGAGCGCTCAGTGTGTGACACACGTTGAGTGATTCTCCTGTTTAGCTTCTCAAACTGGAGCATTGCAGTTTTAATTTTCCTCTCTTTGTAATTTGCTCTAAATAAAGGCTCTGCTATTAATTTAGTGTTTTGAGAGAGGAATGAGCCCTGCAGAAGCAGAGGCTTGCAGCTCCCTTCCTCTGATCAGGTCTGGAACACGGTTGGTTTTAATTGGCTGCTCCCCTTGATTGAAGTCGTCGTCTTCAGATGACAGACACGTGAGAGCAGGGCTGCAGAGCCTGGCCAAGCCTGGCTGCATGGCTGGGCCCAGTGTGACTTTCCTGCAGTCATTCTGCTCCTCAGATTGGACTAACAATGATGGGGTTTTTTCCCCCCCAGGTGTTTCCTGGGGGGCTCCTCATGAACGATGCAGCCAAGGCAGGTTGTTTTTTCCTTCCTGTTTAAGGGAAGAGGCCAGTGGCCTCTGTGAGCACAGGCACTCACCCTGTCCTGGGCTGAGAGCCCTGCTGCTGTGCTGTTCCCTCAGCACCCCTTGGTGTCTGTGTGAACCCAGGCTCCCGCAGCTGGCAGAGGGCTGCAGCCAGGAGTTGCTGTCAACATCTGGGTTAAATCACATTATGTTAAAATACTAGTGCTTGGTGAAGTACAGCAGCCCGGGGCTCAGTTACCTGTCACACAGGCTGGTTTTGTTCTTCCCCGGTGTTTGTAAGGCTCTTGAGGGCTGACACCCAGCCTGGACACAGGAACGTATGGGCCTGGGAGCTGTCTGCTCCCCTCACACAGAGATGATGGTCAGAGTGTCTGCTGAGCAGACGGGTGACAAGGGAGCTCCACTCCCTGGGTGTTGCAGTGGCCGCTGTGCCGTGGCTGATAGTGGCAAAGCTCTGGTCCTGCAGAGAGATGCAGCAGCGGGAAGCTTGGTGGATGCGCTCCACGAACAGACACTGGCAAAGCCCCATGTTGCTGTGATGCTGTTGAGGTTCAAACAGGAGATGGAGTCATCTGGACAGGGTCTTGGAGGCTCTCTTTGCATCTTGTTATCACTGACAGTGTCTCTGTACAGCTGTGAGTTTCTGTTCTCATTTCTTCAGCATCTGAGTGCTAACCCTCTATGGACCTCATGTTCTCCGGATGCTAAGGACCTGCTACTGTCTCTACTACCTCCTCTCTGGCTGGGAGGCTGGGGACATGCTTGCTGCTGCCCAGGGCACAGCCCCTGGCTTTGGTGGGTGATCCCTTACACACCTTTGGCCTTTCCCCACACAGCGCTGTGTCAGGCACCGGCCTCCAGTGGGTTACTGAGCTTTGCCTTTGCTGTGTAGCCCAGGCGCTGGTGAGGAGAAGCAGCAAACCCATCTGGTCGAGCAGGTCACAGCGTGTCTGTACCTATCTGTGATGCGGGGCAGCCTTCTTCTCTGCGGCTGAGTGTCCCCTGCCCACCTCAGAGGCAGGGATGGACCTTCACCCGTCCTCGCTGCAGCTCTCTGACTGCGGAAATGCTTTGAAAGGCACAATCGTGGCTCCTTCAGACGCTGATTCACAGAAGAGCTCGGGCTTTGATTTATAATTAGAGCTCTGAAAGCCCTTCATTTCAAAGCAGGGAAGAGGCATCCTCACCTGTTTTTTGCCTCTCTTCCCTATAAACCTCCTTCGTGTCTGTCCCCTGGGTCTGTGTTTGCCAAGTTTTTGATTGTGCTGGTAGGAACTCATGTACAAGAGGAGTTTTGAGACCGAGGGAAATGGGAGCAGCCCCTTCCCCATCGTTTCAGGACCAGAGTTGTTGCTTTATGTGAAGGCAGTGAAATGTTCAGAGCTCCTGCGTGACTGGCAGAGTTTGCTGTCGCATCCATCGCCACGCTCAGCTGATCTTGTAGAGAAGGAAAAGGACTCTGCACAGCTATTACCTCTCTGTCAACTTCTCTTACAGCTCCGGCCACCAGCTCTGAGGCCTCGGAGGAGGTTAATCGTGCCCATACAGTGCCGTTCCCCTGCCAGCAGGTACGTGCCCGAGATCTCGGGGGTTCTTCCTGTGTGTTCATTGCATTCCATCGTGGGCAGCACCCAGCTACAAGGGCTGTTGCCTGAGGCACTGCTTTGTGGATCTTAAGAGGGCAGCAGCTTCCCGTTTTCTTGGTCATGAGGGCTGTACTGGAGTAGTGAGTGGTGTGGGCTTGGTCATTCGTCCTGGAGCACATGGTGCTCGAGAAAGCCTCTGCGAGCAACTGTGGTGTGTTTGGGGACAGTTTTGGTGTGCAGGTGACCATAGAACATCTGTCAGAGTTGTAGTTGGAAATGGAATCAAGACCAAGAGGAAAACTTGGGGTCTGTGCGAAACTGAACAAGAAAAGCATCTGAGGAGGAAGGTGCTTCTCTGTGAAGTCAAGTCATGATGACCAACCACTGAGCCACCCCTCCTGCTGTGTCCACTGGCACGCTGGGGCTGGGGGCGTTGGTGGTCAGATGTCCCAAGCTCTGAAACTCAGGGTTCAAGGGGAACACAACGATGTACAAGGAGCTGGGCAGGCACACAGTGGGGACAGCCAACCCCAGCTGGCCCAGGCCATATCGCAGACCATGGGATGTCACACACAGCTTACAGAGCTGGAAAGGGGGGATGGCTGCTGGAGCGATGCTGGAGCGATGCTGTTTGTCTTGCCCAGTCCCGTGAGGCATGACGGAGGTGGGCTGAGCACCTGCTGCCCGTGGGACGTGGTGAATGGAATCCTGGTTTTGCCTGCCCTGTGGCTTCTGCTTTAGCTGGTTGATACCCTGGACCGGTAGTTTCTTCACGTTTGCCCATCTCTGACCCAGCCCACCGAGGGCTGCTGGGGGCTGAGCTGGGCTCAAACCACGACAAGACTTCAACGGAGACAAGAACCAGGTACAGGGAGCACCGCTCCCCTCCTTGGAACTGAGCGCGTCGCTGTCGGCTCCGTCGCGGCGCAGGGCAGCCCGTGAGCTGTAACATCTCCCATGTGCCTGTCGCTAATTAGCTGCCGCGGAGAAGCGTGTTCGGGCTCTAACTACACAAATAACAACCCAGGCGTGCGGATTGCGGCAACACAAAGGTCTTAATGACTCGGCATCGTGGCGTTCCCCAGCCCACACAGCAAACGGGGGGTGTCTGGTGCTGCTCGTGCTGCTTCTGACTGCAGGAGCACAGGGGCTTTGCAAATGGGAAGCGATGTTTACCCCGGCTGCACGGACCAGTCACCAGGTCTGGACACCGCTGAGGTTGTGCGTAGGGTGTTGGGAGTGCTCGAGCTCCTGCTGACGTGGGCCTGCCTGAAACGGCTGCCCTGCACCCCACCTGCACGTTGGCAAGGGGCAGCATTAAGGGGTGCAGTTGCTTGGCCAGGCTCAAAATGGGATGCAAGAGGAGCCGGCTCTTCCGTCAGGAGCCCCCGTTTGCTTGTGGGCCTCATTCACAGAGTCACAGACTAACAGCAGTTGAGCTTGGAGGGGATCTCTAGAGACTGTCTGATCCCACAGCAGGCGGCTCAGGACCATGTCCAGGTAGCTTTTCAGTGCCTCCAGGGATGGTGACTCCACAACCTCTGTGAAAAACCATCTGTCCTTGTTCCTTTTGCTCCAGTCACCAGTGGTCAGGGCAGTGCTGGGCGATCAGCAAGTCAGTGGCTTTTGCTGCCCTCACGCAGTAGGGAGGAGTGCAGGGACAGCTCACCTGCGGTCCATCTCCCCGAGGAGAAGGACGGCCTGGCTGCTGTTCTCCACCTCGGGAAGGCCGGTGAGGACAGGCTATGGGACATTTATCATCATCATGTGTTAAAAAGCCGGGATCTTCCTTCCACTCTGCTGTCTGTGCTGCTAATCAGTCTGCTGGGAGCAAAGGAAAGCTGGGCTCTACCTCAGTACCAGGCACATCTTACCTGGTGGACGAGTCTGCAGGCGCTTGCTTCTCCTCATCATCATAATTCTGTTTTATTTTTAAATCCTCAGTCATAAAATCCCCTCGCTACTCCTTCCTGCATCGCTGCACAGCTGCTTGTCAGCTTTTTAACAGCCCGCTCACCTCTTCCAGCCTCTCGCCCTGACTGCTGTCAGTTTTGCTTTGCTTCTGCCTTGGTCTGTGTCAGGCAAAGCAGTGAGCCGCCGTGAAGATCCTCGTCACCGTTGCTCGACCCTCCCACAGGGAGCTTGTCCTGTTCAGAGACACAGGTCCCTGTCACTGTTGAGGTTCCAAGAGAGGGGTGAGGGGAGCAGTGTTTGGAGTTGCAGCACACTGGGCCTCTGTCTGCTGACTCCTCCAGAGCATGGTCCTGCTCACATGCTGGCTCTCACCCGCTGCTCTTCCATGTCCTCCCAGCTCTCCCCCGCCACTCTTCGATGTCCTCATAGCTCTAGTCTGCTGCTCTGCCGTGTCCTCTTGCATCACATCCTCTTTCAGGAGCTCAGCCCTGTCCTCCAGGGCCCATAATGGCGATGATCACCTCCCAGAGCTATTTCTCTGAGCACCACATCTCTTGTGAGCTGTTCTGCCATCTCTTTGCAGGCTTCTCACCTTTGCCTCCCCCATCCTTTTCCTCAGGGATGACTCAGTGGCTGGGAGCACCCTGAAGAGATGGATGAAATTGCTTCCAAGAGCTCAGCCCAGCGAGGGGGTTCTGTAAAGGGCTGGATTTGCCTTTGTACATATTTGATCCCAGCAGGAGCTGCTGGGAAGAGAGAGCCAAATGAAGGCTGTTTCTCTGCTGTTTTCAAGCTCAGGAAGCCTGGGAGAACCTCATTGTATGAGTGGAGGGAAAGGTCCTGCGTGGCAGGAAAGCTTGAGAGCATCATGTCCTGCTTGTGGTTGCTGTGCGCAGCTCATCTCATGGAGAGAGGTGAGGGAGACAGCGGTCTGAAATCGAATCTGGGGACTGACAGCGGACGGAGGTGGTTTGTGCCTGACGTGCTGCTGTGTGAGTCCCAGGAGAGGGGGCTCCAGCTCCTGCAGGGCTTGGCATCGCAGACTGAGCCTGCTGAGCCCCTGCTGAGCAGCCTGCCCGGGTCAGGCGTGCGATGTGCCTTGGCAGCCCCAGCTTTGGCCTTAGGAGGAGTCTGAGGAATCTCACCATTCAAAGAGAAGCTGAGTTTGGGGTTAGAAGCAGCCGAGCCAGAGCGTTTCTGGAGAGCCCGTGGGTGTGTTTCTGCACTTGCATACTACTCGAAGCCTTTTGCAGTCCATCAGCTGCTGAGAGCTCATCTTGGTGGCACAGAGGCAGTGGGCAGTGAGGCCGCTGCACGAGCCCTCGGCAGAGCAGAGACGGTTCACGGTGCACAGCCGACACCGCCGTTGTCACGGAGTGACTCGGAGCCCTCGCTGGGCCAAGCAAAGCGATGCTCTAGCTTCCCCCTTGCAGTGCAATGGCAGTAATGAACTTTCCTTTGCACCTTAAAGCAGGAGTTGTGCACGTTGAATGGGCTCTTGTTGCTGGTGGGTTCTTCTCTACATGTCCTTCTCCTGCACGTTTCTGTCTGTAATTCTCTCTTTTTGGTGTTTTTTTTCATGGGATCTGTTCCTCTTATCCCTTTTGTTCCTCCTCAGGCCCGAGCTGACAGCATTTCTCATTACATTCCCTGCTTTTCTCATCTCTTTGTCTCCATTTATGCAAATTTGGCAGATGAACTTGTGAGATGATGGAGCTGTGAAAGTCCTCGGAGCCTGCTTTAAAATCTCATGAAGGTCTAATTAACTCCTGCTCTCTGGGAAAGGCATCGCCAGTGAGCGGGAAGGACTTGAATTGATTGCCGTGAGCACTGGGTCTGGGATCCAGCCCTTCCTGACACAGTGGGTTAACCCGTATTTCAGAGCGGCTTTCCCCCCGCTGGTTGGCGGCTTAGGGTATCTCCACCTTCCCTCTTTGTTCTGTCTCTGATCAGCTGAGGAGGAAACCAAACACAGGTCACTTTCCTTCCTGGGCCGCAGGATGTTTGGGGTTTGTTGGTGTCAATGTTAACTGCTGCTGGGGCTTTCTTGCCAGTTTCCTCTCTTGTTGCTCCTGCTCTCTGGGTAAACAGAAGGAGCAGCAGATGACGGAGCGGGGGGACAGGGACTCTTTTGAGATGATCCTTTAATCACAACCAAAGTAGATTTTCTAAATCCAACTGAAAATGCACTGTCACGTGAGATCATTCCTCAGCCTCGACACCCGTGGAGAAGAATGAGTTTTGTCTCTACCTGCTCCATTCAAAGACATCTGATGTAAGTTCGTTGTCCGTCCCTGCCAGCCAGACTGGGATCTTGCTGGGCTTCAGAGTCTGTGTGTTTGCTGCTAAATAGAGACTCCAGGGAGCATTTCATTTGCCTCACTTTCAAGCAGCCGGAGTGACAGAGAGGTCTGATGTGCCCAGCATTTGTCCTGCTGCAGACCCCCACTGGAGATGATGTGGAGGGAAGGCTCGTGCCCATGAGCTGTCTTGAGTGGAATTCCTTCCCTCCTCTGGACCTGTGTCTCTGCTGTGAGCTCCTCATGTGCTGCAGGGAGTGGGGGCTCTGCAGAATAGATGGGATAAGCCTTTTGGATCTGACCGAAGTCCTTGGCACTGTGTGAAAACCTCAGGGTGTTCGAGTTAAACCCCTGAACTTGGGGTCTGAACAAATAGATTTTTGCAAAGCACTCATTTTCCTGGTCACTGCTGCTCTTTACCCCTCTAGCCTGCAGATCACCTTTGGGCCACTCCTCAGCTCCACCCTGCACATCAGCGCTAAAAAGCTGCGACGTGAAGTTTATGATCCTTCAGATCAGGTCCTTTGACAGCCGTTACACAAATGCTGTTCATCCATAGCAAAGCGACTCGGCTTTAGAGGTCTGGAGGAAGAAGATAATATATGGAAGAGGGATGGAGAGAAGTCATGGCCATCACGAGGCTGAGTTCTGCCTGCACACACAGCACAGGGAGGAGTGGCTGTGCAGAGCTGTGTCTCAGCCCAGCCAGTCTGTGCACTGCCGGGGTAGAGCTCCTGGAGAACTGGCAGAGCCTGGTTGGCAGCAGCCAGACAGGGAAGGTATTTGGTTTGCCTTTGGTGTTCTGGTGCAGAAGTGGCTCTCAGGGTAGCCACTGTGTCAGGATCTTTGCCACAGACGAAAGTCACCATCGTTGTGCTTATGGCTGCCTGAGGTCGATGCCATGTGAGTGTCAGAGCAGATTTACTGAGCACATCTCATTTTGCTGGGAGCAGGGCATTGCTGGGTTATGGTGGCAGAAGGCACTTCAAAACGCTCCTTTGAGCTGCACAAAGCTCCCACCGCCTTTGAGATGGGAGAAGACTACGGTCATGTGCAGGGTCATGCAGGGCAGATGCAGGAACCCAAGGACCTGCCCTTCCATGGCAGGTTTGCTCCCCTTGATCTGTCATGAAGGAAGATGTGGCTGAGGTTTGGGTTTGGTTGATTGATCGGAACAGGCAGCGGTGCATTTGTGGTCTTCCTGGTGAGAGACAGCTGGTCCTGTGGCTCAGAGTATTTCCTTGAGGGGTTTCAGATCCTTGTCTGCTGGTCCTTCTGGGATGAAGACATGTTATGAGCAAAACAGATGTGATGGAGGGTTCTGCAGATCCATTGAGATTCAGTATTAGCAAAGGATTTGGTTTTATGGCTGCAGTGCTGTAAGAAGATCAGCCGGGCTTTCCCTTATTTATTCCAGGTTTCAACATCTGTGTCTTCAAAATGTCAGCACTCCCAGCTGAGGCTGCTTTCACTCTGTTCCAAGCCACAGCAGAGCTAATGAAGGCAGCACGAGGCACCATCCTGAGTTAACTCTCGCTTCTCTTAGTCCCTCCACTTTATTAACCTGTAACCCTTGAGACCATGCCAGTCTTCTGCTGGGCTGGCAGAGAGCCCATGCTGCACCAGCATAAGCCCGTGGAGAGACAGAACAGGGTTGCCTTCCCTTGCAGAGAGGGAGCTGAAGCATTAAACAAAAACAGACGCAAAAGGTCGAGCAGCAGTGGGGCTGCAGAGGGCTGCAAAGAGCTTACAGCTCTATCCCACTCGCATCAGTGACCCTCCAGCCTGTCAGGCAGGGGCATCGCCTGCACCCGAAGGGGCAGCAGCCCTGAGTGGTGCTTACCGTGCTGTAACTGCATTCTTGGTACCACTACTGTGCCTTCCATTGCACTGAGCCCTGACTGCCATCCAGTAGCTCTTAGTGGTGGCTCCAGCATTCTGGGGGATGTTTTCTGGAGCTGTGTGCAGCTGGCAGAGCCTTGTCACTTCCATCTGCACCTGGCTTGTCACAGCCCATAACTTGCTGAGAGGCTTGTGTCCACTGCTGGATGTGCGGTGGAAGCGCCTTCCCAGGCTGAAAGCAGAGCTCCGTAATGGCCTTCGTTAAGGTAGAGCTGTTTGCTCCCGGGAGGCTTCGGAGCATTTGTGTGTCCTGCAGGCTGCGCGGCCCTGCGTGCCCTGATGGGAGAGGGCACTCGGTGCACAGAGCTTTCGCTCGCGCTGGGTTTGTAAAAATAGCAAGTAAAAGGCAGCTGTCGGAGCCTCACTCTGCTGTCACCGCTCTTGTTCCATTAGCTCTCGCCGGTGCAGAGCGCCGGGGCTGCTCGCACTCCTGCCATGTGCCCCCTGCTATTTATGAAGTCTGTGAGCAAGGGAGAGATGTTTAGATCATTTGCCCTCTGCCTCTCCTTCTCCCTTCCAAAGCACAGTGTTAGTTTAAGGTTTAGCTCAGGCTGTAGAGGTACCACTTAAACTTCACCTGAACTTTCAAGCTCTCTGGATCTCCCTGAGGCTAAATTGGCACCTTCATCATCAAATCTCCAGCTCTGTGCATCACAGAACCACAGAACATTAGGGACTGGAAGGGACCTCGAAAGATCATCCAGTCCAGTCCCCCTGCCACAACAGGATCCCCTAGGTCACCCCTCAGGCTCCTTTTTTCCCAACTCCCTCAGCCTTTCCTCAGCAGGGAGATGCTCCACTCCCTCCATCATCCCTGTGGCTCTGCTCTGGGCTCTCTCCAGCAGCTCTGTGTCTTTCTGGAGCTGAGGAGCCCACAACTGGACACAAGATTCCAGATGCAGTCAGAGATGGTTATAACATCAGGGGCTCAGGGCCAAACTGATCTCCTCTTCTCACTAGGAAATATATTGGGGGTAACGTGTGGGACCACCCCTCTGTCAGGAAGATGGAAGCCGAGCCAAGCTGGAGCAGTGGGAGTTTCTCTTATGGCCGTGGTCCTGCTGCAGTTGTTCATAGCCCTCTGCTGCTTTTCCTGACACCCCACCATAGGGTGGGGTGGTAATGGCTGCCTCCTGCAGCTCACTCTGGACAGGTAACTTGGGGTTTTCATTCTTTCTCCATCCCCAGGGCATTCCTGTGTCCCACCTTCTGGAGCGCTGTAAACTGGGAGGTTAGGTGCTACGGCTGGTCAGTGGAGGTGCCGTGCCAGCCTGTTTCTTACTGGCTGAACTGTTGGGTTCACCTGACAAACACAAACCCAAGCACTTTGCTTTGCCTTTCACTTCTCAGCAGTGATGAAGAGGCCCTTTACCCAGGTCTGTGCAGTTTGAAGGCCCCCTCTGAGAGATCTGTGCACCCAGTCCAGCTGTGGAGCCCTCAGTATTGAAGTGCTGCCATTACTTACGGCATCAATTGTTTCTCCTCTGCATCGGGAGTAAACTCCTTTGTGTGCAGACAGGATCTGATCTCAAGGACCAACTCCTGGCTCCAGTGTCACAGATTGAAGTGAGCAGCCTGATCCAGCAAGAGGTATCTCTGCCCGCGGCAGGGGGTTGGAGTTGTGTGGTCTCCGAGGCCCCTTCCAACCCAAACCCTTCTGTGAGTCCAGGGTTTGACAGAGGTGCAATGGTGGGTTCAAGAATCCCTTTGCTGACACGTAACAGCTGACAGCCCCAAATCCTTTGCTCAGGAGGCAATTACCAATGTCTCCTGTCCTGAGAACACGCTGGATTTTCACTGCCTCACAGATTTAAGTGTCTCTCTGAGTTGTGGCTGTGGGGCCTGTTGCAGAGACCCCCCAGATCAGTGCTGAACACTCCGGTTCACGGCAGTCTCCTGAAATACTACAGCAGCCTTTACTACTCCGTGGGAACAGGAGTGCTGCTAATTCAATTAGACCGAGGCAGCGCTGCAGGAGAGTGTCTGTGAAGGAGGACGTTTCATCGGTTTATTAAGTGCAGCTCCCTTGTGTCTTCCCTCTGTGTTGCCTCCTGACAGTTGCCACTGGCAGTGGTTCAGTGAGCTGCACGGAGCTGCACACAGCAGCCTCCACAGGGTGGATGTGTAGGTCCCCACATCCTCATGTTTGCAGCGCAGGTGAGCAGCCCATCAAGGAAAAGGAACCACCGACCTTTCACAGAACCCCAGAACATCAGGGCTTGGAAGGGTCCTCCAAAGACCATCCAGTCTCATCCCCCTGCCACAGCAGGATCCCCTAGATCCAGTCCCACAGGAACATGGCCAGGGGGGTTGGAAACGACTCCAGAGAAGGAGACTCCACAACCCCCCTGGGCAGCCCCTGCCAGGGCTCTGGCACCCTCACTGCCAAGAAGGTTCTTCTCAC
>JAOXOE010000856.1:5609543-5619928 GCA_028565055.1 Phoeniculus purpureus | reverse complement strand
GAGTCTCCTTCTCTGGAGACGTTTCAAACCCCCCTGGCCATGTTCCTGTGCGACTGGATCTAGGGGATCCTGCTGTGTTGGGGGGATTGGACTGGATGATCTTCAAGGTCCCTTCCCATCCCTAATGACTGGATCTGGGGGATCCTACTCTGTTAGTGGGATTGAACTTGGATGATCTTTCAAGGTCCCCCCACTCCCTAATGTTCCTGCAGAGCTGTCGCACATCTGTGTGTCCGTGTGGAGCTGCTCGACCCAGTGCCGATGGCCTGGGTGTCATCCCAAGTCGCCTGGCAGGTGGCACCGTCTCTGTCGCAGGCTGATGTGTGCTGGTGCCTCCACCCAAGAGCTGGCCGCGCCGGGCTCTGTTCTGACGGGCAGCCGCGGTTCGGTTCCTTCCTTGGAAGCCTTCTTTCATTGCAAACTGGCCCTCGAGGAGGGGCTATCCACACGGAGCTTTGAAACCCCACTGCACTGCTTTGCTTGTCCCCTTGCAGGCAGCACCCGGCAGCTCCCTGCTGGAGGAGAAGCCTTTGTCTTGAGACAGGAGGTACCACACTGAGCCTCTCGGTGCTTTCTGCACCTATCCCCTAACCCAGCCCTTTCCTCAGCACCAGCCTCCTAGTTTAGGTGATAAAAAGCCTCATGGCAAAGAGCAGCCTCATGTCATTGTGCAGCTGCTCTTCTCACCGCAGCACCAGAGTGGTGCCTTTGGGAGATGGCAGAGCCCTTCACTGGCTCTGTTCACCCTTGGATCAGATGCTCAGGACCTGGAGCTCAGGGCAGGCTGTGGGGCAGAAGCCTGTTCTCCAGGTCTGACATGTGCATGTGGCTAGTCTTGGAAGTGAAGTGGCCACCAGGTACCTGGAGCTCAGGGCAGGATGTGGAGCAGAAGCCCATTCACTGGGTCTGACATGTACACGTGGCTAGTCTTGGAAGTGAAGTGGCCACCAGGTACCTGGAGCTCAGGGCAGGCTGTTTGGAGTTAGCCAACGTGCAAACCGTGGGTGACCTTCGGGCTGGGGCTGTCTGTGCCTGCGTGGGGCAGAGCAGTGGGACCCTCTGGCCGCCCAGCAGAGCAGCAGTGCTGACTTTTCTCTCCCTTGCCGTGAACGCGGGGGTCGGTGCCTGCGGCAGGGTCTCCTTGGCTTCCCTTTAACGCGAGACGGTTTCTCTTTGGCGCGCTCTGCGTGTCCCAGCCCTTCTCCTCCGAGAAGCCCCCGGGATTGAGAAGGACCCCCCGGAACACTCCCGCTAAACTTTTAACTGGTCTGTGTTTCCTCTTGCAACCATCCCAACCATTTGCTAATCATAACTTTGTCATTCCAGCCGCAGCCAACATGTTGTTTGACTTTTGGACCTTTGTTCGCGCTTTACAGCCGCTTGAGACCTTTTATTTTGTGTGACCCCCCCCCCCCGTTGGTCTCTGCCCCAGCCGGGGAAGCGAGATGCACTGTCCAGTCCGCCCTGTTCCCTCACTAATGTCTCTTCCAGCACGCGACCCCCCTTTGCTCGCAGCAGAGTCTCTGTTCAGTGCAAAAGCTGACGTAACCCTCTTTGTTTCAGGAAGACAGTAAATTCAGACTTTTGATTGGTGCCACCCCGGGAGTTTAGCACCCACTTTCCCAACCCTCTCGAGACAGCAACTCTTCCCCCCCCAAACCCTTCTCCAACCTCCACCACCATTTCCCCCTTCACCATTCGCTTGGGTAGAACGAGGCATCGGTCTGGGGCTCGCTGCCCAAAAGCAGAGCCCAGCTCTTGTTCTCCCCCCCAAACCCCGGCTTGGGGAAGGTTTCCCTGCAGCTCCAGCGGGGAGGATGAGAGCTGGCGCCCGGCAGCAGGTGTGAGCTGGGGCTGCCGAGAGCGAGCAGGATGTGTGGGCAGTGGAGACAGGCTAGTGACGGCTGGATGGTCCCTTACGCAAACCTTGGTGCAGGTTGCTCAGTCGTGCAGGGTTGTTTGCTTTGCTCTCCCCCCGTATCTGTAAGCACTGTGTGTCCCTCCTATGATCCCTGTCTCCACTGCTGCTGCAGACCCACTGCCAAGGGACTGCTCCTCCTTTTCCCACCGCTGCCTCTGAATGTGCCACAGCAGACCTGCCCCATCCCGGGCTCCTCGGGCCAGCACGAAACGAGGGGGAAGCACCTCTGGGAATGCTCTGGCATTGCCACAAAACTCAAGCTCTGGGCTGCTTTGCAGGATCGGGGACGGGAGCTCTTCTCTCCCCAAGCGGTTGCACTCAATTCAACGCTGCCTGCACCGAACCCAGGACAGGAGGGAGCTGGAGCTCAGGCTGGGGGTAGGAATCTGTAGAGCAGCTGCTGCGTTCAAGACGTTTAGAACCCACCTGGACATGTTCCTGTGTGACTGGATCTAGGGGATCCTGCTGTGGCAGGGGGATGGGACTGGATGATTTTTCAAGGTCCCTTCCAATCCCTAATGACTGGATCTAGGGGATCCTGCTGTGGCAGGGGGGTTGGACTGGATGATCTTTCGAGATCATGTTCTGTGATTCTGCATCGTAAGGTACCAACCACTGCCCAGCAGAATGCACAGACCCCCGTCAGAAGTACCTGGGTCTCAGTGGGTAGCGAGGCCGGTCATTTGGACCTGTGGATGTGGCCCCGTTGGTGGGACTCTTTCAGAAAAAGCCCTTGGGTTTGGGTCAGAGCAGAACCACCTGCTGCATGGGTCAGTGAGGAGATGAAGCATCTCGCTGCGGGCAAGGCAGCAGCCCCTGAGAAACTTCCCACAGTCTGTGACACCAGAACCAGTTTGGTTGGAAGAGACCTTCAAGGTCACCAAGTCCAACCTTTCACCCAGCACTGCCAGTGCCTGGGAGGTTCTCTGCCCTGAGGGAGGAGGAGAAGGTCAGGGACTCAGCCAGCACCCTGGGCAGTGCCTGGGCTGTGCACTGGGAGGTTCCCTGCCCTGAGGGAGCAGGAGAAGGTCAAGTGCCCCAGCGCTTCGGTGAAGGCAGCATCTGAGTGCATCAAACCGCCCCCCTCCCATCCTGGTCTGGAGCTTCTGTTTTGGCCCTGGCCAATGCGAGCACCGGTGTCGGTGGTCTCCCCGCATCTCCCGTCCCCCTGACCTTGCACCCACCCTGGCAAGGTCCCGGCCCAAGAGACAAATTTACTGTTTTCCTCAGGCTCGTAGCTTTGAGCGGGAGGCTGCCTCCTCCTCTAAACAGTGCAACTCACTTCAGATGCTTTTTGCCTTTCATTTGATGATTGCTTGTCACGCAATGTTCTTGGGAAGCTTGCTCATTTATTATCTGTTCCATTTTTCCCATTTTCCCTTTTTTTGCATGCCGTTCCTCCTGTTTCTTCCCTTCCTCCAATCCTCTGTTCCCGTGTGTAGACACAACGGCGACGACAGAACCGGCAGCTCACGGTTGGTATCACGTTCCTGTTTCTCTTATTCCTCAGCGCTGCTGAGCGGCAAACACAAGCCTGGGAAGGGGAGACCGCAGAGGGGAGCGGATAAGTCTTCAAGGGGGAACCCCGCGTGTCGGCGGCTGGGGGGGGACCCGGCTCATTAACATCACGGGATTTTAAGGCTGGAAGGTCTGTCTGGGGTCTTGGCTTCACAGCTGGTGCCACGAGCCCTCCTGTCCCGAGCCAAGGGTGAGCTGCCCTGTGTTTGCAGAGTGAGGCTGAACAGTCCCTCCGGGCTGGGGGCTGAGCATTTGCTGAGCTCTGGCTCCAACCCGCTTCTCCGCTCGAGAACCAGAGCCTCTGGCAGTTCTGACTGAGGCTGACCCGTAGCTGACTTTGCTGGTTCCCTTCCCTTGCAGTCGGATAAATCAGCTGCTGCTGTTATCGACAGAAGCCCGTAGTGCAGAGCAGCCTCCTGCTGCCTCCTCCCAGTGTCTCGGGTGGTGATGATGGAGGCAGGGCTGAGCAAAGCCACGGTGGGGCCAGTGCCCTGTAGTCCAGCGCAGGGACCTGGCCCGAGCGTTAGATGCATTTTCCGACTCAGCAAGCAAGTTCCTGTGCCACTTGGTCTAGGGGATCCTGCTGTGGCAGGGGGGTTGGACTGGGTGATGTCTCAAGGTCCCTTCCAATAGGGATCCTGCTGTAGCAGGGGGACTGGTCTGGATGATCTTTCAAGGTCCCCTGCAATCCCTAATGCTCTGTGGTTCTGTGACTGGATCTAGGGGATCCTGCTGTGTTGGGGGGATTGGACTGGGTGATCTCTTGAGGTCCCCTCCAACCCCTAATGCTCTGTGATTCTGTGACAAGAAGTCTAGAAGCCTCCAGGACTCCTGGCCAGAGTGTCCAGTGCTACAGCTAGGGGCCAGTCCAGCACTCAGTGGGACTGAGATCACATAATCACAGACCATTAGGGATTGCAAGGGACCTCAAAAGATCATCCAATCCAACCCCACTGGCACAGCAGGATCACCTAGACCAAGTTGCACAGGAACAAGTCTCACAGGAACATGCTCAGAGCTGGGGTCACACTGCTGCAGCCTCCTCTGGGCAGCCCCATCAGTTCCCTGCCTGAGCTCAGCTATGGGGATGCTCAGAGCTGGGGTCACACTGCTGCAGCCTCCTCTGGGCAGCCCCATCAGTTCCCACAGGACCATATCGAGGTGGGTTTTAAACATCTCCAGAGAAGGAGACTCCACAGCCCACCCTGGGCAGCCTGTTCCTCTCTGCCTTAGCGCTAGAAACTCCAAGGAAAGGTAGACCCGAGCAGCAGACCCTCCTGTCTTAAAACCCAGCCCGTGTGTCCCTGCCGTCCTTGGCGCCCGCCCGCCCTGTGGGTACTTTTCCCGTGGAGACTGTGGGGGGCTCTTCCCAAGCTTGTGTTGCCGGAGTGTGTCTGGAGTACCCCAGGTGTTGCTGTGTGGTGGCCGTTCGTTCTAGCGCTGTCCGGTGGGAGTGAGCATGTCTGGGAATGACTCGAAATGCATGGGCATGATCTTGCAGCCACGTGGATTTTCTCCAAAAACGATTTTCAATGAATTTGGGGGGTGGGGGGGTGAAGACAAAAAAACCCAAATCAGCCAAACCAACCTCAAAACCAACCCAAAGCCAACACAAGAGGTTGATAGCAAAGAAGCCGAACCGCAAAGGCCAGTGTGTGGAACCAGCACCGACCTCAATCCGGGGGAAGGCTTTTTGGTTCCTCTCATGTTTTGGAGCCTATCCTAGAGGACTGGGGGGAAGGAGCCCTGTCCATGTGTGTGTGTGTGCATGTCAAAGCGGTAGCAGAGCCCCTCTGCCGTTCCTGCTTCCTTCAGGAACGGAGTCGACGGCGGCGGCGATGCATGAGTGACCGAAAGCACGACCGTTGTTAACTCTTTTCTGTTGGAAAATGAGAGCTTAACTGTCAATTTTCTGATGCACTTTCTCCTTTCTCTGCACTGTTCGCTGCCAGAACTCCAATAACAGCATGGTCATGGCCGGCAGGAAGGCTTGTGCTTCTGCTGCACCGCACCGAGCCGGCTGTCCCGAGCCTTTTTAGCTCCTCCTGCCCTCTCATTTTGCCCTCCGTTGGTGTCAGGGTGCCAGCGGGGCTGGAGCTCCAGTCCCCTGCCTGTTTGTGGCCAAGATGTGGGCAGCCCTCAGCAGGGCTAGGGGGGGTGTCCCGCAGCACCCAGGGAAGGCTTTTTGTGCCCTGCCCTCTCTTTTTGCTTCTCCTGCCCCTCTGCTCTCACAACCAGTGTTTTTCCTCTGCGGGGCTGTGCCCTCAGAGCTGTGAGCACCATAACCTCACAGCGGTGCTGCTCTGCCATAGCCATGGCTTCATTTTGCTGCTTTCCTCCCACTTTTTCACCCCTCCCTGTGACAGGCAGAAAGCTCAGGGAGCTCCTGACTGATTTTCCATACCCACAGCACTGGCTCACGCTGGTGCAGCCACCTGTGGGCAGCCCCATCAGTTCCTTGCCTGAGCTCAGCTATGGGGATGCTCAGAGCTGGGGTCACACTGCTGCATCCACCTCTGGGCAGCCTCATCAGTTCCCTGCCTGAGCTCAGCTATGGAGATGCTCAGAGATGGGGTCACACTGCTGCAGCCTCCTCTGGGCAGCCCCATCAGTTTCCTGCCTGAGCTCAGCTATGGGGATGCTCAGAGCTGTTTTTTAGCTCCCCCAGCCTGGCCCCGGACCTGCTGCCTCCCCACAGGCAGAGCCCCCCCGTCCATCCTCCTGAAAAGGCAGGTAAGAAAATCCCTTGTGAAGCTGGCAAAGCAGGACCCTGCAGTGAGAGGCTGAGTGAGGAAAGCAGCCCAGGGATGAAGGCAGAGGGGCAGGAGCCTGCCCTGCCCATTACCCTGCAGGTAAATTCACTTCTAAGCTGGCAGCTGCCCCAAGGGCTGGTGCCAGGATTTCATTCCAGCCTGGGCAGGGCTTTGCATGAGCAAAGCTGAGCCCTAGGTGCCTCTTTCCAATAGCACCAGCCTCTGCAAACAGGTTTTAGGTGCCCAAAGCTGAGAGCTTGGCTGTGCCAGAGCAGGGACCAGCTCACAGACCTCTCCGTGGGCAACGGCAGGAGGTGAGAGCTGCGTCAGGTTCTAGGCATTAACATCAGCAGACGGCTCTGCCTGTTGTCCTGGTGAGAGAACCTTACTTAAAAGTACAACTAGTAGTAAACACCCCCCTAAATATCCTTTACAGCTCCAGGCTTCAGGGCTGCTGAATCAGAGATCACAGAGTGCTCTGTCCTTTAGGGTCCCTTGTGCAGCAGCACAAGGCAGCATCCCCCAGGGGTTATTCACTGCCCAGTACCAGCATCCCCCAGGGGTTATTCATTGCCCAGTACCAGCATCCCCCAGGGGTTATTCACTGCCCAGTACCAGCATCCCCCAGGGGTTATTTGCAGCCCAGTACCGGCATCCTCCAGTGGTTATTCACTGCCCAGTACCAGCATCCCCCAGGGATTATTCACTGCCCAGTACCAGAGAAGTTGGCTTTCCCTTCAGCAGAGGGCTCAGACTGTGCCACCACTGCGCTCAGGTTGGGGCTGGGCACCAAGCAGGCTGTGGGTACCAAGCAGGCTGTGGCCACCCCGCAGCTGCTATTTGCCAGGGAAAAGCAGTGAGGAAGCAGCTGCCGTTGATTTAACTTTGGGTTCAGACTGATCAGAAGCAAAAAGAAGGGGCTTTAATAGCCCATCTGAAAGTTTAACGAGACAAAGTCACCAAGGAACGAGCCGTGTGCGCGGAATGCCTCGCAACAGGCTCCGCGGCTGTTCGGTGGCAGCAGGTGCAGGTGGAAGCAGAACTGATGAATTTCCTTTGGAAAAAGGACTTTTGTCTTTTGCTTCAGAGGGAGAAAAAAACCCCCACACCCCCGTGTTCAGCCCTCTGTCAGTCAACTCGAATTAGAGGTTGGATCGCTGGTAAATTACAGCTGGTAACGATAATGGGGCTGGGGGACCTTTCCCCAAAATCCAGCACTAACGAAGCTCTGGGTGCTAATCCGAGCAGCTTCCCCCCCCCATCAGGAGTTGATTCCGACAGCAGCTTCCAGGTAGGTTCCCTGGTCACAGGGATGCTCTCACATAGGATCCCCGGTCACAGGGATGCTCTCACATAGGATCCCCGGTCACAGGGATGCTCTCACATAGGATCCCCAGTCACAGGGATGCTCTCACATAGGATCCCCAGTCACAAGGATGCTCTCTCACATAAAGAGTTTTGTTTAGGGTCTATTTGCTTTAGCAGCTCTGAGCGACCTCCAGACCTAGGTTTGCCCCCCAACTGGTGCCGAGGTCACCCCGCTAGACGCCCTGTCCCCTCCATGAGCCCCGCAGTGTTTTCCAGACCAACCCAGGCCAGGCAGAGCTGCCCCTGATGCTCCCGCGGGCTCCTCCCACCTCGCTGCTCTCTCTGCTCTAAGGACAGTATTTTTTCACCCCTAAACACATCGAAGCTGGGGAAGTTCAAGCAGCAGGGCTGCCCCGGGTGTATTTTTTCCCCGCAGCAGATGCAGCTCGGCACAGAGTGGCACCGTCACTGCCTCCTCCATAAACTGCCCCATCAGGACCAACATCCAGGGGTGGGGGGGGAAAAAACCGGGCGACAATTGGCCGCTGCCCGATGCCGTTGGGAACCTGCCCCCGTCCCCGCGACGAGCAGCAGCCCCAGCGCGGGGGGTCTCCGCATGCTGTTATGAGCGAGTGGGCTCGGCTCCGTGTTTGGCCAACAGTGTAGAGACTGAGGAATGTTCTGTCCGCAGCGACGGACTCGGTTGCCCTTGTGTCACCGAGCATCCCTCTGCCCGCCCCCGGCGCGGCAGGAGGTGCCGGGTGATTGACGCTTCTTCTTTTCCTCCCAAGAAGCCCGTCCTCGGTTTCTAAGTGTGTGCTGCTCTTGTCGCTCGAGAGGCGCAGAGAAACATGAGTTTGTTTTTACTTGTAAGGCTTTACTCAGTTGCCCAATTCGGCAGAGGAGCTGGACTATGGGGATCTCTCAGGTAAGGGCTAGTCCGTAGGTACCAACCGCTGCTCCCTGGCGCTTAGGCGCCGGATCCACTCTGATTCCTGCATCTTGGCCGTTGTCGCATCGTGCAGTCGCTGTGCTGCAGCCATCCCACACCCCCCCCACCCCGACGCCCACCCCACCGCCGCGCACGCTCCCGCAGCTTGGCTCTGCCCTCCTCTCTGTCGGGCTGCCCTCCCTCGTTTTGGTGGTCTTGGCTCCCGTTGCCGCGTGGCGCCTGGAAGAGCAGGGCTGAGGGTGGGCAGGGCGTGAAGGCAGCCTCAGGGTGCCAGCCAAGCCTCTTGGAACATGGGGTTGGGTTGAATCGTGGTGCTCGTGAGAGGCTCGGCGCTGCCCCGCGGGGTGGAACCGGCGCCTGGTTCAGCCAGCACCCCATCTGGGCACGGAAAGGTCAGGGCTGCTAACCAGCAGAGGCAAAGCCAGGTAAATGGTCTGAACCTCTCCTTAGCCACCGGATGGGAAGCTCCAGCAACATCCAGCACAGGCTGGTTGTAGTTAATTGCCGCTGATCCGGGTTATGGAACGAAGGCATCCTCACGGGATGCGGCTGGCGCGCTCAGGGCTCCTGTCGGTGGTACCAGCGGAGGCTGAACCTCTGCTCCCTGTGTTTTGCTGGGATTCTCCTAAGATGTTCTAGAAATTCACCCCATTTTTTTTGCTCTCAAGACTTTTCCCCCCTCCCTGGGACTGGGGATCAGCTCGACCCCAGCCCTGGGAAGAGGAATGACCCGCGAGAGCAGCCCCGAGGTCCCCACCTCAGGCTGCGCAGGATTTTTCTGAGCCTGCAGAGGCACCTTTTGGCTCTTTCTGGAGCCGCCTTGTCCTGCTGGATTTTATCCCCAAGCATTCCCAAACCGAGCTGGCTGCTCTCCTGGTGACCCCTGCGTGCCCAGAGGTGCCCGGGTCAAATACGCTGCTGCTGCTAGAGCTGTCCTCTGCTACCGACTGACCTGCCCTGCAGCCCCTGGCACTGCCCAGGCTGGCTCCTTTGGGCTGTGGCACAGGGGGTCCAGGTGAGTGCCGGAGCTGAGCTCTCCCTTGGGGAAGTGGCACCCGGGCCAGGCGCTGGGAGCCCTGGGGAGCGCCCCGTGGGTGCGTGGGGACGCGCCGAGGTGTGCCGGGCACGGTGCTGCCGCGGAGTTGCTCAGTGTGCTGTTCCTTCCAGGTACTCCCGTCCTGCTAAATGCTTCCACCGAGGCTCTGCCAGCCACGCACATAAGTAACACAGCCCTTACCTCCCGCCCAGGTAGCTCCCAGCGCTGTTCGTGCTTCCCCCGGTCGAGCTGTGTGTGTCCCTGCCGCTCGCAACCCTCCTCTCGTTCCCAACCCGGGGTAGGCTGCAGGAGGGCTTGGCCCTGGCTCGTGGGGTTCCTTGCAGGTGGGGTTCCTACAGCGCTGGGCATGGCCGGGACACACAGCCCGCTCTGCCCTGTGCACCGGGTACCCAGGGTGGCCAGGAGCTAGCAATGAGCCCTGGTGGCCAAGAAGGCCATCCTGGGGTAGAACAGAAGGAGGTAGTTAGCTGATGGAGAGAGGTTCTCCTGGCCCCTCTGCTCTGCCCTGCTGAGACCACAGCTGGAATCTTGTGTCCAGGTCTGGGCACCTCAGTTCCAGAAGGAGAGAGTCCGGCGCAGAGCCACAGAGATGATGGAGGGAGGGGAGCATCTCCTTGCTGAGGAAAGGCTGAGGGGGCTTGGAGAAAAGGAGACTGAGGGGTGACCCCAGGAATGTTGATAACTATGTGAAGGGTGGGTGTCAGGAGGATGGAGCCAGGCTCTGCTCGGGGGCATCTAGGGATAGGACTAGGGGTGAGCTGGAACAGAGGAGGTTCTGCGTAAATATGAGAAGGACCTGCTCAGTGAGGGTGACAGAGCCCTGGAAGGGGCTGCCCAGGGGGGTTGTGGAGTCTCCTTCTCTGGAGACATTTCAAA